>CM047581.1:8610513-8637181 GCA_026184515.1 Peronosclerospora sorghi | reverse complement strand
AAATACTACTACCCTATAGTCCCTAAATGTACCCACACAAAAATATGTAAAATACCCAAAGTCGGGTGACTCACCAAAACTTGCGTTCTTGACACTTCTTGAGTCTGATAGGCTGAAAAGCCCCCCTTGTTTAAGCCAATCCGAAATTAGACCAAATGCCTTGACGAAACTTGACCAGAAGTGTGCCAAATTTTAGGCACGCTTCTCCACAAAAGTATTAAAAATCCTATATCTACCTCCAGTATCTGTTACCTTGTTACTTCTTGGTTACTTCAGCACTGGCTTCGATACCGAAAAACTCACTTCATGATCGGCTAAAAACACCGTATACTCTTTATGCATACTTTTCGTATACATTCAACCGTAAATTCCAATCACTTCACCACAGGTCGGTCTCTCGGCGCAGACTCCGTTATAAAAACATGTCGATATTGCTCGTCGTCTGACTCCAGGCTGGATGGACCACTACTTCCGATCCGGCGCTATCATCAGACACGATCGCTTTAATTGCTCGGTCCAACCTGTCCGTGGGCCTCTTTACTGGATCTGCTTGAGTCTTCGATCTAAATCGGCTTGACCCAACATCAACCTTTGCTCTCATGCTGCGAGAGTGCTGAAACATACGCAGTGTATGTTCCATATCTCTTACTCTCCTACATCTTTGAGGCGCATCAAGGTAATCTGATCGGCCAGCTCTTGATCATCAAGAGTGCTGATGAAGTGGTCAACATGTTCCCTGTCGACGTCGGTCGGCGGAGATGTCTTCTTGATCGGGATTCCTGCACGCATCGTGGCCACGTTCAGACGACGTAGGTATTCAATCGGCGTTTCAACGCCCCTTTTCTTCATGTGATGGTATTTTCTGGCGGTAGAAAAGCCGGAGTTGCAATATTGTCCTTCAAATTACATACATAAAGCTCCCAATCAGACCGGACATCCCGACTTAGTTGTTGAATCCAGTTCGCATCCGGTCCCTTCATCAAATCTCGGAAGATCAGGCACCGTTTTTTTTCGGTGTCTGATCATGGAGGAAAGCGGACTTTGTTCGGCTGAACGACGATCTGGCTTGCTCTTCATCATCATCCTTCCCCGTAAAATCTTTTAGTTCCGTGGTTGCAGCCATACGAATCCGTGGTATCGCCGCCGAACTAAAGTCAAAAGTCGTAGTTGAGGATAAATTCATCTTTCTCGCCCTGCCTATGCCCTACCACCATAGTCATCGTCAATATAGCCAGTCGACTTCATGTCGAAATCGCTTCTACTTGTCGATCGGCGAGGGCGAGCCGGCTGCGACTTGCGCTTTGCTTATAAACCACTCTTTTATCTTCAACCACCTTTTACGCTGATGCGACCTACTTCATATCGACGTCCGTGCAAATTCTGTCGCTTGCCGGACTTGCCGTACTGGTCGGCTTTGGGCAGGAGGGCGTTGAGATGATCGGCGTTGATCTTCCATGCAACGTTCCATCATAGCCTCAAACATGGCCGGCATGCTGTCTTGAGTTGCGGGCAAGGTGACTGGGCCCTTTTTGGGGGATGTCGACACCTGTGGGTGACTCTGGGATCCCGACTGGCAAGCCGCCCCATGCTGTCGCACGTCCTTTTTATGTTCCGTGCGACTTCATAGTCATCCGCTCCACACCGACTTAAATACCGAAGATTCCTTAGAGGAGGGAGGTGACTCGTAAAAGAACTGTTATCGGAAAGAAAAAGTTTTCCATGTGATGCAGTGAGTTTAGGGGCTTCCAGTGCAATCGTGTGAGTTGGGCGGTGGGCCGCCCCCACTAACGGTACCAAATGGTTGTGTAAAGTTAATATCGCCAATTTTAGCTTCCATGTGTCAACTTCGAACAACTTTCTGACACCGTCGAGGTTCTTCACTTTCATCCTGACCTCATCCAAAATCGCTAGAAAATTCTTCACCAGTTCCAGCGGTCGATACGAGGCAATAGGTTCAGTAGTAGGTCCATGAAAACGATCGGGAATTAAGGGGTTGACGATCTTCGTGATCTCATTCTCACGAATAAATTCGTTTAATTCGTAAATGTAATACATCTTGGTCGGACCTTCGTCGTTAACAACCCCATCGCCGATCGGCGACTTTTCTTTCAAGTCGTCTTCATCCGAGAGCATCGTGAGCCTCTGTTTAGGCTTTTTCACAGATAATTCGGGATCATCAGGATGATCATCCCCCACAGTCTTTTCCACTTTTTATGAATTTTAACATCGAATTGCATACGATCAGAAACGAAGTCCTGATCACATTCAGGAACTATAGCAAAACTTGCTATAGTCCCGATCGGCTCCAGTAGGATCCTTATGGGGAGGAAAAACTTTATGAATTTCGACCTGGTCCTCCACCTAGCCAGATCGAACATCGCTTTCCTTTTCAACGACAAGAACACAAGGCGATAAGCGCTCCTTGTGTCCTCTCCAGCGTTAATCCATGTTGAAACTTGAAAAATCCAAATTTCTCCAGAAATCAGGGTTATATCCCTGGTTCGAATCCAGGCACGCGCACCATTGTGGTAGAGTCGAGTTCAAATTCGAACACCGAAGTGTCCTGAACCCGATCGCCATCGTGCCCAGCCGACCAACTTACGGGGGGGGGTACCCTGCGAACCTTCGCCTAAGCTCCGATTGGATGACTGATCAGTACTGTAAGACGCCTGTTTTTTTTTCTTTCACGCTTCTCACCTTGTGCACCCATTGGTTTCGGTGTCTACACACTCGGTGGACCGTCGCGCGATATGGGCTTGTGGGGATCGGTATGTAATGATCCACCTCTGAGGCAGGGTGTATCTAGGGCAGAAATCGTCACCATAAACACGTAAATGTGCACAAATTACTTAATTGCAATACACTTTCAGGGTAGACCTCGTATAGCCGATCGTTGAGCTCAACCAAAACGAGAGATCGATAAAATAATCCAGAACAGCCATACAAACGTATCCAAAGCTTGGGGTTCCACTAACGAGATCTCTACGTAAACCTTTCCATAGCCTTTCCAATTAATATGGTAACACGTTCCAAACGTGCGTGACTTGACGTGAGTGCTGTGCTAAGTACGCGTTCCCGTCGAGGGACTTTCGGTGGGCCAAGTGCGTCTGTAACGCGTCCCGGCCGGGCAAGTTGAGCTGAAGGGTACCCTGTTAACCCTTCGCTCCCAAAGATTCCGCGGTAGTCGGGGTCGACTATGCGTATGTAAGAAAAACACAGACACTGTATTTAGGGACCGACTAGGTTCACGCCCCCATTCGCTACGTGCCCCCCCCCATTCCCCTCCTTTACTCTGTAAATAAATTTGCGACAGTCCTATTCCGCCATGTGGTGAAGAAAAAATTCGGAGAGAAGAAAACTCCAGTTAACAAGACACAACTGAAATTAATCTCATTTTGAATTATTATGCGTCAGTGTCTCCCGCTGCTCGTGGCCAGCTTTGCGCTCGTAATTCCAGGTACCTGTCTGAATCTTAGCGTTATGATAAGTAACGAATGGACATTAATATTATACGCTGTAAAAGCATTATCTGAGGTGACGAGCACTCAATATGTTCGTAAACTGGAGAAGAGGAGAAGAGATGAACGTTTCTGCGAATATTTATACCCCCGGTGAGGTATCGGCAGAGGATGAAGAGCGATCGACTAGCGCGTGGCCTTCTTCTATGGGAACACTACCGATCGATAGTCCAGTAATAGTGGGTCCAACGACGCCATTCGACGGTGGCATGAAAACCTACAAACGCAGCAATGTGGTGTTCTGATCTGGTGATCGAAAGACCCGATCAAACGCTGAGTTTGTCGTACAAGCCGGCGGAACACTCAGCAATGTGATTATTGCTGGTGGAGGAGGAGTGTTTTGTGAGTTGCACAATTGTGCGTTCGTGGATGTCTAGTATAGAGATTCAGTTCAAGGGGCTATTCACGTGAATGCGGCTACAGGTATTACGACGATTACAGGTGGAGGGGATAGAAACGTCGCACGTCGTATAATCTTCGGTCAAGGCTCGGGTACGGTTGTTGTTAGCGGTGATTTTTTAAGGATAAACTCCAGTAGGCTGTTTGAGTCTTGTGTTACATGCGGCCCTGTTAAACGGGGTATTATCGTGGACGGAGCAGTGAGTGTGAATCCGACGACTGAGTTGATTCGTGTAAATAGCAACTCAATGACAGAGAAACCGTCTCGCTAGCGACTATTACGACGACAAACGCCAACTATCCGATCTGCTCGCGCTTCAACGGAGGAATCCCCGCTGAACAAATTGGATTTGGAGCCGATCCTCTTGTTTGCTCGTTCAGTAGGACTACTGTCAGGATCCGGCCTGCTGCGCGATCCTAAGGCAGACAGCAGGGACTTCGTTGAGTCTATTTGATGATTTATCGTCTGCATTCCTATCCTCAATCCTCAACATTATTGCATTTCTTACATGTTGCGAAAAGCAATTGCAAGTTTCTTGCTCAGCAATAGCGTGTAGTAGAATACGAAGACCTCTATGCATAAGTTTCATCGTCATCATCGAGTTACTGTTCTAGCAGTTGAGTTTCAACGCAATAAAAAGCGCGACGTCATAAATGTTTCGATGTAACACATTCCTTGTTAATTGTGTACGCAGCGCTGCACTATATAGGGCCCAGAATTGTACACGTTGCAACAATTTCACGACTGTAACGTCATCGACATTATTTGTGACAGGTGTTGCAGAGAGCAACGTGCTAAAACATGTTCGTCTCGCTGCCGTACAGAGCCATCAGAGAAATTTTGACTGATGTTACACAACTTGGGCGTACCAACGAATCCTAAGCTCATATCGATTCAACCACGGGCTGATATGAGAAAAATGTGGAGGTGATGATGGAGACGAGAATGTATTGGGTCCGACCGTCAATCCTCGACGTAGATAGTTGTACGGTTCCTGCTCTACGTTGTATGGATAAACTGTAACAGGACTGATCCTGTTACTGGCTTACACTGTATTTGTGCGAGGAAGCGCGCAATACAAAAGGGGTAGGTTAGTTGATGACAACTAATCCTATACTAAAAGTGAATATAAATATTCACGTGTTATATAGAACGCAAAATTAAGAGTGTTTATTTAATGAGTGGTTTAGAGGCTAATAATATAGTAACTAACTAATCAATATAATAATATCAAGTCTTTAACTAACTGTACTATTAGTTAACCTGCATGATTCGGTATTTATACCGAATCGACTTTTCCTTCTTAGATTATAATAACTTATAATCTCTTATTTAAATTTCAGACAACGCGTCTGAAATTAAACTGTGATATTCTAACTTGAATATCAATTATGTAATGGCACCCCATTACATCACCCCCCACTTAAGGTGGTTGGCCAATAATAAATCTTATTTTGTCGAATCCTGGGTGACACTTGTTGGTCGTTATCATTTACCAACTGATTGACCATCGACTCGATGGTCAAGGCACACGGCGGCGCTCTAAAGAGCGCTGCTGAGCACAATGAAGGAGCTTCTTCCTCCGCCTCAGCACTAGGTTCTGAGGTGTTGAGTGACAACGGTGACGCTGAATTAGCAGCGTCAACTACGCAAAGGTCGGAAGACGTACCGTCTTCGACCACAGATGCTGCTAAGGTGGCATCTGGCAAGAAACAGGGAGATGTTGCTAATGCAACATCTCGCACGATGGCAACTTCCGAATGGCATGCTGCCAAGAGGGCCATGTTGGGAGTTCTGACTCCGAACAAAGTGATGGGGATACAGCTGTCCCCACTAAAGGATCTAGCGAGTCGAAACTCGCTAGGTTCTCATCGCCTAACAGCGATGACGACTCTGGTGTCGCTGTCAGCTATGACAGCGACAATGATTATCACAGGTGGTTGAGGGAACGCAGAGCCCCACCTGGACCAAGTACTTCTCCACGTCGGGGTGATTTAACCCCGGCGCGTGGTGTTGAAGCAGGCGGTGCTCCACCTGCTAAAAGAGATCGAACAGAAGCGGCGCCTGCCGCTTCTAAAGCGTATCATCGTACGGAACCACATGTTCCGTACAAGATGGGGTTTTGGACCCCTGGTTGGGCTATTGCCCCCACCAGAGGCGGTCTCCGTAAACGGGACTGCCAATATGCGTTGTTCGATATCAACGTGCTGGATGACAGCGAAGACATCCAGTCACGTCGATTCGATCGAAGTACAGACGATAGACGTCTGTACTTTATTGACCTCTTTTTCCAGGTTCGATATTATTCGAGCCGGAAAGGGTCAAGGAAGAACAGGGACGATAAAGACGCCCTGACCCAGAGTTGGAATGCTTTTGTTGACAACTACAACAAAAGCCCAGATGATTACGTGAATAAAGTTCACGTAATGCGCGAGCGCTTTTTAAAGCATTCACGAACAGGCAAAATTGAATACATCCATTATTCTTGCATAAAAGAAGGGTTAAAGTGTGGTGTCCCTTCTCACCTCGTTTGCCCGCGGTGTACGCAGGGCGCTCCTCGTCTGTCAGAGGAGGAGTTGCGGGGGTACGGTGGTTTTTCCGTACCAGCCGAAATTCAGGGTTTAATTGATACCCTGAATGCATCAACACCTACTGTTGATGCTACTTCGCATTATGAGTTTGAGACTTCTTCTCAAACTCAGTTAAAAGGTCTGGGGCGTCGGCCCTCAGAACTTCAATCGGCTCCCAAGAGTCGAACTCTCGGGGATATCCCAGCCAGCGTACCAAGTACTCGGTACTCTGCCTTTTCTTCGAAGGCACCGAGCGCTTCGAGATCAAGCGCTCGAGAATATATCGCTTGTTCCCCTGATTATCAATCAGGGGCGGCGGAGGTTGAGAATTCCTTCGCCGTTGTTGTTGCGGAGCATGGTTCTTTGCTCCGCAAGCTCGAGGAGGGTTATTCCTCCTTGAGAAGCGATATGTCTCACTGTGTGAAGACATATAGGTCTCTTCGCGAGGATGTCCGCGACATCCTCGGGGCGCACACTTCCCTCCAGCAGAAAAATGATCTTCTGTACATTGATATTTCCCTCTATAAGGGAGAGCTCGATCGGCGCACGGCTGATCTTGAGCAGTCGAAGGCGGAGGTAACGACTCTCCGCTCTTCTCACCAACGGCTGGAAGCCGATTGCAAGTCTCTCTTGGGAGACTTGGAGATGCACGGTATCTTCCGTGGTTCTGCGTCTCGTCGTAAGACGAAGACGAGTGATACGGCTTGAACCGCCCAACATATAATGTTGGGTGAAGCCGCATTGCTGTGGGAATGTCTAAGGTATAGGCATTCCCCCGAATCTCTTGGACCTTGAAAGGTCCAATGTACTTAGGAAGCAACTTCCGTGTATGGAAGTTGCTTATTGCATGTGTAGGCAAATTGGTAGTACTTAATAATACCAATTCACCTTTCAGAAAGGAGTTTTTGTTCTTCCTTCCTTGCTTGTCTGCATTTTGCTTCTGCTTATCAAAAGCAGAGACAAGTGCATCTTTTATATAGCGTATTACAGCTTGTCGCTGTAATACGAATTCATCTACTGCTTTATCAGCAGTAGGTGCGTTGTCCTCATTGTCTGCAGCCATTGCAGCAGACACATATTCATCATATGCAGCTTCAGTTTCAATTGAAGCTGCTTCCGCTTCTACTGTACTTTCAGTAGAAGGGCCATCGTTTTGTTCACATGTTGCAGTCGCAACTTGCGCATTGACTCGCTCAAAATTTGAGCGGGTACCTCCCCCACTTAGATTTGGTGTACCGCCAAGTAAAGCTGGGGTTCTTGGATGCCTTAAGGCATTCACGTAGAACGGTGTATGCTTAGTTGAAGCATGCACCGAATTGTTAATCGCAAATTAAGTGAGTGACAGGTAATCACTCCACTGTTCAAAGGCATGTGCGTATGTTCGCAACATGTCTCCGAGAACGCAGTTAACCCGTTCCGTCTGCCCATCTGTTTCCGGATGGTCCGCAGTTGACATCTTCAACTGGGTTCCCAACAATGAGAACGTTTCTTGCCAGAAACGTCCTGTAAATCTCGGATCTCGATCCGAGACAATGTCTTCCGGCATTCCGTGCAAACGGAATGCCGTATCAACGAATATCCGCGCTGTTTGAGCGGCGGTTACGTTCGCTGATACTGCAGTAAGATGTACCATCTTACTGAAACGGTCTACAAAGACCACTATTCCAGTCTTCCGACTATTGTCGGGTGGAAGACCGAATACGAAGTCCATTGAAATGGACTTCCAACACTCTGTCGGAACCGGAGCCGGCAGAGATTGCAGCGGATCCTGTGCAGACTGCGCAGGCTTAACTCGCTGGAAAATCTCGCAAGAGCGTACGTATTTCCGTACCCACTTGTACTGGTTTCGCCAGTAGAAGTCACGTGCGAGAGAAGCGTATGTCTTCTCTCGACCTTGATGCCCCGAGATCGGTGCATCATGATACTCAAACATAATTTGATGTTTGAGATCATCGTCGTTTGCAACGTCGATGCGACTTTCATCTTTTTGGTCTGTGCTGTAAAGCAGCAGACCATCCTGCAGTCGATATCGATGCACTCAAGCGCGGAAGAACTCTGGGAGTTCGTCGCGTTTCTCACTTGATTGTACGTAAGTAATCAATCAAAAGACGTGTCTCCTCGTCTGTTTTGTACGCCTCGCGTACTTGTCGTATAATTGACGACGACAAAGCAGTGCAACGGATCGCGTTTGCACTGGCCCCTTCGGTTACGGACGGTTTCGTTTCGTAATCGGGCCTCCGTGATAGCGCATCCGCTATCACGTTCAACTTTCCGGGTTTGTATTCAACCGTAAAGTTGTACTCAGCAAAGAATGACAGCCATCGATCCATTCTTTGAGAAATGTGTGGTGAATTCACGGCCGCGCGTAGCGACGCATGGTCCGTGTAAACCACAAACGGTCTATCTCCCAATAGAAAGATCCGAAACTTGGCCAGTGCATACTTCATGGCAAGGAGTTCCTTTTCATGCACTGGATAGTTGCTCTCTGCTGGGCGCAACTGACGCGATTGATATCATATAACGCGATCATGATCATAGTGATCACGCTGCATCAAAGCACAGCCGATAGCGAAATCGCTCGCATCGCAAACGACGTGGAACGGACGCTCGTTATCGGCTATAGCCAAGACAGGAGCTTCAGTCAAGCTTTGCTTGACTGCATCAAAAGCATCTTGACATTGGGTATCCCAATGCCATTCGACATCTTGCTTAAGTAATTGAGAAAGAGGTCGTATTAACCCAGCATAGTTGCACGAATACTTGTGCAAATATGTTGCCAACCCAAGGAACTTTCAAGTTCCTTAACGTTGTTTGGCGTAGGCCATTCAACGATCACCCTGATCTTTTCTGGATCAGGACGCACCCCGTTCTTGCCCACAAAACATCCAAGAACGGGTATCTCAGGTGCACCAAAGGTGCACTTCTTTATATTTGCATAGAGCTTATGCTTACGCATAAGCTCTAACACTCGACGTAGATGCTCCCTATGGACATCTACATCGCTTTTATCGTGTTCACCCTTACTATGGATGAACACGTCATCGAAATAACTCGGTGCGAATTCTCGCACCGGGCGTAATAGATGCGTTACGCATCTGTTAAACGTAGAAGGGGCATTTCGAAGCCCCTGCGGCATAACAAGCCACTCCCAAAGCATGCCGCTTGGGGTTCTTACCGCCTTGAGAGGGATATCCTTCTCACGCATTAGGATTTGATAAAATCCATCTCTTAGATCGAGAGCACTAAATATGGTGCTCCCGCACATGCCATCTATGATAACATCCTTCCGCGGTATCGGTGCCTGTGCCGGTACCGTAGCTGCGTTCAGCATGTTGTAAGCGTGAAAGATTATCCACCCACCTGTGGACTTTTTCACACAAAAGGTGGGGGTAGAGTGCGGTGAGGTAGACTCCCGCACTTGGCCTGATTTACGACGAGCTTCGAAAAACTCGTCGATCGCTTTTACCTGATCACGCGGCAACGGCCATTGCCGCGTAACACAATACTTCGTGCCTGGCACGAGGTCAATCTCATGACGAGTTCCCTTATCCTTAGGGAACTCTCTAGGTACTTCTTCTGGGAATACGTCAGCGTATTCCCGAAGTACCTCATAAAATGGGGAGTTCGCTTTAAGCGACTCCCAGCTCTGCGCTTCAAAGCGCTGAACTCTCGTTTGATAATTGGGAACCTCTTTCCCAATGTTTTCCACTTGTAATGTGGATATTCGTTCACGTATATCCACTACATCATCTGTTGCTACGATAATACAGATATGTTCGATCTGATCATCGTGCAAGTTTCTCGCAAACTTCTTCCAGCTTAGCGCTGGAAGAGCCATCACCTCCGAACCTTCTTTCGGAGGGTGTTCCATCAACAGAGACTGGGTAGCTAATCCGGTCTCCGTTTGCGTCAAGACGTTGATCGTATCGACGGAACTGCCCATGCAATCAGACGCACTCGTCTGATTGACTGCTACACGGTGATTACGATTCACCGTGTGCGAATACTCATCTTCATGGTGGCCACTGCCTACCATGGAATTTTGGCGATCAGATGTGCTCGTCTGATCGGCCGCCTTTTCTGCGACACGGTGGTCTTTATCACCCGTGTGCATGGCTAACGCAACGTGGTGGGCACTGGCCACCACGGAGTTGTGCTCACGATTGCACTCGATCGTGAGTTCACTCTCATCAACACGGAATTCATTCGTCGTGTTGGAACCTTCGGTCGCACAGTGGGTGTTTCCCACTGTGGATTCTATCTCATTCTCACGGTGGTCTTTATCACCCGTGGAATGTTTCTCTCCAACACGCAACGACTCTTCTGTTGCGTGTGGTAGTCCCTCTGGACTCTCACCAGCGGAGGTACCTTCCGCTGATCGTGTCAGAACAGACCTGGTGGTGCCATCGCTATCCACAAGACTGTCTGACGCTGCGGTTGTATCTTCTGATACAGCCGGATTACACACAGGGTGATCAGATCCTGTGCATCCGCCGCAGTCGATCGGTAGGTTAACCCAGTCGATCGAAGGTTTAAACTTGGACATCCATGGGGTTCCAAGTATCACATCGAACTTGTCATCTAAATCTAGGACGATTAATTCAGCCTCGAATGACAGTTCATTCAACTCGAAGCGCGTTTTAATCACACGCTTTGGAATGTTCGTGGTTGCACCTGTTGCTAACCGGACTGAAAACATACTTCGTGGGGTTTTTACCTCCACGAAGCTCAACAGCTTTAGACTCTGAGTTCTAACGAAATTGTTTGACGCTCCTGTGTCAAAAAAATCTCGCCTGGGGACATCGCTCCCGTGCGGCTTAACCTCCAGGGTGATAAGAGGCTTACCATCACCCTGCACCTTTTGACATGACATAGTCCCGTCTGGGGCTATTACCCTCACATGCCCTATGTCGGCATGTGGGATAACATTCCCAGTAGGGCGCCCCGCCCCTACTGGCGATTCTCGTTTTTTGCACCAATAGGGTGATGTCCCTGTTGGTGTCGCCGTGCAGCGGACGGTTCCGTCCGCTGACTGCGGGCACCGGACGCGGTGCCATACACTCATGGGCAAAATGCCCCATTTTCGCGCATCGATTGCAGCGAATGTTCTTCCTAAATTTCGGTTGCTTCGAGTTCGAAGCAACCGCAACCGATAGGTCCATCGGCTCTGGACCTCCACCGCCCATGCTCTGGCGCGGGTGGCTGTTTCTTGAGACTAAGTGTGAGCTTCGTCTGCCTGACTGCTGATTGTTGACATGCTGTTGCGGCATGTCAAAAGCGAAGGGCTGTTGAGCCCTTCGGCTGTACCCAGCATGCGATGACGCTGATCGCATGCTGAACTCCTCACGGATGCTCATTTAATGGCATCCCTTAGAGTCTCTGGCGGATGCCGGTAGAGACTCTGTTTGACGGGACCATCATTGAGTCCATTCATGAAGCCAGTGACCTGCATAGCAGGGGGCACCGGCTCATACACAATATTTGACAGCAAATATTGCGTCTCCTAAGCGTAAGCTTGAAGGTCAAGATTACCTTGCCGGAGTTCCATGAACTCCTGCCGACTACTTAGCTCCATTTCTGGAGCTTCAAAGTTGAGCTTTATCTCATCTTTTAATTCCTTATAAGTAAGGAGCGCAGAGCCATCAGTGGCTCTGCGACTCATCGACCATGCCCTGGCTCTGACGCCTAGACATGTTGTGGCGAAGTACGCCTGTTGACGTTCGTCAACAATATTTTGCGCAGAGATGGTATATTCCACCTCTGTGAACCATCTACGAAGGGGATCGCCCCCTTCGCCGGTAAAGGGCGGTACTCGCGCCTTTACCACTTCAACGCTATGCGTTGCAGGTGCAGTTGCGGTTCGCGCTGCCTCTAGCGCGGGCCGTTCTGGCTTCTCTAGGTGGTTTCGCCTAAAGCGATTCACCCCCTGTATCACTTCCTCCGGGGACTTACTCTGGAGGAAGGTAACGATGTCAGTCCCCATAGACCGAACCATTTCCACCGTCGCGTCTTTACTACGCGACGAGAAGTGAGGGAAGTGTTTATTCACCTCTTCCAGCGTTCTCTCTCGCTCGGCAGTCGTCATGTCTCGCGACATGATGTCGAGCGGCTCTTAATCTTCGCTCCGCTAGTTGACTAGCAGAACGGAACTGTGGTCGTTAAGACGGACCACAAAGTGCTACCAGGTGTAACAGGACTGATCCTGTTACTGGCTTACACAGTATTTGTGCGAGGAAGCGCGCAATACAAAAGGGGTAGGATTAGTTGATGACAACTAATCCTATACTAAAAGTAAATATAAATATTTGTGGTGGAGCGGCTGATCAAAGTTTTTGAGGCTTGATCAGGCGGTACCACGGCGCCCGGACTGCCGACTGACGAAGGGGGTCCTCCGATTGTCTTTGACTGCCTGTGTTTCTGCTCACCTTGTGTACCCGACGGCTTAGGCGTGGGTCGCTCTTCAGGTGGCGGGGATGCAATCACGGCAATTCCTTGCTGCAGTATGGGAATAGCTTGTAAATCAGTGTTCTGAGTGCTGATCAGGCGTGATCAGGCACAATCAAGCTTGAATCTGGTGTGATCAGGTGCGATCAGCAGTGATCAGGCTTGATCGGGCTTGATCAGGCACTAGAAGTCGTTGTTCAGGCTTGATCAGGTGCGATCAGGCACTAAAACGTCGTCGATCAGGCTTGATCAGGTGCGATCAGGTACTAAAACGGTGTCGATCAGGCTTAATCAGGTGCGATCAGCCACTAAAACGATGTCGATCAGGCTTGATCAAGTGCGATCAGGCACTAAGACGTAGTCGATCTACTCGCCGACGTGATCTGCGGGCTGCTTATCGCAAGGCGCAGTTGCTGATCGTTGATTCCGGTGAAGATTAGGGGGAAGGGTACTCGATCAGGCAGCGGAAGTCTTCACTGACTGATTACGTAGCCTCTAGTCCTTAACGGCTGAATGAATAGCCAAATCAAATGTATTCTTACGCCTAGACTTACGAGGGTTACTTCACTAAATCCGCCTAGAGTTCCCGTAGGGCGCTTATAGCAGCCGAACTCTAGGGGCCAAACGTGAACCAAATGGGGAAGAGGTGAGAGCGCCGCTCAATCACGTTCCCAAGACCCAAAACCCTTAGAAGATAACCGCTGACACAGCGGGCGGAGTTGAACGGCGAGTTCTAACACTCTACGCCTCCGGTGGGCCAAAAATGCACTTCGTGCTCCCGCCCGGGACGTAGAGGTAATTGCGAAGAGGGGGGCCCTAGTTTCCCACCCTATAAACGACCTACGCAGTCGTACGCAAAAGGAAGAACTTTTATATTCTCTAAAATCCCTTATATCCTAAGAACTACCAATTACCTAGATATGCACCAATCAAATACACCCGTTCCCACGTCGTCCGTCGACCAGTCGAGCTGATTAGTCCGTCGCTCGCCGCTGTTCGTTGCGTAACAGTCCCATCTCCCGATGTCCTGTCTATGCCCTGCCCATGTACACCACTGTTGTACATACCACCGTACACAGTGGTACACAGTAGTACACACTACAGTACACGCAATCATACACCCTACAATACCCGTACTAACGCCCCTAATAATGGCCCAATATAGCGCCCCCTAATAATGGCCCAATTGGTGCCAATTTTAAGAAACGCTTTCCCACATATTCACTTGTTATCTAGAACGCAAAATTAAGAGTGTTTATTTAATGAGTGGCTTAGAGGCTAATAGTATAGTAACTAACTAATTAATATAATAATATCAAGTATTCAACTAACTGTACTATTAGTTAACCTGCATGATTCGGTATTTATACCGAATCGACTTTTCCTTCTTATATTATAATCAAATCTCTTATTTAAATTTCAGACAACGCGTCTGAAATTAAACTGTGATATTCTAACTTGAATATCAATTATGTAATGGCACCCCATTACATAAACTGTACGGAATTGGTAAATCCACGTACATTTTTGATAAATCCACGTACAGTCAACCCTCTCAATAACATCCCCGATTGTATACCACATTTCTGCCTGTTATAGCGAGTGGATCTTACTCACATATAAGATCCTCAGATTTTATTAACTGTATTGGATGTTATAGGCGAATTTTCAAACAGAAGGTTTTCTCAGGGCTAGTGGTGTGAGCATTCTTCCAGCTACAATACTAATTTAACTACCCTGCTGAACTGGAGCGACCTTTTCAATCCTCAGCACGCCCTTTGCCTTTGTTGCGCCTGAAAAAGTCAATCAAGGTTGTCTGCTTTGAGGTCGAGACCTTGCTAGAGAGGAAAAAACGGCGGAATTGACGCAGTTGCAGATCCAGACCCTCTGCCCTTTTATACCCAGATGCTCTTCCTTCGAGGACACTAAGGAGAATGTCCACAGCCTCCTGCATTTGGCCCCAGGTCACCGGCACCGGGGCCTCCTCCTCACCGCTGTCCTCATCTTCGCCCTCCACCGCGTTTTGCTCGCTTTGAGGAGAGACTTCAGCCAGAATATCTTCATCAGTAAGGCTTTCGATGACCGGTAGGGACATTTCAGCCTCCAGGTAGGCTTGTGCTTCCATCGGCTGGTAAATGCCATCATGAGGGATCCTGTCAAGGAGTTGAGAGACCTGGCGAACCGGATCAATTTCTTCCTCATTAATCAAGGAATTGATTTCCATGTGACGATAACGGGATCCTAAAATCGCAGTTTTTTTCCAGCAATTGGCAATTGTTGTGGGATGGACATATTCCACGCCTCAACAAGCATGTGGATGGCTTGGCGCAGGTTAAACTTCGTTTTACCAGTAAATGGATGCTCGCCTGTGGTCTCAAACCTGTAAAGTAAGTACTCTATGTACCTCGCCTTGTAATTTGCCTTAAAATTAGAAATAATACCAGCATCCGCTGGTTGTAGATGAGAGGTTGTGTTTGGTGGCAGATAGTGAACCTGAAAAGGACTCATTTTAGCATGTGAAAATTCTGTCAGACTCTGATCACCACCACGAGCTCACCTTTATGTTGGTGAGTTGACCTTCATATTCCTCGACCGTGTGGGGACTGGCATTATCAACAAGAAGCAAGATCTTACGATCTTCGCGTCGGAATTTGCGGTTCATTTCAAGGATCCATGACTAAAAAATATCGCTTCTCATCCATGCTTTATTATTATTGTAGTACTTGACATGCGCTAGTTTTGTCATGTCCACGTTCCGGTAGCAACGGGGTTTGGCCGCTTTCCCGATGACTAATGGTTTGAGTTTTTCAGATCATGGGCAACATTTTAAGAGAGAAAATGAATAAAAAACAGACACCAAGGTCACAGAACCACTAACCAGAGGCATTTCACGCCAGCAGAATTGTAATTCTGGCCTTGTCCTTCTTAAACCCTTTCTCAACAGACTGGGCAATTGTCTTGTTGGGGGACACACGGAAAAACAGCCCAGTTTCATCACAATTGAAAACATTATTAAGGGCATAGTTTCCAGTAATATCTTGGAGTTCAAGGCGGAATGCATTCAGATCTTGAATCGGGGCACTCTCAGCCTCTACGTGTAGACGGTAGGACTTTATGTTGTGGCGTGACTTGAATCGCTGAAGCCACCCGTCAGACGCAGAGAACTCCTTCTGCGTGGGGGTATTAATTCGAAGGGACTCGGCAAAGAAAAGTGCCTTGGAAATTACGAGAGCGTCAGTGAGCACCACATTATTGGACCTCATCTGGACAAACCAGATCTTGATAGCCTTGTCCAACTGCTGACGCGTGGTAAAGTTAGCAAGATCATTAAGGTGCGTGATGAGGAGAGCACTAAAGAAGGCACCCACCTCAAGGAAATCACACACGCGTAGTTTTTTGCGTTGAGGATCGGCATTGCCTGCTGTAGCCTCGATGGCAGCTTGTAAAATTTTCTCCCTCTCGCGGATGATACCTGTAACAGTTTTACGGCTGGCGAGGTTGAACTTTTCCCTAAGCTGTTCATGGGTAAGAGAAGGATGGCTCTCATGGTAGTCCAAAATTGCCTTCTTTGTTTCTAAAGGGATGGCCTGCCTTGTTTTCGGTAGCATCTTGGTGCTGGGAAAAATGTACCTGTTGTGATGCGGTGACAAAATACAGGACTGTGGTACACCTGTGTGGGCTGAGTAATGGCTGATGGGTGGGATACTGAGCTCCCCTTTTATATATCTGATTGTTTTGGTAAATCTATACAGTAAAAGAAGCCTTTTGAGGCTTTCCATGGCATTCTGGTAACCAATTCTAAAATACTACAAATTTAGTGCCTCTTATAGCGAGGGTCACTATGTATAAAACGTATATTCTTGCACGGATCTTGCTCTTATAAGTGGAATGCTCTTATAAAGAGAGGATTTTTGCTGGCGGAAATCCGTATGGTCCTGGCAATGGCTCTTATAGTGGATGGCTCTTATAACAGTGGATCTTATAGAGAGGGTTGACTGTACTGAAACATTCCAATATTTAAAATGGGGGGGTGCACGTAGCAAATGGGGGGTGTGCACCTAGTCGGTCCCTGTATTTATTATCCATTAAAAACCTAGTAATGTAAACTACATGAAACATCGTGTGGCTTACCTAAAACTGCGTACTTGATACCTCTGACACACGATTGGCTCAAAATCCTCTTCCTTTTTAACCCATCCGATCGCTCCAAACCGATCGGCGATATACCGATATAAACTGACCATATAACTTTTTCTTCACTTCACCACGTGTTCGTCGTTTTAGAGTAAGAAATATACACTAGCTATAAATGCGTACATAAGAACCTAACCTACATTCCTAATAATAATAATTCCTAATAATAAAAGCAAATATACAGCTAAAATTCCAAAGTAGCTAAAATGCATAAATGCACAAGTGACATCTGTGGTCGCGCTTCACTTGAAGTTTGTATGTAGTCCCATACCGGACTGTATACATCACTTGCAAAAACTTTAACACATGCGAAGCCCTGATCTGTACCCGACAGTTGCTGTGTTGGAGGGCAAAATCGGGACTGTTTTTAGCTTTAAGCCAGAAAGAGCCGTAATAGTACATATTTTGTTGCTCAGCTAGAAGAGCCAGGTCCCAACCTGCAAAATGTTACATGGAAGAAATCGCGTGTCGAAATGTCCGGAAAGAGCCATAATGTTCTACCTGCTATATTGTTGTTTCATCTGTTTTTAGGTGAAAATATCTCTGAAATAATTGTTCGTTGGTTATGATAGTTAATTGGACTCGCAAGTTAAAATACCTGCTGTATCAATTTGGACGCAGAACAAGTAAATCGTCCAAACATGTGATCACTTCAGAATTTGGGCTTTGTTGAGGCTTGGACCGGTACAGTGATTTCAAAATGATTTGCACAACTGTCCGCTATAAAAATTGTCGAAGCTGTAAGAACATTGCATCACTTATACATGGATGCGGAATCATTTTTCGCCGTTAATAATAATGCAAACCAATCTTAGTAAACGACCACAATACTGAGTTGGTTGTACGCGTCTCTTTGATATTCCCAATACTGTGTGCGCCACACTCATACACGTGCGTGCAACTATGCATCCTCATACAATCCTATTATATACCGACTCGTACTTATCCAACTCGTGACGGAGAATAGTCAAATGGTGACTTAGATAGGACAGCCATAGTCTCGACCAGCGATTTTGGCTATTGCATTGAATCCAGACATAAACGTGTCTTCGCAAGCGTAGTATCTGCATAAACTCGTTGCAGTTCTGACTTGAGTGGATGGGCATGGTGGATCCATGCTTTCTTTCTTTGTCCTAGTCAGATTGCCTACCCAGCTGCATCATTTTGAAATCCACCCGACAGTCGAAGAACAAGTATAATATTTAGCCCGAGCGCGGGCTGACTAGAGTCCACCTACATCATTTCTCGCTATGTGCGTCTTCATATTCATATCCTTGTTGTCTCTGGGTGTCGCTCAGGCCGCTAATCGCACGACTCCCTCGACCTCATTAATCACATCGTCGACCACTAGCAAGGTGCCATGGACGCTCGCAGATAACGCGAGTGTGTTGGCAAATCTGAAGTCAGAGCTAACCATGTGCAAATACTCCAAGGTGAAAGAGTGCATTCAAAAACCGGAACTTGTTCCACAACTCGGTGCTCTTGTGCGAGCACCTGGTCACTGCGTTGCCTTCGACTCGGCCTACGTTAACGTATCCAATCCAAATATCGCAATCCCTAACCGATACTACCCAACATCCGTCGAGAGTGCGTACAATGCTGGCTTTTCGAACAAATTTTCCAAGTGGTCCGACGATAATCGCGAACAGTTTAAAGTGGATTGTCCACTCCTGTACAATGAGACCATCGCACAAGGCAATGACATGTTGTGTTGCACCGAGAAGCAGTACACAGGTCTATCCACCCAAGTTCGCATGATTCCCGGTCTTTGCTCGGCTTGTAAAGAAAATTTGCGCAATATTTTTTGCCAATTTACGTGCAGTCCAAACAACAGTCTGTTCTTGGACGTTAGTGAAGTGCGTATTATGGGAGGCGATGATGAGGATCCAAAGGCTGTTTATCCTGCTGTAGAAGAGGTCACGTACTACGTAGGCAATGACTGGATCCGAGATATTTACGATTTTTGCAAGGAAGACAGTTCCTTTTCGCTACTGTGTAACCCAAATCAGAACTGTACGGACGGATTCGGCCTCATGGCGTATATGGGCAAGTACGCTTTCAACAGCATTGGATCTCCGCTACAAATTAACATGGCGACAATGGATAAATTTCCCGAGATGACGCAGTTGACTACGTTCTGCCACTGCGACAATGTGAACGCGACCAATTGCATTCTGCCAATGAACAATCGAATGACATCATGTGTGGGCGTCTGCGGTACACTCTGTGCGGTTGATTCCAGTGACGATCGCACTTACACCGACTCATGTTATGGAGCTGTTAATAATTTTGCAAATTCTAGCACAGGTAGCGAACGTGGTCGAACCGGCAGTGACGCGATTTGGGCTGAATTAAATTCTTACCTGGCCACAAACATTCGTGTGACGAACTGGTCCCCACTCAACCACATTCTTGTCATTGTCGGTGTGATGATAGGCTTGATTCTCATTCTGGGTTTCATCGTCGCTTGCTGCCACGAACGGAGATCTCACGTTCCAAACCCATACACCGGAACACCTAATGTGAGACCTTCTACGCCGGAGATTCGTGCTGTCGCTGGCGCGATGGAGACTGGCAACAAAAGTATCAGTTACATGGACAAGTTAATGACAAACAAATTGCGCGCGTGGGCTGTCTTCGTTTCGACAGGAAGCCGACCAACGAAGATTATTCTGGTGATGCTTTGTGTTATTGCAGCTTGCGTCGTTGGGCTCCTTAAGGTTGACATCGAAACCGACCCGATCAAGCTGTGGGTGTCGACATCAAGTACCTCCTATCAGCAGCGCCAGCACTATGCTGAAATTTTTAATCCATTCTATCGTGCAGAGCAGATTATTCTCGTGCCGAAAGATGGGGGCAACATTTTCCGCTCTTCAATCTTAAAGGAAGCCATTCGAGTCCAAAATGTGGCGGCCAATGTAACGTATTTGTCGGAGAATGGTGAGACCATGGTAACCCTTGACGATATTTGTTGGAAGGCCACGGGCTCGGGATGCACGGTTAACTCGATCACGCAGTACTTCCAAAATAATATGGAACACTTCGAATTCTACGAGAAATATGGATTGGAATTGAAACATTTTAGCAACTGTTTGTACTCTCCGACGACCTCAGATGTGGCACTTTGCACTGAGTTAAAAGGTGACTTGAAAGATAATGATACAATTCCAGCCACTATGAGAGATTGCCCGTGCTTGTCAACTTTTGGCTCGCCGATGAATTTATATAACACATACTTAGGTGGATTTCCAGATGGCGCCGAGACCAACTATACGCTTTTTCTTGATTCGGTTGCGTTTGTTTCTTCGTATCTGAATTACAACTACAAGGACGAAGAAAAGAACGAGCCTGCGATTAAATGGGAGCGTGAGTACATCAAGACGATGAAGAAGGAGGCAGAGACCAACCCAGTGTTTAATGTCTATTTCTACGCCGAGGTCTCGATTCAGGATGAAGTGGATGTGGAGTCGAGCAACGGGATGGGTTCTGTGGCCTTGAGTTACTGCCTTATGATCATTTATATTTCACTGGGGATCAATCGCATTAAATTTGGTCGTGAATTCTTCATTTCTTCGAAAATTAGCGCTGGATTCTGTGGTGTCATGAGTATTGTGTGCGGAGTGGCATCAACTATCGGGATATACATGTGGTGTGGAGTCAAGCTTCAATTGATTATTATGGAGGTGGTTCCTTTCCTGTCGTTGGCCATTGGTGTAGACAATATCTTCTTGCTGATCCATGCCATTACCGAGAAAGAAGATCAACTACGACGTGAGGAACCAAGTCTCTTCATTGGTTTAGAGCATAATCCGAAGGCGATCGAAGAAATTACGACGACTATCGTGTCCGAAAGCTTAGCGTATATTGGACCAAGTATTTTCATGGCGTCTGCTGCGGAATCTATTGCTTTTGCTTTCGGTTCTATCTCGGTGATGCCCGTCGTCATGTGGTTCGCAGTGATGGCTTGTTGCGCCGTGGCGATTAATTTCTGCCTCCAGATGACCTTGTTTTTATCCGTGCTTACGTTGGACAAGCGCCGCGAATTGAGTGGAAAGTATGACATCATTTTCAAACGTCCTTCTTACTTAAAGGCGCAGACAGCTACCGCGGGCTTGCAAACTCAGCAACCGTCTCAGCCGCTTGTTTCAGACCCTAAGACGCCCCCAACCCAGGGTGCTCGCCGTTCTGTGACCTTAGAGAATCGCACGTTCTCAAATGTGCTCGACTATTGTGTTGAGATTTACGCGTCAGTGTTGTCCTACAAGATTGTAAAGTTGATTATTGTTTTAGTTTTTCTTCTTTGGACACTGTGGTCCATTTACTCGCTTCAGTCGCTGGATCAAGGTCTGCCGCAGAAAGAGGCGATGCCTTCGGACTCTTACATGATTGATTACTTCGATGCTCTGGATAAGTACTTGGCAACTGGTGTACCTGTTTACTTTATTGTAGAAACGGGCTACGGTCGCAACCCCGAAGTGTGGCCATTGAATGATGAGACGGTAGAGTCGATCTTTTGCAAGTCGAAGGATATCTGTGATACCTACTCGATTCCCAACATTATTAATGCGTTAGCGAATGAAGCGGACAAGACGGTGACCCACATTAGTCCCGGCACGACCTACTCATGGATGGACGATTTTTGGGGCTTTGTCAATCCGGACAGCGAATGCTGTCGTGTGGATGCTCAAGGCGCTTATGTTCCTATTGAGATCGGTAACGAAACGTACACAGAGTTGCGTGCGAATGATGACACTTGCTTGCCGTCGACAATGAATGTCCCTCCCGTACCAGAGGCTCAATACATGTCATTGTTCAGTATGTTCGCAACAGCGAGTGCTGGTGCGTCGTGCTCTTACGGTGGCGGTTCCATCTATCGTGGCCAATTTAGCATCGATGACAAGCCCATTCCGGCTGTGAATCTCTCGACACCTGCTGTGAAGCTTAATAGCAGCGGTTATGGTAACGAGATAACGGCTTGGTCGTACATGGTCACAGGCACGTCGAACCCTACACAACAACACTTTATCGACTCGTACAAGCAAAATCTCGCAGCGGCTGATTGGATTAGCCAGAAGACCGGCGTTGATATTTGGGTCTACTCATTAACATACGTGTACTTCGAGCAGTACTTGACTGTTGTCAACGATGCCTACATGCTCATTGGCTTGGCGCTCGCAGCCATCTTTGTCATTACGACGCTTTACCTCGGCAACGTGTTTTATTCGTTAGCGATCTCGCTAACGGCTATGAACCTTGTACTTCAAGTGCTAGGTCTGATGCAGCCGCTCGACATAATGCTGAACGGGCTATCGATTGTGAATCTCATTATCGCCGCTGGTATCGCGGTGGAATTCTGCGGTCATTACGTCCGATTTTTCGCCAAGGCACGCGGCACTGGCGACGAGCGTGCCCGTGATGCGCTGCGTCAGGTCTTAACTTCTGTACTCTTTGGTATTACTCTCACCAAAATCATCGGACTGAGTGTGTTGACTATGGCGGACTCGCGCGTATTCAAGAAGTACTACTTCCGCATGTACATGATGGTGGTACTTTGTGGGGTCTTGAATGGGATGCTCTTGCTCCCCGTGGTACTTAGTACCCTTGTCGACGTGAGAGACTTTTTCCTCCGTCGACGTTCACAGAAAACTGATCAATGGGCACCTGTGACCCGCGTGGAATAGACGGCACTGTAGTTCAATGAGGTTTTTCAGCGTAAGTGTCACTTTATAAACTAGTACAGGTACAGTCTACTCAAACCGAATTAGCGTATGAATGACGGCTGTAATAGAGGTTCTGACACTTCGACCACTGATTTCCCAGATGAGAATATTTTGGTTCGTCATTGAACTCTGATAGCGACCTTCGAGCAACAGAGAAACGGAAGAGTCTCGACTTGTCATCGGTATGATTGTACGATGAGTTGAAGTGCATATTGAAGCTATTGGATTAAAATTAACTCAGGAATGTTGGCAGCACAGGCATCGAAATCGCCGGTCAAGAACGCCGCTGACAGCTGACCGATGACTTGGAGAGCGTACATGTGATTGATTTTACCCGTCGACTTGACGAGACGGTTAATCGTTGGAGAGAATACTGGAATATCGGAGAAATTGCTGTGCCTTGTGTTGCGCAACCATGTGAGTCGAGAATGGGCATGTGTGCACCCCCTTGCGTGACGTTTGGTGTTTTCAGTATTCGGACGCCAGTCAAGAAAATGCTCGGACATCATATGAAGAGTGGGAAGGCAGGATCCCACTCCGTCGCGCACATCATCGTCAAGAGGCTCCATCCACGCGTCTAAGAGCACCATCTTCTTGAAGCGCGTGTCCTGATGTGCAACACTGAGGGCTGTTGCTGCCCCAAAGGAATGCCCAGCTATGCTTACGTTGCTCGTATCGCATTTGTTGAAGACGCTTCCAGCAACATTTGACAGTTGGACTACAGCATCCAACACTGAACACACCTCGCGAACACGTTGATGCAATTGTCCATTGCGAAAACGATAGCCTGCTCCATCGATATCATCTCGAATTTCCGTTGTGATTTGATGGTAGTATTCGATGCGACCGGGTTCCGGGCTGCACACGGAAGCTGATCCGTCGCAATGGGTAAGTACCACGACGACGTATCCATAGCTAGCGAGCTCTTGATTCACATACGAGTAGAGTTCTAAAGATCCAGCGAGCCCGTGACTGAAGATCACAATGGGCCAACCATCAGATGTGGTAGGGGCCGGAGCAATTGGCTCGTCCTGAACAGATGCCAAGTGCGCGTTCCTCATGTTGTGGAAGAACCACCATGGCAAATTAGCGAAGACACCAAGACCTTTCATGAGGTGGTATCCATAGTGTAAGTATGGTACGAACTTCCTCCTTGAGGTCTGATTTGCATCTGTCGACGGATAGAATACGCGGCACTCGATAGTCCTGAGGCGAGTTGAGTAGCAGCCTAAAATCTGATAGGGTCCGCTTAGCTGGGAAAAGTCTGGCCAGGGAAATAGCAAAGACGAAAGCCAAGCGAGAACCACAAAAACAACGATAATGATGCCAAGTACCGAGTACAGTGACCGGAAGGAGACGATAGCGGTCGAAGCAGGGAGGGGCAGCAAAGCGTGGGCGACGCGCAGACCAAGGGATGTGTAGAGGGGCGAGAGTTCGCGTCGTGGGGAATGCAGAGCCAGAAATAGACATACAATACTCCAACCAACAAGTGTAACTACAGCGCTGGAGACAAAGAAGTGGAGCGCTAATTCACCCGTGCAAGCACTTAGCAGACGACGCTCGATTGAGCTCCGTCGCATTTTGTAATGACGTTGACGCCCATTAAAATTGTGATCGTAAAATACGTTTTTTACTTTATGCATTCGTTATCGATACACTTCGTGTGAATTATATCGATCGTCATGTGCAGGAGGACTGTGAAGATCACCGTGCTAAAAGTACTCATAATACCGGTTTTGATTAAGGGAAATGCTATTGCCACCCCAACTGCCACCCCAACTAAGTCCTGCAAGTCGTCGGACAAGAAAACGACTATCCAGTTAGACGTTTGTTTTGTAGTCGAGACTGATGGACAGAAGACACTCTGTGTATGGGAAAATGAAGATTATATAGATGGCAAGTGGGTACCCTCGCACAACAAAGAACGTAGTCATTGGAGCACTTATGACCTGCAAATATCTTCTGACAATTTTGATGACGTGGCACCGGAAGTCTAGAAGGAGCTGGATGGACTTATTCAAGGAAGAAAGGGGATGACAATGGATGGGTTTACGCCAGTACCTACACAGGTCCATGGGCATCAACGCCGTCGACTATGTGCTACGCACGTCCGTCTCTGGCAGAATAACTGCCGTCCTGCAGTTGCATGCGAGTAAAAGGTTGATGCCATCGAAACGGCCATATCTCCGGGACGCGCTAAACAGCACCAAATGAAAGACTAACCAGCACCAAGTGAAGCTCCAAGTGAGTTTTAAGGCAGAAAGTACATATTTCGGCCATAATGACGTGTTTTTGTCCACTTGTGGTCAGCGCTAGACCGACCGACGCCGTGGGACATGCGAAATCTAAACTCACTGGCCCTATAATCGAAAAAGGCTAAATTATGGCGCAGCCACAATGCACCTGGTTTTGGAACAGAATTAGTTTTTCAAGCCCAAAATGATAGAGCGGTCGATGTATTAATAGTAGCGTGTGGCCATGGAGTAGGAGGACTTGTGGAAGTGCCACACGTGAGTAGGAGAGTATGAGAGCGTGCGTACATGGAATCCATCAAGTAGTCGCTTGCGTTCTCCTGAGTTTGGTGGGGGAAGCAGATCCTGCAAAATAAACTGGCGATGCAATGGCATTCGGGAAAGACAATCAAGAATGAAGGCATGCCGATACATTGATCTCTACGTATTATGTTTGAGATCCTGTTTCCTCTTCATCTCACGGAACTGCATTTGCGACGTTAAGAAAGCACATTTCTACATACCCTTTGCTGGAACTAAGACAGTGAGATTGTTTATTCGGTTTGCTTTTGACGTTTGCCTCAAGCTCTTTTGTTCTAGCTCTATAAATCAAGGCAATGATGTAGGAAGATATGATCTGGATCATTCGCCTCCTTTTTCACTAAAACTCGTTCCTTTAACGCAATGCTCCGTTCATGGCTACAGCAGGTCGGGTGTGACTGGATGCGGTAATGGTATCATTGACATCTTATGGACGTCTCGATGAAGCGTTTCCTTATATCAGTACAAAAAAAACAGCAGTCCGACCTCGCACAATAAACCCCGAAACGATCGTACCAAAAGCGTCCTCGCCGTCGTGTGCGCTAGAGTAATACTGTGGAGAAGCGTGCCCAAAATTTGGCACACTTCTGGTCAAGTTTTGTCAAGGCATTTGGTCTAATTTCGGATTGGTTTAAACAAGGGGGGCTTTTCAGCCTATCAGACCCAAGAAGTGTCAAGAACGCAAGTTTTGGTGAGTCACCCGACTTTGGGTATTTTACATATTTTTGTGTGGGTACATTTAGGGACTATAGGGTAGTAGTATTTTTGTTGTGATTTTACCTTTTAGGACAGAGGTTATACCTTTAAGTAAGGAAATCTTTTAGCTTTCGGATAAGTGGCCGAAGCCTCTTCTGGTCTTGGTTCACACCACAGCTAGGGGTCGCCGTTCTTCCCTTTTCGTACACTAGTCGCCTCTGCCCGCCGCGGAGTGTTTGGGGGCAGAGGGTCGAATTATCCCCTCTCGCCCATTATACCCGGTCTGGACGCGCCGCACGCGCACTTTGGCCCACCGGAAGTCCCTCGACTGGAGTACGATTTGGCGATCTCAACACCTCAACTCAAGTACGTTTGGAACGTGCTATTCACTGGATTGGTCTTGGCGTGGAGATATCGTTTGTGGAGTCTCACGAGCATATTGGGTCTTTACGCGGACATACTGGCTTGTTTTAATATTGGTTGGAAACTAGACCGGTTTTGGTCTTATTTCGTATTGGTCAGGGGCTATACCGGAACGGTCGGTCTACCCTCTATTATTTCGTATTGGTCAGGT
>CM047581.1:8486951-8610113 GCA_026184515.1 Peronosclerospora sorghi | reverse complement strand
GTTATCGATGCTAATGTTTTCGATTTCGAACTTGACTCCACCACAATGGTGCGCGTGACCGGATCACTTGGTGATCGTGGATATCACCGTGCTGATATTCCATCAAAAATTGGATTCGAAGATTTGAATGATTTGAATATGGTGTCGTTCTGGAGAGGACGTAAGGAAAGGCTATCGCCTTACGTTCTCGTTGTTGATAAAGATAGAGATGTCCGATCTAGCCTGGCGGAGGACCAGATCGGGATTAATAAGTTTTTTCCTCCCCAAAAGGCTCCCACCGGAGCCGATCGGGACTATAGAAGGTCTTGCTATAGTTCCGGAAAGGATCAGGACCTTGGTCCTAATCCTATGTGTATGAATGAAAAAATTGATGGAAAACTAAAAGATGAAAATTACTTGGAGGCTGACTGGAACGATCCGGTCTACCTCCCTAAAGTCCCCAAGGTACCCAAGGTGCCCAGAAAAGGGCTGGGAATGCCACCCGACGAAGACGACTTCGAAGAAAAGTCGAAGGTCGGGGATGAGGCCATCACCGAACAAGACCTGGACAAGATGTATTATGTTTTTGAATTGAAGCGATTTGTTCGCCAAAACCAGGTCTCTCGGGTGTTGGACCTCCATATCCTCTACCGTCTTCTCGGTCCCACTACCGAGCCGATCCAGAGTGATCGACCATTACTGCTCGTCAAGAATTTGGTGGCGATGTTGGAGAAGGTTGGCATTAAAATGCAGAACCCCGCCGGTGTCAATAAATTGTTTGAATTTGATGCTTGGAGACTGGAGGCGTCGATGTCGGACCTCCACGACCGTTTGGTGCCACTGGTGGGGGCGGTTTTCCGCCCAACCCCCACCACGGCAATGAAGGTCGCCGAAGCCTCCACAGAGCTTGTTGACATTGGTTCCGATGATGAATCGATCTACCAGTCTCCACCGGCTTCTAACAGCTCATCAGAGTTGGAGACCGGTGTCGAGCGGATGACCATGGGGTTGGACCATGCCCGGTCTGAACAAAAAAAGGACATGCGGCGGCAAGGGGCTGTTTGCCAGTCGGGGCTCCAGCAAGCCCCACATGCCTCAGTTCCGCAAAAGGAGGGTATGAACACGTTTCCCATGACGCCAGCCAACGTCCAAGCCATGTTTGAGACGATGATGCAACGTTTAATGGAATAACAGGTTAGACCACCTATGCGCCCATATGTCCAAGACCGGTCTACCTGTCAAGGTGTCAATGTTTGCAAAGATGTGGATATGGAATCGGTAACATCTATGGATAAGCCTATTAGAAGTGATAAACCAACCGGCAAGGGAAGGCGCAAGCCGCAACCGGCAAGACCGCGTAGACCAAGCAAGACAAGTGACTGTGATATGGAGTCGGTCGGCGGTCTTGACGACCATGGTGGGTCAGATGGTACAGGCGCAGGCAACGTGCGCAAGGCTAACCTATCCTCCACTACTGCCTACGACTTTGGATCTGCTGTGATTCCGCGCATCCTTATGGCCGCGACGACCGACATCAAGGACTTCACCGGCAAGGATGCTGATGAAGACCAGGCCCGGTCTTGGTTCAGTCGGGTCAATTCTTCGTTCCTGCGAGACCAGACCCCAAAAAGCGAACGTTGTTTAATCTTCCGGGATTTGTTAAAAGGACCGGCTGCGAACTGGTTCAACAGTTGGGTCGGGGCGTCCGGTCTGACTGGGACCTGTTATGTGCGGAGTTTGAAGGTCAATATTGTAACTCCGGTTTTTCAAGCGACCGTAAGTACCATCATATGCAGAAGCGGGCCGACAAAACACCGATCTAGTATTTGCATCGGTTGAACGTGGCTGCACTTCGCGCCGGCATAACAATCAAAGAGAATAACCCGCCGAACGGTGCCGCCTTAGAACATGTGGGTCACTATATTAGTACCCTTGACGATCAAGAACTGGAGGACTAGCTTACTCTACTGCGTCTTAAGGATGCGGGCGAAGTCGAACAGACCCTGCGGACGTTACAACAGTCGCGTAGTATGAGAGCGAAGACCGCTGGTGGATCAGGTCGCTATCGTTCCAAGACCCAGACCGATCCGGTCAAGAGACCTTGGACCAGACCGAACCGAGCGGTCAAGGCAATTGTAGCTGATGACAGCACGGGGTCAGAAGGGGAAAGTGGAAGTCCATCCATCCAGGAGTCATCGGATGAAGACCAGTATCGTTACGTCTATGTTGCGGGACCTGCCCCAAAGACCAATTCGAAGTCCGACCAGGTGGACCGGAAGGGAAGTAACGGAAGCAATTCCGATCCAGACCGACCTCGTCAGAAGTGCCCCACTGTGGGTCGAGCAAACATGATGGTCCAAACTGCTGGAAGAAGATGGTGTGCAAGAAGTGCGAGAGACGCGGCCACCCGACTGACCACTGCCTCTTCGTATGCAAGACATGTGGAGAGATCCACGAGTCCGGCCACTGCAAGATTGAAGAATTTTTTAACATGATGCGCAAGTGGTACGTGCCGGACAAGCACGCGGGGATGCTGCCGCCGGACGCAGAAGAGATGTTAAACTAGAACGCTCGCCAGGTTGGAATCTGGATCGATCCGAGCGTTCTACGGTTCACATCTATGCATATGTCGGCAAGGAGGATAAGACCGACAATACACGTTCTATTCCAAATTGCGTCGACCGAGACCATCCGGTATACAGTCTGAAGACCGATGAGTACTCCCGGACTAAGGTGGTTATGCAGTTGGACTTTCTGCCTGGAGAATCCCGCGGATACTGGAAGTATCACGCGCCTGATAAATGGTTTAAGCAGGCGAAAGCCTGTGGCAAGATTAATAACCAGAAGGCGACGATATTGTTCGACTATGGAGATGAAGTATCGATAATCGACTCCGCCTTTGCTCGTAAGGTCGGATGTCGTATAGACGATACCCAGAGACAAGAATGCGTCGGGATCGGCGAAAACTCTTATATGACCGAAGGAAGAACGCTTGTGAAAATTACTCTGTCGGGATCGCTGGTCTACTTTTTCAGCGCTTGGGTTGGCAAGTTGGCTGGTCAAGACGCTTTACTAGGAATGGATTTCATGGTCACAGCTGGTATTCGCCTAGACCTGTCACATGGAGTGCTTACGATCCCGGATGAGGTCCAGGTCCAGTTGGTTGGTCGAAGACCTCTGTATGGTTCGTATACCGATCTGGTCCGGTGGGACCAAGATCTCACTATCCCAGTTGGTCGGTCTGCCGATACCCCGGTTGAGAAAGGTTTTCGTTCGAGGAAGTTGTGGTTGACCAGGGGCAATCGGTGGGTCTCGACCTTCGTAAAGAGTGCTGGTCAACGTGATTTTGTCCGTGTTACCAATATCGGTGACAAGCCGCTGACACTGGACAATAACACTATTGTCGGCATGTGGTTAGCATAAGGGAAGGTACCAAGGAAGATGGGGTTCGTCTCGATTGGGTCGAGGCGGTATGTCGAGTGGCAAAACCTGGCGTACCAATAGACCACCGATCTTATCAGCGATGATGGGTCGGTGGAAGAGGATACCTCACCTTTAGTGGAAAGACCAAGTTATGTCACCCCAAAAAAGATTTTGGTCCGAAGAAAGGCGCCGCAGTCACCAGGAACGGTGGACCATCAAGTAGACGAGCCGAGGCTAGTCAAACGTGGTATCAGCACAAGACCAGGCGACAGCGGAGCAAGAAACGGAAGAAGGGGAACATGAAGTTGCTAGGTCGGACCATGATGGTATTCCTAATCAGACCGATATCAGTGAAGGACAGCCCGTCGATCAAGACCAGGGGCGTTCAGACGGTCCAGATGGTCTAGGTGATATCACCCCAGAAGATGAACAAGTCTGTATACATGAAGGCGGGGAACAGTATATTCAGGAGCTGGAAAGCCAAATGGTAGTCCTCCCTGAAGTGTCTGCCGACTTTCCCGAAGTTACAATGGATGATTTACAAGTGGGTGATTAAGACCTTAACAGTCCAGACCAGATCGAGCAGTTGAAGAATATCATATGGAAGAAAAGACATCTGCTGATCGGAAAGGGCAACGCCTTACCACCTGCAGCCCGTGGTGCGATTTGCGATATTGACGTTGGAGATGCCAAGCCGATTGCTCAGCGATGTCGACGCGTGGCGCCATAGTACCGGGAAAAGCTTTCTGATCTCATTAAAGGACTGTTGGGCACCAAGATTATTAGACCGTCGACCTCGCCATGGGCCTCGCCGATCGTAATTGTTATTAAGAAGAACGGCGTCGACATTAGGTTGTGCATCGACTATCGGCTGGTAAATCGGTTGACTGAACTCATGGCTTACCCGATGCCGCTGATTAATGATTTGTTGGAAGACCTGGACAAGACCTTGTGTTATTGTTCGCTGGACATGGCAAGTGGATTTTGGGTGGTCTCGATGACTGATCGATCCCGTGAGATTTCCGCATTTGTGACACCGTTTGGTCTTTTCGAGTGGAACCGTATGCCGTTCGGTCTGAAGAACGCACCCCAGATCTATCAAAGGTTGATAGACAACGCACTGTACGGACACTTCAAAATCAAGACCGATCGGGACCCTGCCGAAAGTTATGATGTGTTTACAGAGGGTGAACCCGATCGGGAAAGAAGACCGTCCGTTCTAGGGAGGCGGTAGTACATCGACGACATTCTGATACCTGCCTCGTCATGGAACGATCTGTGCGAGAAGGTTAAACGATTGTTGGAGACATGCGACCGCTGGAACCTATCTATCAGCGCCATAAAAAGTTTTTGGGGTATGTCCAAGGTCGCCTATTTAGGTCATATGGTCTCGAACAATGGTCTAGAGGCTAATCCTAAGGACCTGGATTCGTTAAGCAACCTCCCGTTTCTCAAGTCTCTGAAGGCAATGCAGTCCTTCCTAGGAAGTTTAAACTACTACAGCCGCTTCATCGAAGATTTTTCTATCTGCGGCTGTGTTGTATGAGCTCCGAGAAGTGGACTACCATATGTTGCGCGAAGAATACCGGGCAACTTTACATGGGAGCACCGACTCTGGTCTTGCTGCAGATTGTCCGCAAGTGGAGGCCGAAGACCATATGAAGCGTGCAAAGTTTTCTTTTGGTATGTTGAAGGCTAAGATGGTGATGGCACCGATTTTGAAGCATTTCGATCCCGAAAAGGTCCCGACCATTATTGTATATGCTAGTCAGTGGACCATTTCGGCCACTCTAGTACATGATCATGATGGTGTGTACCATCCGGTCACGGTCACGAGCAGAACGCTGAAGCCAAATGAAGTGAACTATGGAATTGTCGAGAAAGAAGTTCTGGCGTTGCTACGAATTCTGGATTGTGTTACAACCTGCTGGTCGGCCGACCTATAAAGGCCCTGTCAAGGCGGTCTACTTTGGCCTGGCTATTATCAGCCAATGGGATGTACTGATGTCTAGGCAGATGGTCGGCGGTCTTGTCGCAGTAGACCCTCGAGGTCGTTAAGTGCACCAGGGGCGAGGAAGAGATATTGGGCACATTAGCTGCCAGTATCACCCCTCGGTCTGAAGTGGACGAGGCATTGATAGCGATTGCCCCGAGGAAGCAACCTCGGCAGTCAGTTTCGAGACCGCCACCGACCGTCGACCATGATGAAGAGCTCTTGGTCTTAAGTTTTGACGGATCGGCAAGCGTGAAGAAGAAGGTCGGCGCCTATAGTGCCATAGTGTGGAAGTTGCCACAATGGTCTATAGTTGCAGCCGCTGCTGATTTCACGCCGGATATTACGGTTAACGAGGCGGAGTACCGAGGTCTACTTCTATGTCTGGACCTGCTGTCGTCGCAAGAGAAGGGGCGAGTCATCATATGTGGTGACTCGAACCTAGTGATCAGGCAGGTCACCGGAGAGATCCGCTGCAAGGCCCCACGACTAAGGACGCTAAATGATCGAGTAATGAAGGCATTTAAAGACCGTCCCAACCACGAGCTGTTGCACGTGAAACGGGACTGGAACAGAAGTGCCGACTACCTCGCGACCAAGGCCATGCAAGACCAGACCGGGGCTACGATCACCGAGGAGGCCGTTCTTGATGAATTGATGATTATAAACAGGCTCCCCGAGGTGATCGGACCCAAGAACGCTCCGGACCAGGTGCATGTGATGGTCGCGACTAGACCGAAAGCTCGGAAGTCCCACCAACCGTTCCCGAAGGAACGGTTGAGTGAATCTGTTGTGCAACGACTAAGGGCAGAACGAATCCTCAAGGCGCAGGACGAAGAAGAATGGATTGTGAATTTGAAGACCTACCTGCGCGGTGAATTGTCTAAGTTGACGAACGGTCAAGCGAAAGAATGTGCCAAGATCGCAGACAGTTACGAAGTGGATGAGGATGGTTTACTATATTACTGCCGCGATGCCGACCAAGACAGTGCAGACAGGGACCGATTGACGAAATTGGTGATACCTGAGTTGCTGCAGCCGGATGTCCTCCATCACTACCATGTGAGTCTAGAAGGGGGATATCAGGGCATAGGCAGAACGTATCACAAGATCAGGTCCCACTTTCACTGGAGAGGTCTTTTCCGAAGTCTACAGAAATATGTGGGTTGTTGTACGGATTGCGAGACCGGAAAGGGTAGACCGGTAATCAAAGGGCGATCGCCCGGAAATATCGAAGCTACCTACCCTTTCCAGGTCATAGCGATGGACCATATACCGTCGCTGCCTAAATCGACATATGGCAATACTGAGTTGTTGATCTGGGTAGACCTGTTCACAGGTCTAGTTATTGCGAAGGCAAGTGCGTCCCGGTCTGCCGAGCAGATCGCCAAAAGTTACGAAGAATGCGTGTTCCGAAGGCTCGGCGCCAGCGAGGTCATGAGACACGACCGAGAACCCGGTTTCATGGCCGCGGTGTTCCGGTCGTTTAACAATATGCTGGGCCAGAAACAGAGCGCGACGATGGCATATCGTCCGCAAGCGAATGTATCGGCAGAACGTATGGTACAAACTATTACAAGAGCAATCAAGATGTACGTTGCCGATCCAGACCAGCGCGATTGGGACGAATACACAGAAAGGCTGGTGTTTGCACTCAACTCGTCGACCGATCGGGTCCGAGGAGAAACGCCTTTTTATCTTGCGTATGGATGGGACCCCCGGTCCACTCTTGAAGCCGCGATACCTATTGGCTGCACTAGGACCCGCGATCGTGATGCTCGACGTTGGCGCATGCAGGTCTTGAAACATTACCAGCATGCAAGAGAAATTGTCAACGAAAAGTTACGTCAAGCTACACAAGACCGGGCAGACCGGAACAACGACCAGGTCCAACCCCACGGTATAGAACCAGGGGCGAGGGTATGGTTGTACCTAGACCGAGTGAAGGAGGGCTATGCGAAGAAGCTGGCTCACATGTGGCACGGTCCTTTCCGTGTTGCCGAGCTGATTGGTGAACACGCTGCCCGTCTAGTAACAACCGGCACGGACTACAAGGTCTTCCCGATCGTACATGTGTCCAAGTTAAAACTGGTCCGAGAATTTCCTGATCGTCCCAAAATGCCCTGTCTGGTAGACGAGGCAGAACGGTTTGATTTCGATGAAGCATTACTGCTGGAGGACAGTTGGGAACGACCGCTGGAGAAGGACGAATTTGAAGTGGAAAAGGTCTTAGATGTCCGATCGGGCAAGAAGACCAGGTTCGGCCGGACCCACCGAGAATATCTGGTCCGATGGAAGGACCATGATGAAACAACTTGGATCGATGAGTCCGACCTGAACTGTGGAGCACTACTACGAGAATTCGAACGGGACCGAGTCAGTCGGAACCGTTTCGCAGTAATGCAGACCCATGAAGAACAAGACCAAGACATGCAGTAGCATCGGTCTTCCCGACCGACGTGAAGAGGTGGAAGGTCTTGTGTCTTGTATATTGTGTATTGTGAATATGTGACGAATTGGAATAGTGGAGTGACGAACGTGGATTGTTTTTTCGCGATGTAAGTGGAACGGTTGGTGATAACGTGTCTAGTGCAACTCTGGAGAAAGTTGTGGAATTAGCTCAAGTGATTTGATGACCGAACATGTAAAAAAGAACGATGATATATATTAAGTTTTATCTGGTCGACTACTTACGACCTCACTCGCCATCACCCCACAGACGGCCGACGGTCAACGACGGATGCTTTTCAACTTGGTCATGGTACTGGTTACGCCAAGGTTCTTGTTGGTCTAGTTGGACCAAAGCATCCTTGAGGTCCAAGACCGGTGTAATGCACCCAAGACCGGGGTACCATGTGCCACCGTCAGCCAGCAGCCGGCTCCTCTCGACGCGACGCCGCGGCATATGAAGTACGACTGGATATAAGAACACATCGACGTCGCACTCTTGGGCCAGCATCCCGTCCAAAACATATTGGCACAGGGACTGCCAGGCCTCACCCGCTCTGATCCGACGCCGCTTGCTCTTGTTCTGGATGGTCGCCAAGCCAGGGTCTTGCCGAACTCGTTCCGGGGGAAGCACCAGATAGTGGGATGCCTCCCAGATGGCTTGAGCGTGAGTCTTGTTAAAATATTTCACCCGACTCATGAAAGCATTGGCCCACGGAGTCGAGTGGAAGATGAACCCCAGCTTGGGATGCTCGAAAATCTTCCACGGCTCGTCAGCGTACAAGCAGGAGATCTGTGCCGACGTGATCAAGTCCGGCCGCCATTCCGACGCGGCAGGAACTTTCTTCGCCGGCGGGAAAAGCCAATGGTCTGGACGACAGAAAGACCGTGCCAGGAGCTGCTTGGTCAGGGTGGACCGGCGTAAACAACCGATCTGCCATGGCGACCACGGCAAAGTATCCTCACGCGTTCGTGGCGGAAGGGAAGAACTGTCGATTGCCACGTTGGCCAACAAAGCATCTTTGTGGAGCTTGGACGTCCCAGGCAAGACCGTAGGTGTTGACTTTGTCGACGCATGAGGTGGTGGAACGCCACCATGCGGACCGGTCTTCTTGGTCTGCTCCGAAGTCGATGCAACTTGAACAAAACTTTCATGTGGACTTGTTCGCGACTTGGTTGGGATGGGGACAGCAAACTCCGAATCACCGGAGTCTTCGCCGGAGTCATCCCAGGACAAGACCTCTGAATATTTGGCATGTTCAGCACCGGCGGTCGAGGGCGCTTGATTTTTGGAGATGTTACTGTCGTTATCCTCGTCCAAGCTTGGGCCCACGAGGGGCGCCTGTACGCCTCTCGAGGTCGTCGCTTTGAATGCTCAACGTGGTCTGGTCAAGCAGGTCTTCCGCTTGCTGCTGTTGGACCAGCACAAGCTGCTCCCGAAGATGAAGCTGATGAGCCTCCAAGCGGGTCAAACTATTGCGCGCGTTTATTAGTCCGGTCAAAATATGACGCAGCTGGAGGTCATGCGTGTTCGACTGCCGATCGGCGGCAAGCAGGGCATTAATCGCCTTGCTGATGACAGGAGGTATACGGGCTGGAGGTACACGGGCTGACGACAAACGAAGGTTAGAACAGGTCCAAGGTGAAGACCGGACATGCATGCTTACGTTGTGTCGCCTGTTGAGCAATCTGATCCTGGAGACGTGCTATCTCTTCAATTGCGTCTTGCAACTGCGCGTCGGTCCCGGTCTGATGCCCTGCCGATGTCTGAGGTGTAGTAGAACGATGGGGGCTGCCAGACCGGACCGACCGGACGGGCGAAGTGACATGCGATGACGTGGTATGCGAGGTGCCTACAAGAACGGTCGTTAAGGAAATACAAGAAGGTCAAGTCCAGCAGTGCAAGTACCTGGAACGGATGAAGAAGATGGTTGCTCGATGTCGGAAAAGTCTGAATGAACAAGGTTCAACTGAATCTGATGGACGAGGTCAGACCGTTGTCGTTGTGCGACACGGTCTGACTCAGGGGCGGCTGTGGAGAAGCGTGCCCAAAATTCGGCACACTTCTGGTCAAGTTTTGTCAAGGCATTTGGTCTAATTTCGGATTGGTTTAAACAAGGGGGGCTTTTCAGCCTATCAGACCCAAGAAGTGTCAAGAACGCAAGTTTTGGTGAGTCACCCGACTTTGGGTATTTTACATATTTTTGTGTGGGTACATTTAGGGACTATAGGGTAGTAGTATTTTTGTTGTGATTTTACCTTTTAGGACAGAGGTTATACCTTTAAGTAAGGAAATCTTTTAGCTTTCGGATAAGTGGCCGAAGCCTCTTCTGGTCTTGGTTCACACCACAGCTAGGGGTCGCCGTTCTTCCCTTTTCGTACACTAGTCGCCTCTGCCCGCCGCGGAGTGTTTGGGGGCAGAGGGTCGAATTATCCCCTCTCGCCCATTATACCCGGTCTGGACGCGCCGCACGCGCACTTTGGCCCACCGGAAGTCCCTCGACTGGAGTACGATTTGGCGATCTCAACACCTCAACTCAAGTACGTTTGGAACGTGCTATTCACTGGATTGGTCTTGGCGTGGAGATATCGTTTGTGGAGTCTCACGAGCATATTGGGTCTTTACGCGGACATACTGGCTTGTTTTAATATTGGTTGGAAACTAGACCGGTTTTGGTCTTATTTCGTATTGGTCAGGGGCTATACCGGAACGGTCGGTCTACCCTCTATTATTTCGTATTGGTCAGGTATTGATCGTTTGGACGATCTACCTATTGGAAATTATCTCTCGGAAGTGTTTTTGGTCTGTTTGTGTCTGGGGTGAAGAGTTCCGCCCCAGAGATACCTACCCAGATCGGTCTTCTATATTCAAGACCACTTCGATCCAATCTGCGATCCTGATCCACCGAGTGTGTAACTAGCCCATTCCATCGGGTACACAAGGTGAGATGGACACTAAACAATCGGACCAAGTGGGTTCTGATGACGACCGGTCGTCTGCTTGCAGCGGACGATCGGACCAGATCTCGAGTGGTGGTCCGCGGAGCACCCTCTCCGAAAGTTGGAAGGCTGGGCGCGATGGTGGTAGTCAGGTTATCGATGCTAATGTTTTCGATTTCGAACTTGACTCCACCACAATACCCTAGCACACGCGTATAAACTGAGTAGCAAAACGTTTCGTATTTTTTGATCTCGAGCGAGTTGGACACTCGCACAAATAGATACACAAAGTAGCATTTGTAGAGTCCTACCGACACGTTTTCCAAGTAGTCCATTAGTTTTTTCGCCAACCCAAGCCGTCGAAATTCGGGGGAAACGGTCACTGCTGTCACATTTCCGTGCCAGTATGTCCCTTGACCTTCCGCTTTGCCCATGACTATAGAGAAAACCACACAACGCAAAAGGTAACAAGACCACGTCGAAGATGACAGCCAATGTAACAGGACTGATCCTGTTACTGGATTACACTGTAATGTGCGAGGAAGCGCGCAATAAAAGAGGGGTAGGATTAGTTAATGACAACTAATCCTATATTAAAAGTGAATATAAATATTCACTTGCTATCTAGAACGCAAAATTAAGAGTGTTTATTTAATGGGTGGTTTAGAGGCTAATAGTATAGTAACTAACTAATTAATATAATAATATCAAGTCTTTAACTAACTGTACTATTAGTTAACCTGCAAGATTCGGTATTTATACCGAATCGACTTTACCGTCGTAGATTATAATAACTTATAATCTCTTATTTATATTTCAGACAGTGCGTCTGAAATTAAACTGTGATATTCTAACTTGAATATCAATTATGTCATGGCACCCCATTACATCACCCCCCACTTAAGGTGGTTGGCCAATAATAACTCTTATTTTTGGCCAATCATGGGTGGCAATTGTTGGTCGTTCTCATTTACCAACTGATTGACCATCGACTCGATGGTCAAGGCACACGGAGGCGCTCTAAAGAGCTCTGCTGAACACAATGAAGGAGCTTCTTCCTCCGCCTCAGCACTAGGTGCTGAGGTGTTGAGTGACAACGGTGACGCTGCATTAGCAGCGTCAACTACGCAAAGGTCGGAAGACGTACCGTCTTCGACCACAGATGCTGCTAAGGCGGCATCTTGCAAGAAACATGGAGATGTTGCTAATGCAACATCTCGCACAATGGCAACTTCCGAATGGCTTGTTGCCAAGAGGGCCATGTTCAGGAGTTCTGACTCCGAACAAAGTGATGGGGATGAATATGTCCCCACTAAAGGATCTAGCGAGTCGAAACTCGCTAGGTGCTCATCGCCTAACAGCGATGACGACTCTGGTGTCGCTGTCAGCTATGACAGCGACAATGATCATCACAGGTGTTTGCGGGAACGCAGAGCCCCACCTGGACCAAGTACTTCTCCACGTCGGGGTGATTTAACCCCGGCGCGTGGTGTTGAAGCAGGCGGTGCTCCGCCTGCTAAAAGAGCTCGAACAGAAGCGGCGCCTTCCGCTTCTAAAGCGTATCATCGTACGGAGCCACATGTTCCGTACAGGATGGGGTTTTGGACCCCTGGATAGGCTATTGCCCGCACCAGTGGCGGTCTCCGTAAACGGGACTGCCAATATGCGTTGTTCGATATCAACGTGCTGGATGACTGCGAAGACATCCAGTCACGTCGGTTCGATCGAAGTACAGACGATAGACGTCTGTACTTTATTGAACTCTTTTTCCAGGTTCGATATTATTCGAGCCGGAAAGGGTCAAGGAAGAACAGGGACGATAAAGACGCCCTGACTCAGAGTTGGAATGCTTTTGTTGACAAATACAACAAAAGCCCAGATGATTACGTGAATAAAGTTCACGTAATGCGCGAGCGCTTTTTAAAGCACTCACGAACAGGCAAAATGGAATACATCCATTATGCTTGCATCAAAGAAGGGTTAAAGTGTGGTGTCCCTTCTCACCTCGTTCGCCCGCGGTGTACGCAGGGCGCTACTCGTCTGTCAGAGGAGGAGTTGCGGGGGTACGGTGGTTTTTCCGTACCCGCCGCAATTCAGGGTTTAATTGATACCCTGAATGCATCAACACCTACTGTGGATGCTACTTCGCATTATGAGTTTGAGACTTCTTCTAAAACTCAGTCAAAAGGTCTGGGGCGTCGGCACTCAGAACCTCAATCGGCTCCCAAGAGTCGAACTCTTGGGGATATCCCAGCCAGCGTACCAATTCCGTGTTTTTCCCTGTCGAACGCACATCGTTTGACCGCGCCCCGTCTGTGCACCGCCCAGACCAACCCGCCGCCGCATCAGCACTTCACCCTGTCGTGCTGCCGCCGCCTCCACCAGTAGCTTCCTCAGCCCTCCCACAGAGAGCTGCTTGCTGTCGCCCCGCGTCCCACCGCCGCCGTTAACGTCTGCTGCGCCGTCCGTTCGGATAGCCTCTCGCTGCTGTTACTGCGCCTGTGTGAAGCCCCCTACCGACGACAACCACTCAGACAGTTAGGCGCTCTAAGTCCTTGACTATTTGCTCATCCCTGCTGAGTGTTTGTCTTTGCGCTAAGTCTCTTCCGAAAGGAACTAGACTAGGTTGCCTAAACTACAACGCTTCTTAAGTGGTGGTGTGTTCTATCGCGAGAACGCTAGGCCGTGCTTGTGGTAGATCACTGAAAACCTACAACCGATTAGATCAGGTCGGTCTAGGAATACAACTTTCGTTTGCTGAGTGGGCTGCACCTGCATTTGGTCCGGGTATTGAGGTACCTTTTGAACGGTGTTGGCTTAGGTGTCTATTAGACGCTAGAGACGCAGTATCGGTCTACCTACTGATATATAAGGGGAATTGGTCTCAACACGACCAAACTCCTCGCCAAAGGAGGCTTCACGCAAGCCGCAGCGCGAGCAAGCTGCCCAACGTAAAGGACCTTCTCCTCCGCAGTCCGAGCAGGCGCCCCAACGCAATGGTACTGCTCCTCCGTCGCCCGAGCAGGCTGCCCAACGCAAAGGACCTGCTCCTCCGCCGCGCACTGTTCCCAAAGACTCCTTGTTTCGAGCGAGTCTACAACGGCTCGCTGATTCACAGGCTACGGATGTGGATCTTCGCTTCGCTGCTCTGGCTCCCCTACCCACCCCGGTGGAGCCCGAATTATGCACCCGAATGTGGATTCCTGCCGGCAAATTGACTGCCGAGCACAATATCCACGAGATTTTGGAATCTTTAGCCTCGGATACCCAACCAGAGGTCTGGCGCCAATCGCGCGCTCATCTTCGTGACTTTAGCCGAATCCCCCATCAGGGCATCTCCTTTGTTTGTACATCAGATGATGCCTTGCGTCGTTTGGGTGGAGTTAAGCTGAAAGTCTGCGACAACGACGTCACTATACGCAAGCATTCAAGTTACGACAAGCTAAATTACGTGGATCTTTTATGCCTTCCAGCGGACGTGCCAGATATGGCCGTATACGATTGGTTCGTTGCACGCGGAAGTCGACCCATCTTGATTACGCCTACGCAAGTTCAAGGTGAACTCAAGTCGAGGGGCAGAACTGTGTACTTTCACTCAGTAGCCTGTCCCGATCAACTGTTTGAACCCAACGGTGAGCCTCTTCGAGAAATCACGTTCGTTGAAGGGGAAAAACCTTGTTTCGTCCAACATCGCCTTCGTCGCTATAACAAGGTGACGCCCCCATCACTTCGCCCCAAACCCCTTAGCCCATCTGAGATATCAGATACCTGCATGGACAGTGCGGCAGATGATACCCCTTCTCGCCCATCCTCTGATATGGAAGCATACCCGTCGACTACCTCGCAGCCGGTTCAACCAACCCCACCCGCGGAGGAGTCCTTTCCCATCATTCCGTCTCCCGGTCCCGACCCTTCCACCCAACAGGTACCGGACTTATCTCGTAGGATCATCTTGGGATCTGTCGACGCAACTGCTGCGCCACTGTGGCAGCTGGTGCAACATTACCAGTATGAGGTCATTAACCGGGAAGGTCCTAAATTCCTGGAACCTGACAACATACAGTCGTGTGAACTCCGCCTCGATGATGCTGATCCCAATTTGCTCGTCTACTCGATACCTGTCATGCCCAACATTTATAACATCCTGCAGGACGACGGTTATTACCCTACGTTGCCTCCGTATGTGGACCTTTCCCCAGCTGTACATGACCAGGACGACGATATGACAACGCCATTTCTGGTTTCTCTGCTGACTAACCGTTACTGCCTTACGAAGCACAAGCACGTGAACTCAAGGCGGTCCGCAAAATACCGATAAAAGCTGACCAAGTTACGATTCAAGAGTTGCAAGATATTATCGACGAGTTCTTGCAGACGGAACTCCAGCACTACCAGGCCCATGCCGATGTACTAGCGGCAATTCAGGTTCAACCTGCATACTTCCGTCGACTATTTTCACTATCTAATGAGTTTCAAGAGCGAGTGTTCAAGGCACACGCGGTTTACCGTACAGTTTGCGCCGAGCCACTTCAAGAAGGAGAAAATGTGGTTGTTCATGAGAGATTATCTACCAGGTTCAAACTGGATTCGAATGACTTGTCCACCGTCTTCTCCCAAATGTTTCCTGCCGAAGATCGCCAACAAGCTGCTCTCAACAGCGCTATTAGTGACTTATTTGTGATGATCTTCGCGCCAGGGATATACTTTGATCCGGTCAAGATCAAAGCCCTCCTGCCAGATTGTTTGCCACCCAAACTTGTCCGTCTTTCGCCTTTCTTAACGTGGAGCGATGTCAACCTCCTCTGTCTTACGAAAAGCGATGCGGTCTAAATTTTCACGTCTGACCCAAGAACCCCTCCTCATGTGATCGCTGCACTCACCCATTTGGCGACGATTGAATTACCGGAGGCTATCGAAACCGGACCATCTCGACTAGTGTGCCCTCAACTCTAAGTCAGCATGGTCCCTTCGTGGAATGTCGCTCAACATGAACGGGCTGAATGAGCCCAATCTCAACATGTATGAGCGCCTCCTCTCGAGCCACCAATTAGTGGCGTTTCAAGAAACAAAATTCAGCAAGTACGACTCTCTCCAATCCAATGAGCACTTCATCTACTCGGCGTATTGGGGAGCACGGTGCTTTTGGTCTCACACTACCTCTCCCGTGTTCGATGAACGTCGTGGAGTGGCCCTTATCCTCTCTTCATCATCGCCATTTGGTGAAGTGGAAGATTTAACCGCCAATGTCTATACGGAACAACTCCGTAACCGATATCTTCTTCTCAAGACATGTTTGGGTGATCAAGCAGTATTCATTCACGTTGTATATGCACCCGACGAATCCTCACGAAGAGAGGAATTTTTCCACTCACTCCCTGTCAACTTCGACCATACAAGATCTGACAGAACAAGCCAAGACGAAGACTCCTTTCACATTGTCCTCGGCGACTTCAATGTCACCTTGGACTCCTACTTGGATCAGGCTACTCCCTCTCACCACCTTCCTGCTCAAGGACGCCCAGCTCTACGGAACTGGCTTGATGCATTGGGTCTAATCGATGCATGGCGCTTTCAACACCCGGATGTACGAGAATTCACTAATCCTACGAGGAAGAATCGGCTTGAATATTGTTTTCTAACTGTTCCTTTGATCCGCGATCACCTGGCCACCATCAATCATGTTCGCGATCGTGAGTGGCGTTGTGAAGACCACAATCCGGTGGAGTTTACTCTCCACGCCAAAAATCTCCCTCGACTGAAGAAAGCTCCTTGGAGATGCCCCACATGGCTCTTACAAGTTCCGGATGTTCGAGAATACTTGTTTCGCTCAGCTCACGCCCTTGATGACCGTATCAAGATATTCCCAGGTACAAATACGGGCTGTTTATTGGATGAACATAAACGTTCGGATTCTATATATCTTCGTCGGAAATGGATCGAGCTCCGAGACGTGGATTTCCGTTGTATGTCTGCCAAAATTACGGCTGTAAACGAAGATCGTGACCTCTGCAACGCATGTCCTACCCAAGAAAATCTTACTAAATGTGAACAAGCCCGGGCGGAACTCGCCGCTTATCGCGACACTATCAAGCAACGGAACGAGGCCAAAAAGTTTGCGGCCGACCTCCACCTCAGCGAACGTGCTACTCGTTACTTCTTCAGGGCGCCGCAACAGGACTCTCTCCGTTCTCCCATCACAGAGCTCACGCGGAAGGATGGAATTGTCACAGAAAACATTCAAGAAATCGCAGATGGACATCGACGCTATTGGGGAAATATCTTCAAATCTACGTCACCGGACCTAAGCCAGCCACTCCACTATTCGTACAACCCGCTCCACCTCCGCCTACTACTTCAAGATTCTAAACGTCGTCTCACCCGAGCACAACAAGCCATGCTTGACTCGCCTATCACCGCCAATGACTTATATTGGGCAATCGTCAAGTCCAAGAATGGCAAAGCTACAGGGCCAGACGGGTTGCCAATTGAGTACTACAAGCTCGCCCCGGACTTATGGGCAAGAATATACGAAGTTGTTCATGACTATCAACTTGCGCGAGGCAAGATGACCAAGTTCCAACGACGTGATCACCTATCACTACTATATAAGGCCGGTGATCGTTCTCTGCCAGGGAACTATCGACCGCTTACTCTTCTCAATCACGATGCAAAGCTTGGTCCTAAAGTTATGGCTTGGAGACTGGGCTCAGTTTTACCCTTCATCATTCATGAAGACCAGAAAGGTTTTGTCCCTGGAAGATCTATCCGTCATCTATTGTTACAATTTCAAGACCTACAAGATATTTGCAGACTTCGTTACCCCGACGCCTGCGCGGTGTTGATGGATTTCGCCAAGGCCTTCGATAGCGTACTATGGCCTGCCTTGGATGTGGTTTTACAACACTTCGGCTTTGGCTCAACTTTTCGTGCGTGGGTCAAGACCTTCTACAAAGACACATCCGTTAGTATTCTTCTCAACAATTCGCCGGGGAAACCATTCCTACTTGGAGCAGGTGTACGGCAAGGCGACCCACTATCACCCGGCTTGTTTGTGGTTTTCATCGAACCTATGATGAATTTCCTTCGGGCCAGGTTCTCTGCGAAAGGGCTCGCCGTCAACCAGTCTTCAATGCCTCACTTGGTCATGGCTTTCCGACGATTGCACTGGAATGCTTACGGATGTGAATGATGCACAAGGTTCCTTAGAGCTCGTCGAAGAATATGCCAAGGCAGCTGGTCTGGTGCTCAATATGCGAAAGACCTCCATTATGCCCTTCACCCATCACGTTTCCCAAGACAAACTGTCTCGACTCCGCTCTTCGACTCCTCTACACGTACTAGATATTGGCGACTCGACTAAACTTTTGGGGGTGCTGCAAGGCGCTACCACTACGGCCACGGAGCGTCTCAACGCAGCCATCGCTAAGATGAGAGTCCGCTGCTCCATATGGAAATATCGTGCGCGTACCCTCCGCGGTAAAGTCGTGTTACTACAAAGTATCATACTACCACTATTCTGGTATACAGCTTGTGTCACCGCCCTTTCGCCCCCTATATTGAAGGTGTTGGACGCTATTATACGAAATTTTGTTCACGGTCACGACATTACCGGCCCCACTGCGGCCTCCGGCAAGTTTGACAAAGGATGGATCTATACTCCAGTACACGACGGAGGCCCCGGCTTAACCCCTCCAAAGAAATTTATTCAAGCCATGCATCTTAAATGCCTACGTGATGGGATGGTGTCTACAAATACGATGTGCCGAGCCCCGCGCTGGATCCTACCTGCCTTGGAACTATTCTCTACAGCTCTTGGCTCTCTTGGCGAAGGCTTCGACATTCTCTACGCTAACATGCGCGGAACACGCTGATCCGGGCTTCCATCATTTTGGAGAACGACACTACGTTTATGGGCTTATCTAAATGACACATATGGAACTACCAACTGGAAACCATTTGTACAGGTTATGCCTTTTTGGTATAATCTACACTTTACATTTGGCAAGGCCAATTCCCCGCTAAGCGATGTTAGTAAACCTACTAACAGTGCTTTGAAGTAGCTCGGTTTTTCTCCACTTCAAGACTATGTGGATCGCTATGGTACTTATGTAACCAAGGAGATTCTACTGAGCCTTCTTGATGTTTCAACATTCGCGAGACCCGCCTCACGTACTCGACTGGTAACGGACACAATGACTCGTTTCAATCTTCTTCTACCTCAAGATGGACCAAGATATGGGCCCATGCGATCACCGCTAATGTAATCAGCTTGTCATGACTGGAGTATTAACGGGATGTTGGTCATCAATATGAGAAACAGAGATTTCGTCCACTTACTGTCGACCAAACTCCCGGATCAAGAAGCTGTTTCACTGCCTCTGCGGCAACTAGATGTGCCCTCCTTTCACCCTTCGGAAGACATGTGGAGAAAAGAACTCATGTGGGACCGATATGTTCTTCCAGTATTTTCGGACGTGAAATATCGGCTCCAACATAATGCTATGGGATTTCTGTACAAGTTTCAATGGCGAACTCAAGTGACATCTTCTCATACGTGTGTGCACGGATGCGAGCCTATCGAAACGGCCTATCATCTATTCTGGTCTTGCTGTGTGGCTAAAGATGTATGGAACTACTTCCTACCTGCCTTTGATGGCCTAACTGAAAGCAGCATCACCTGGAATGGGGTACTATTTCCGAGTGTGCTACGCGTTCATCCCAAAACGACACAAGACTATGGATATCGTATATTTTTGGGTGGTTTTTCAAGTCGTGGGTTTTGGCCTACGCGCTATATGGCTCCATCGCAATAAGCGGTTATACAACTCGGACATTACGACGTCGGCACCTTTTGTTCAACATCAAGCAAGGTCATATGTTATCCTACATCTGCGAAAGATTCAAGAAGGAGAAACTTACAATGGAAGACGCTAACGTGTGGATTTTCTTTGAAAGATGATTAACTTCTTCGGTTCTTCTACTTATACTCTACCTACTTCTACATCTACTTCTGCTTCGGCATCGTCGGTTTCTTCAGCATCCTCAGGTCCAACGAGGATAAGGTCCCCGCCACGGTCTTCGATAACTTGATCAATCAGTCTTCTACTGCAGCAGGCAGAGCAAGCTTGCCGCGCAAGGAGTGGCTCTTAGTTTTAAAGCCGGCTCACCACGTCAAGGTGACCACTCCATCGAACCGGTTAGGACGAGATCTCCCATTGTTCGTGCCCAGTTTCCCGGGTACTGGAGGAGGAGATCTCATCCGTTCTAGTAATACCATATGCTTCAACCTGTCGTCCCACGGGCATTATGTCGCACTATGATACCCCAAGTCAAGACTCGACACAATCTCACTGCACCTTTCTAAGCGGTTGGGCCACCAAGTAATCACTCCTCCAGGCATGACCAGCGCAGTTCAATTATGTTAAGGCTTTCATGGTTAAGCAGCTCGAAGGCCACACTTCGGGCAAGCCCGAAAGGCATCTACACCGTCGGCCACAAGAACTACGGGCTGGATAGACGTTTCGTTCAAGTTTTCAACTGAGCAGAGTTGGTTTCAAATACCACAATCAAGCCTCGCCGAAGACAACAGTACTACTTCCGTCCCCAGAATTTCCACGTCGTCAACAACAATGTCATCTTACAGCACATGATCCCGGCTTACGCCGCTACTACTTCTAGGATCAAGTATTAGCTCTCAAGGTCAGAATCTACACACACTTCCTCCCGACCGAGTGCCGACTCTCTCCCATTTTCGCCGATAAACCCACAAGTAATAGATCACGTCAAGACCGTCTTCACATCTACCAAGCCAAGCTCGGCGGACAAGCGAGGACCATCTCAACCCCTCATCTCTTATCCGTTAATTCCGCACCAAGACGATTTCGCTACGACATACAAGATATCATGGCGGCGTCATCTCAAGAGCAGTCGCTACTTCAAAGAGCTACTTGTAGACTCCTTTATGTTTTACTCATAGTTGGTACAATTAGGAATTTAAAGTTAATGTATTCCAATTTACCCCGCCAGCGTACCAAGTACTCGGTACGCTGCCCCTTCTTCGAAGGCACCGAGCGCTTCGAGATCAAGCGCTCGAGGATATATCGCTTATTACCCTGATTATCAATCAGGGGCGGCGGAGGTTGAGAATTCCCTCGCCGTTGTTGTTGCGGAGAATGGTTCTTTGCTCCGCAAGCTCGAGGAGGGTTATTCCTCCTTGAGCAGCGATATGTCTCACTGTGTGAAGACATATCGGTCTCTTCGCAAAAATGTCCGCTACATCCTCGGGGCGCACACTGCCCTCCAGCAGAAGAATGATCTTCTGTACATTGAGCTTTCCCGCTATAAGGGTGAGCTCGATCGGCGCACGGCTGATCTTGAGCAGTCGAAGGCGGAGGTAACGACTCTCCGCTCTGCTCACCAACGGCTGGAAGCCGATTGCAAGTCTCTCTTGGGAGACTTGGAGAAGCACGGTATCTTCCGTGGTTCTGAGTCTCGTCGTAAGACGAAGACGAGTGATACGGCTTGAGCCGCCCAACATAGAATGTTGGGTGAAGCCGCATTGCTGTGGGAATGTCTAAGGTATAGGCATTCCCCCGAATCTCTTGGAGCTTGAAAGGTCCAATGTACTTAGGAAGCAACTTCCGTGTATGGAAGTTGCTTATTGCATGTGTAGGCAAATTGGTAGTACTTAATAATACCAATTCACCTTTCAGAAAGGAGTTTTTGTTCTTCCTTCCTTGCTTGTCTGCATTTTGCTTCTGCTTATCAAAAGCAGAGGCAAGTGCATCTTTTATATAGCGTATTACAGCTTGTCGCTGTAATACGAATTCATCTACTGCTTTATCAGCAGTAGGTGCGTTGTCCTCATTGTCTGCAGCCATTGCAGCAGACACATATTCATCGTATGCAGCTTCAGTTTCAATTGAAGCTGCTTCCGCTTCTACTGTACTTTCAGTAGAAGGGCCATCGTTTTGTTCACATGTTGCAGTCGCAACTTGCGCATTGACTCGCTCAAAATTTGAGCGGGTACCTCCCCCACTTAGATTTGGTGTACCGCCAAGTAAAGCTGGGGTTCTTGGATGCCTTAAGGCATTCACGTAGAACGGTGTATGCTTAGTTGAAGCATGCACCGAATTGTTAATCGCAAATTAAGTGAGTGACAGGTAGTCACTCCGCTGTTCAAAGGCATGTGCGTATGTTCGCAACATGTCTCCGAGAACGCAGTTAACCCGTTCCGTCTGCCCATCTGTTTCCGGATGGTCCGCAGTTGACATCTTCAACTGGGTTCCCAACAATGAGAACGTTTCTTGCCAGAAACGTCCTGTAAATCTCGGATCTCGATCCGAGACAATGTCTTCCGGCATTCCGTGCAAACGGAATGCCGTATCAACGAATATCCGCGCTGTTTGAGCGGCGGTTACGTTCGCTGATACTGCAGTAAGATGTACCATCTTACTGAAACGGTCTACAAAGACCACTATTCCAGTCTTCCGACTATTGTCGGGTGGAAGACCGAATACGAAGTCCATTGAAATGGACTTCCAACACTCTGTCGGAACCGGAGCCGGCAGAGATTGCAGCGGATCCTGTGCAGACTGCGCAGGCTTAACTCGCTGGAAAATCTCGCAAGAGCGTACGTATTTCCGTACCCACTTGTACTGGTTTCGCCAGTAAAAGTCACGTGAGAGAGAAGCGTATGTCTTCTCTCGACCTTGATGCCCCGAAATCGGTGCATCATGATACTCAAACATAATTTGATGTTTGAGATCATCGTCGTTTGGAACGTCGATGCGACTTTCATCTTTTTGGTCTGTGCTGTAAAGCAGCAGACCATAGTGCAGTCAATATCGATGCACTCAAGCGCGGAAGAACTCTGGGAGTTCGTCGCGTTTCTCACTTGATTGTACGTAAGTAATCAATCAAAAGACGTGTCTCCTCGTCTGTTTTGTACGCCTCGCGTACTTGTCGTATAATTGACGACGACAAAGCAGTGCAACGGATCGCGTTTGCACTGGCCCCTTCGGTTACGGACGGTTTCGTTTCGTAATCGGGCCTCCGTGATAGCGCATCCGCTATCACGTTCAACTTTCCGGGTTTGTATTCAACCGTAAAGTTGTACTCAGCAAAGAATGACAGCCATCGATCCATTCTTTGAGAAATGTGTGGTGAATTCACGGCCGCGCGTAGCGACGCATGGTCCGTGTAAACCACAAACGGTCTATCTCCCAATAGAAAGATCCGAAACTTGGCCAGTGCATACTTCATGGCAAGGAGTTCCTTTTCATGCACTGGATAGTTGCTCTCTGCTGGGCGCAACTGACGCGATTGATATCATATAACGCGATCATGATCATAGTGATCACGCTGCATCAAAGCACAGCCGATAGCGAAATCGCTCGCGTCGCAAACGACGTGGAACGGACGCTCGTTATCGGCTATAGCCAAGACAGGAGCTTCAGTCAAGCTTTTCTTGACTGCATCAAAAGCATCTTGACATTGGGTATCCCAATGCCATTCGACATCTTGCTTAAGTAATTGAGAAAGAGGTCGTATTAACCCAGCATAGTTGCACGAATACTTGTGCAAACATGTTGCCAACCCAAGGAACTTTCGAAGTTCCTTAACGTTGTTTGGCGTAGGCCATTCAACGATCACCCTGATCTTTTCTGGATCAGGACGCACCCCGTTCTTGCCCACAAAACATCCAAGAACGGGTATCTCAGGTGCACCAAAGGTGCACTTCTTTATATTTGCATAGAGCTTATGCTTACGCATAAGCTCTAACACTCGACGTAGATGCTCCCTATGGACATCTACATCGCTTTTATCGTGTTCACCCTTACTATGGATGAACACGTCATCGAAATAACTCGGTGCGAATTCTCGCACCGGGCGTAATAGATGCGTTACGCATCTGTTAAACGTAGAAGGGGCATTTCGAAGCCTCTGCGGCATAACAAGCCACTCCCAAAGCATGCCGCTTGGGGTGCTTACCGCCGTGAGAGGGATATCCTTCTCACGCATTAGGATTTGATAAAATCCATCTCTTAGATCGAGAGCACTAAAGATGGTGCTCCCGCACATGCCATCTATGATAACATCCTTCCGCGGTATCGGTGCCTGTGCCGGTACCGTAGCTGCGTTCAGCATGTTGTAAGCGTGAAAGATTATCCACCCACCTGTGGACTTTTTCACACAAAAGGTGGGGGTAGAGTGCGGTGAGGTAGACTCCCGCACTTGGCCTGATTTACGACGAGCTTCGAAAAACTCGTCGATCGCTTTTACCTGATCACGCGGCAACGGCCATTGCCGCGTAACACAATACTTCGTGCCTGGCACGAGGTCAATCTCATGACGAGTTCCCTTATCCTTAGGGAACTCTCTAGGTACTTCTTCTGGGAATACGTCAGCGTATTCCCGAAGTACCTCATAAAATGGGGAGTTCGCTTTAAGCGACTCCCAGCTCTGCGCTTCAAAGCGCTGAACTCTCGTTTGATCATTGGGAACCTCTTTCCCAATGTTTTCCACTTGTAATGTGGATATTCGTTCACGTATATACACTACATCATCTGTTGCTACGATAATACAGATATGTTCGATCTGATCATCGTGCAAGTTTCTCATAAACTTCTTCCAGCTTAGCGCTGGAAGAGCCATCACCTCCGAAACTTCTTTCGGAGGGTGTTCCATCAACAGAGACTGGGTAGATAATCCGGCCTCCGTTTGCGTCAAGACGTTGATCGTATCGACGGAACTGCCCATGCAATCAGACGCACTCGTCTGATTGACTGCTACACGGTGATTACGATTCACCGTGTGCGAATACTCATCTTCATGGTGGCCACTGCCTACCATGGAATTTTGGCGATCAGATGTGCTCGTCTGATCGGCCGCCTTTTCTGCGACACGGTGGTCTTTATCACCCGTGTGCATGGCTAACGCAACGTGGTGGGCACTGGCCACCACGGAGTTGTGCTCACGATTGCACTCGATCGTGAGTTCACTCTCATCAACACGGAATTCATTCGTCGTGTTGGAACCTTCGGTCGCACAGTGGGTGTTTCCCACTGTGGATTCTATCTCATTCTCACGGTGGTCTTTATCACCCGTGGAATGTTTCTCTCCAACACGCAACGACTCTTCTGTTGCGTGTGGTAGTCCCTCTGGACTCTCACCAGCGGAGGTACCTTCCGCTGATCGTGTCAGAACAGACCTGGTGGTGCCATCGCTATCCACAAGACTGTCTGACGCTGCGGTTGTATCTTCTGATACAGCCGGATTACAAACAGGGTGATCAGATCCTGTGCATCCGCCGCAGTCGATCGGTAGGTTAACCCAGTCGATCGAAGGTTTAACTTTGGACATCCATGAGGTTCCAAGTATCACATCGAACTTGTCATCTAAATCGAGGACGATGAATTCATCCTCGAATGACAGTTCATTCAACTCGAAGCGTGTTTTAATCACACGCTTTGAAATGGTCACGGTTGCACCTGTTGCTAACCGGACTGATAACATACTTCGTGGGGTTTCTACCTCCACGAAGCTCAACAGCGTTAGACTCTGAGTTCTAACGAAATTGTTTGACGCTCCTGTGTCAAACAAAGCTCGCATGGGGACATCGCTCCCGTGCGGCTTAACCTCCAGGGTTATAAGAGGCTTACCATCACCCTGCACCTTTTGCCAGGACATAGTCCCGTCTGGGGCTATTACCCTCACATGCCCTATGTCGGCATGTGGGATAACATTCCCAGTAGGGCTCCCCGCCCCTACTGGTGATTTACGTTTAGGTTTTTGCACCAACAGGGTGATGTCCCTGTTGGTATCGCCGTGCAGAGGACGGTTCGGTACGCTGACTGCGTGGCACCGGGCGCGGTGCCATACACTCATGGGCAAAATGCCCCATTTTCGCGCATCTATTGCAGCGAATATTATTCTTAAAGTAGGTTGCTTCGTGTTCGAAGCAACCGCAACTGATAGGTCCATGGGCTCTGGACCTCCACCGCTCATGCTCTGGCGCGGGTGGCTGTTTCTTGAGACGAAGTGTGAGCTTCGTCTGCCCGACTGCTGCTTGTTGACATGCCGTTGCGGCATGTCAAAAGCGAAGGGCTGTTGAGCCCTTCGGCTGTACCCAGCATGCGATGACGCTGATCGCATGCTGAACTCCTCACGGATGATCATATCAATGGCATCCCTTAGAGTCTCTGGCGGGTGCCGGTAGAGACTCTGTTTGACGGGACCATCATTGAGTCCCTTCATGAAGCCAGTGACCTGCATATCAGGGGGCACCGGCTCATACAAAATATTTGACAGCAAATATTGCGTCTTCTGAGCGTAAGCTTGAAGGTCAAGCTTACCTTGCCGGAGTTCTATGAACTCCTGCCGACTACTTAGCTCCATTTCTGGAGCTTCAAAGTTGAGCTTTAGCTCAGCTTTTAATTCCTGATAAGTTAGGAACGCAGAGTCATCAGTGGCTCTGCGACTCATCGCTCTTGCCCTGGCTCTTCCGCCTAGACATGTTGTGGCGAAGTACGCCTGTTGACGTTCGTCAACAATATTTTGCGCAGAGATGGCATCTTCCACCTATGTGAACCATCTACGAAGGGGCTCGCCCCCTTCGCCGGGAAAGGGCGGTACTCTCGCCTTTACCACTTCAGCGCTATGCGTTGCAGGTGCAGTTGGGGTCCGCGCTGCCTCTGGCGCGGGCCGTTCTGGCTTCTCTAGGTGGTTTCGCCTAAAGCGATTACCACCTATATCACTTCCTCCGGGGACTTACTCTGGAGGAAGGTAATGATGTCGGCCCCCATAGACCGAACCATTTCCACCGTCGCGTCTTTACTACGCGACGAGAAGTGAGGGAGGAAGTTTTATTTCACCTCTTCCAGCGTTCTCTCTCGCTCGGCAGTCGTCATGTTTCGCGACATGATGCCGAGCGGCTCTTAATCTTCGCTCCGCTAGCTGACTAGCAGAACGGAACTGTGGTCGTTAAGACGGAACACAAAGTGCTACCAGGTGTAACAGTACTGATCCTGTTACTGGCTTACAATGTAATGTGCGAGGAAGCGCGCAATACAAGAGGGGTAGGATTAGTTAATGACAACTAATCCTATAGTAAAAGTGAATATAAATATTCACTTGCTATCTAGAACGCAAAATTAAGAGTGTTTATTTAATGGGTGGTTTAGAGGCTAATAGTATAGTAAATAACTAATTTATATAATAATAATAAGTCTTTAACTAACTGTACTATTAGTTAACCTGCAAGATTCGGTGTTTATACCGAATCGACTTTACCTTCTTAGATTATAATAACTTATAATCTCTTATTTATATTTCAGACAGTGCGTCTGAAATTAAACTGTGATATTCTAACTTGAATATCAATTATGTAATGTCACCCCATTACAGCCAAAGTGAACGTACACTGGATTCGCCATAATTTGATCTTTTTTTATTGTAGGGCCAGTGAGTTTAGATTCCGCATGTCCCACGGCGTCTGTCTAGCGCTGGCCGCAAGTGGACAAAAGCACGTCATTTAGGCCGAAATATGTACTTTCTGCCTTAAAACTCACTTGGAGATTCATTTGGTGCTGGTTAGTCTTTCATTTGGTGCTGTTTAGCGCGTCCCCATATCTCCTCTCAAAATACAATAAAAAGTTCCTTTGGCAGTGATTGCTGTGGATTGCGACGCGTGCATAATAAATGCGCAACCCTCCTCTTAAGGCCTGAGTCTTGACCTATGTGCTCATCTTTATGCGACCAAATTTATCAAACTGCTCGAGTTGTTTGGCTCACCGGCAAATGTAAATGTCATTTCGATGCACAATTAGAAGCGAGCGTTGTTGTAGTCAAATGTGACGGGTAGAATTTCGATTCTGCAAGTCAAATCAACAACTGGTTAAAGTTAGTGGCAAAACGTTAATGGCTCCGCATGGACCAAGTCCCGTTCTCATTCAAGTTGTCGACGGTATCGTATATTCCGCCTTATGCACTGCTGAGTACAAAGTCACATTAAATGGTCACATCGGTTACAATAGGAATGCAATCTGTTTAATCCACTCAAATAAGCAGCGCCAAAGACACCAACCAAGAGTCCCAATGTGTTTGTCAAAAGCAAAAAACAAGACGTTGTGATAGGTTCTATCACCTAGGCACGTCGTAAAGTACTATCGTGCTCTAACGAGATAAATAGCACAACTTTTATTGCAATCCCGAACGATTCGTAAGATGTAAGTCCCGTATGCGCCTTTTACACGTATATCTTGCGCATACATATGCGTTGACCGGCACTTGAGGTGTGGTAGCAGTGATGGTGGTGGTGGGAGTAGCGGTTGGCGTGGCAGTGAAGGTGGCCGTTGGGGTTGCAGTTGGGGTGGCGGTGGGGGTGGCAGTTGGGGTGGAAGATGGGGTGGAAATAGTAAAAACAGGTGTGGCAGTCGCAATTACCTTGATTAATGACGGGTAAGATTGGGACTTTTATTAGTTATAGCAATATTCATATCGCACTTGTTAGTAAAATGCTCTATATTTGTACTCAATCTGAGTACATATGTTTTTCGGGCACTAAGAAGTAGTGTGTGACACACGACAGATGAAAGTGTACCATAACTTCAACATCTGGTACATATTTCATGTTAGTATAGCTAAGAACTACACAATAAACATTTCATTGATATATTCCTTTGTTTGGTTATTTTCTTCTTCTCTTTACGAACTGTCTACGGGTGTAATTTACACTGTGAATGGACGTTTGGTTGTGGAGATATTGACTTAAGTTATTTTCGTTACATTTGGAGATATTATCTAAGATTTATGACTCAAGTTTCCGACTATCTGTGCAAGCATGAATACCGACAACTTCCAACACACCAGGTTGATCAAAGTAATCGATAGTGATGGTGATTACTTGGATCAATCTAGAGATTTTCATAGTCATCCCGTACATGCCGACCGATCGCATTTATATCCCTGGTTCGAATCTGGGCACGCACATCATTCTGGTGGAATGAATTTTAAATTTGGACGTTACTACTATAAATCCGAACTCCCACTAATCCAACTATCGGAGTACTCCATTGATCATAATGTGGTGGAGTCAAGTTCAAAATCGAACACCGTAGTGTCGAGTACCTGACCACCATCGTGCCCAGCCTTCCAACTGACGGGGAGGGGGTACCACGCGAACCTTCGCTTACTATCCGATCTGATCGTCCGCTGCTAGCAGACGACCGATCATCAGAATAGGACGCCTGTTCCGATTCTTTCGTTATCTCACCTTGTGTACCCGATGGAATGGGCTGGTTACACACTCGGTGGATCGTCGCTGGGAATTGATGTGGGGTCTAAAAACGTGAGACCGTGCTGGGTGGTGTACCCTTGGCGGAACTCTTCACCCTGGGTACGGGCAGACCAATTATACTCGGAGTAAGTATACTCCAAAGGGCAGATCGCTCAGCCGATCGTAGAGCCCAACCAATACGAGAATAAAAGTCCAATAATCCAACATAGAGATCCAAACGAGAACGTGACAAACTCCACGAATGATATCTCCACGTAACAATCCAATACTTCATTACACGTTCCAAACGTGTGTGACTTTTGTCGTGAAGCGGACCCAAGAATTTGGTCGGTTCCGTTCAACAATGGACCGATCGGCATGTCGGCGATCGGATTGGTGGAAAGCCAAGAGGTTTTTGGGTCAGTCATGTGCAAGGGGTGTGTGGTGGAGTCAAGTTCGAAATCGAAAACATTAGCACCGATAACCTGACTACCACCATCGCGCCCAGCCTTCCAACTTTCGGAGGGGGTACTCCGCGGACCACCACTCGAGATCTGGTCCGATCGTCCGCTGCAAGCAGACGACCGTTCGTCATCAGAACCCACTTGGTCCGATTGTTTAGTGTCCATCTCACCTTGTGTACCCGATGGAATGGGCTAGTTACACACTCGGTGGATCGGGATCGAAGATTGGATCGAAGTGGTCTTGAATATAGAAGACCGATCTGGGTAGGTATCTCTGGGGTGGAACTCTTCACCCCAGACACAAACAGACCACTTCCAAGAGATAATTTCCAATAGGTCGATCGTCCAAACGATCAAGACCTGACCAATACGAAATAATAGAGGGTAGACCGACCGTTCCGGTATAGCCCCTGACCAATACGAAATAAGACCAAAACCGGTCTAGTTTCCAACCAATGTTAAAACAAGCCAATATGTCCGCGTAAAGACCCAATATGCTCGTGATACTCCACAAACGATATCTCCACGCCAATACCAATCCAGTGAATAGCACGTTCCAAACGTACTTGAGTTGAGGTGTTGAGATCGCCAAATCGTACTCCCGTCGAGGGACTTCCGGTGGGCCAAAGTGCGCGTGTGGCGCGTCCAGACCGGGTATAATGGGCGAGAGGGGATAATTGGACCCTCTGCCCCCAAACACTCGGCGGCGGGCGGAGGCGACTAGTGTACGAAAAGGGAAGAACGGCAACCCCTAGCTGTGGTGTGAACCAAGACCAGAAGAGGTTTCAGCCACTTATCCGAAAGCTAAAAGATTTCCTTACTTAAAGGTATAACCTCTGTCCTAAAAGGTAAAACCACAACTAAAATACTACTACCCTATAGTCCCTAAATGTAACCCCACAAAAATATGTAAAATACCCAAAGTCGGGTGACTCACCAAAACTTGCGTTCTTGACACTTCTTGAGTCTGATAGGCTGAAAAGCCCCCCTTGTTTAAGCCAATCCGAAATTAGACCAAATGCCTTAATGAAACTTGACCAGAAGTGTGCCAAATTTTGGGTATGCATCTCCACAGGTGTCCAGGACACAAATTCGGGTAGGTCACATGAGATTGCGTGTACTACATATTTTCATGTTTGGTGCATATTGGGGACTATAGGGGGTAGGTAGTAGTTGGGGATTTGCCAAGTTTGGAATTTGCTTTCTTTTTTGGGTTTCGCTTCGTAAAGGTTTTTTTGCTTTTTGCTTCGCTTAAGTGACCGTTGGACCCCCAGCCCAACCGGGGTCGTTTTCACCTTACGCGTTAGTCGCCTCTGCACGACGCAGAGTGTTTTGGGAGCGGAGGGTCGAGTAATCCCCTCCAGCTCATTATAACCGGCCGGGACGCGTTATAGACGCATTTGGCCCGCCGGAGGTCCCTCGACGGGAGCGTACTTTGGTCGACCCCCAACGTTAAGCTGCACACGTTTGGAACGTGTTATTTTACCTATTGGATTATTTCGTGTAGATATCGTTCGTGGATTACGTCACGTTCTTATTGGATCTCCCCATTGGATTGGATTATTGGACCTCATTGGATTACCGGAGTTTATCTCCCATATTGTCCGGGCTTTACGATCGGGTTAGCGATCTTCCCTCGGGAGTATACAAATTTCGAGTACAACCGGTATACCCGTACCAAGGGTGAAGAGTTCCTCCCCGGGTACATCACCCAGCACGGTCTACCGCATTTAGACCACAAGTAAGTCCCAAGCACCGATCCACCGAGTGTGTTACCAGCCCTATCCATCGGGTACACAAGGTGAGATGCGAAAAGAATCGGACCAGGCGTCCAGTGTTGACGATCGGTCGTCTGCCAGCAGCGGACGATCCGATCGGATCGAAGACGAGGGTTCGCGGGGTACCCCCCTCCCGTAAGTTGGAAGGCCGGGCACGATGGTGGTCAGGTTCTCGACACTTCGGTGTTCGATTTCGAACTTGACTCCACCACAATGGTGCGCGTTCCCGGATCACTTGGTGATCGTGGATATCACCGCAGCGATATTCAGCAAAGGATTGATTACAAGGAATTGAATGTGGAATCGTTCTGGAGAGAACACAAGGAACGTCTATCGCCTTATGTTTTCGTTGTTAATAAGGATTGCGATGTCCGATCTGGCCGGGTGGAGGACCAGATCGGGATTAATAAGTTTTTTCCTCCCCATAAGGCTCCCACCGGAGCCGATAGGGACTATAGCAGGTCTTGCTATAGTTCCGGAAAGGATCAGGACTTTTGTCCAGATCCTATGCATTTGAATGAATGTTTGGATGAGAAGAAAATAAAAAGCGAAAACCACATGGAGCCTGATCGGAACGATCCAGGCCAACCCCCCAAGGTTCCCAAGAAGAGGCTCAGAATGCCGTCCGAAGAATACGACCTGGAAGAGAAGTCGCAGTTCGGGGATGGGGTCATCGAAGAAGAAGACCTGACCATGATGTACTACATTCATGAGTTGAAGCGATTTATTCGCGAAGACCAGGTCATGCAAATAGTAGACCCCCAGATCCCCGATCGCCTTCTCGGACCCACCACCGAGCCGATCCGAAGCGACCGACCATTGCCATTGGTGAGGAACTGCTGGCGATGTTGGCCGAGGTTGGCATGAAGATGCGGACGCCCTCCAACTTGCAGAAGCTTTTCGATCTGGACACTTGGAGGTTGGAGTTTTCGTTGTCGACCTCCCACGACCATTTGGTGCCGTTGGTGGGGGCGGTCCGCCGCCCAACTCCTACCGCGGCATTGAAGGTCGCTGAGACTATTGAAATGGATAATGATGCATGCCCCGACGATAAGTCGTTATATCAGTCTCCACTTTCCTCGGATAACTCATCGGAGTTGGAGGTCGGTGTCGAGCGGATGACCATGGGGTCGGACCAGACCCCATGGGAGCATAAAAAGGACGTGCGGCAACAAGGGGCCGCATGCCAGTCGGGGCCCCGGGTGCCCCCACAGGCCTCAGTACCTCCAAAGGAGGATACCAACAGTTGCCCATGACCCAAGACAACGTCCAAGCCATGTTCGAAGCGATGATGAAACGTTTCTTGGGAGATAGATGCCGATCACATCCGCGCCCACATGTCCAGGACCGGTCTGCCCGGCAAAATGTCAATATTTTCCGGGATGTGGATATGGAGTCAGTGGCATCAGCGGATAAGCCTATCGGAGTGGTAAGCCAGTTGGAAAGGCAAAACGCAAGTCGCAACCAACCCGACCGCGCCGACAGAGCAAAAGCAGCTATTACGACATGGAGTCGGTCGGCGACATGGGTGACCACGATGGGTCAGACGGTACAGGGGCGGGCAAAGCACGTAAGGCTAACCTAGCTCCTACGACCGCATATGATCTTGGATCAGCCGCAATCCCACGTATTCGTATGGATGCGACTACGGACCTTAAAGACTCTACCGGCAAGAACACCGACGAAGAGCAAGCCAGGTCGTGGTTTGGTTGGGTCAAGTCTGCTTTCCTACGGGATCAGACACCAAAAAAACGAACGGTGTCTGATCTTCAGGGATCTGCTAAAAGGAACGGCTGCGAACTGGATCCAACAGTTGGGTCGGGATGTCCGGTCTGACTGGGATCTTCTATGTGCAGAATTTGAAGGCAGTACTGCAACTCCGGATTTTCTACCGCCCGCAAATATCACCATATGAAGAATCGGGGCGACGAGACACCGATAGAGTAATTGCACCGCCTGAACGTGGCTGCACTCCGCGCCGGAATAGTAATCAAGGAAGGCAACCCGCCGACCGTTGCCGCTATGGAGCATGTGGGTCACTACATTAGTACCCTGGATGACCAAGAGATGGCAGATCAGCTTACTCTGCTGCTCCTAAAGGATGTTACGGAAGTGGAACAAATGTTGCGGACGCTGCAACACTCGCGCAGTATAAGGGCGAATGTATCCGTTGGATCGGGTCGATATAGATACAAGCCCCAGGCCGACCCCGTGAAGAGGCCCTTTACTATATCGGCCCGTGCTGTCAAAGCGATTGTGACAGAAGACAGCACTGGGTCGGAAGAGGAAAGCAGAGGCCTGTCCAGCCAGGAGTCGGATGAAGACCAGTGCCGCCACGTTTGCATTACGGAATCCGCCCCAAGAGCCCGATCGACGCCTAACCAGGCAGATCGGAAGGGCAGGAGAGGGAAAAAGTCTGACCCAGACCGACCTCGCAAGAAGTGTGTTCACTGCGGGTCGAGTAAGCAGGACGGTGGGGATTGCTGGAAGAAGTTGACCTGCAAGAAGTGTGAAAGACGCGGCCACCCCACCGATCAATGCCTCTTCGTGTGCAAGTCATGTGGAGAGATCCACGAGGCCGGCCAGTGCAAGATGGAAGAATTTTTCAATCTGATGCGCAAATGGTATGTGCCGAACAAGCACGCGGGGATGCTTCCACCGGACGTGGAAAAGATGTTAAACTAGAACGCTCGCCAGGTTGGAATCTGGATCGAGCCGAGCGTTCTACGTTTGGCATCTATGCATATGTCGGCAAGGAGAATAAAACCGACAATACATGTTCTATTCGCAATCGGGTCGGTCGGGATCATCCGGTCTACAGTTATAAGACCGATGAATATTCCCGATCGAAGGTGGTCATGCAGTTGGATTTGCTTCCGGGGGAGTCTCGCGGATACTGGAAGTATCACACTCCCGATAAATGGTTTAAGCAGGCGAAAGCATGTGGCAAGATTAATAACCAGAAGGCGACGATGTTGTTCGACTCTGGGTCCGAAGTCTCGATTATCGGCTCCGCCTTTGCTCGTAAGGTAGGATGTCGTATAGACGACACCCAGATACAAGAATGCGTCGGAATCGGGGAAAACTCTTACATGACCGAAGGAAGGACGCGCGTGAAGACCACCCTCTCAGGTTCATTGGTCTACTTCTTCAGCGCTTGGGTCGGCAAGCTGGACGGTCAGGATGCCCTGTTAGGCATGGATTTTATGGTGCCGGTGGGTATTCGCCTTGATTTGTCTCATGGAGTGCTTACACTCCCGGATGAGGTCCAGATCCAGTTAGCTGGTCGGCGGCCCCTATACGGATCGCACACCGATCTGGTCAGGTGGAACCAAGACGTCACCATTCTAGCCGGTCAATCCGCTGATACCCCGGTCGACAAAGGTTTTCGATCAAGGAAGTTATGGGTGACCAGGGGCGATCGGTGGGTGCCGACCTTTGTGAAGAGCGCCGGCCGATTTGATTTTGTCCGAGTCACTAATATCGGTGACAAGCCGCTTACGCTCGACAACAATACTATTGTTGGCATGAGGCTGGCGGAAGGGAAGGTGCCAAGAAAGACGGGGTTCGTCTCGATCGGATCGAGACGGTATGTTGAGTGGCAGAACTTGGCATACCAAGCGACCACCGATCTGATCAGCGATGATGGACCGGTAGAAGAAGATACCTCACCTTTGGTGGAACTACCCAGCTATGTAACCCCAAAGAAGATGTTAATTCGAAGAAAGGAACCCCAGTCACCGGACACGGTGGACCATCAAGCAGATGAGCCAAGGTTCGTTAACATAGTGGCGTCACAAGAACAGGCGACAGCGGAGACGGAAATAGAAAAACGGGAACATGGGATGGATGGGGCACCTAAGAAGATCGATGTCGTTGAAGAGCAGCCCGCCGATCGGTAACAGCACTGTGCAACCGATCAGGACGCTTTACAGGTGATGTTTTCCCAGAAGACGATCAAGTTTGTATACATGAGGGCGGGGATCAATACATTCAGGAGCTGGATAGCCAGATGGCAGTCTTCCCTGAAGTGTCTGCCGATCCACCCGAAGTCACCTTGGACGATCTACATGTGGGTGATCGGGATGTCAACAGTCCCGATCAGATCGATCAGCTGAAGAAGATCATATGGAAAAAGAAACATCTGCTGTCGGGAAAGGCAACGCCTTACCCCTGCTGCTCGCGGAGCGATCTGTGACATCGACGTGGGTGATGCCAAGCCGATAGCCCAGCGATGCCGACGTGTGGCGCCACAGTACCGTGAAAACCTGTCCGATCTTATTAAAGGACTGTTGGCTACCAAGATCATTAAGCCGTAGACCTCGCCGTGGGCCTCACCGATCGTGATTGTGATCAAGAAGAACGGCGTCGACATCAGGTTGTGTATCGATTATCGGTTAGTAAACCGGTTGACCAAGCTTATGGTGTACCCTATGCCGCCGATCAGCGATCTGTTAGAAGATCTGGATAAGACCCTATGGTATTGCTCACTGGATATGGCAAGTGGATTTTGGGTGGTTTTGATGACCTATCGGGCTCGCGAGATTTCCGCATTTGTTACGCCGTTCGGTATGTTCGAGTGGAACCGTATGCCGTTCGGGTTGAAGAACGCGCCCCAGATCTACCAGAGGCTGATCGACAACGCACTGTATGGACATTTCAAGATCAGTACCGATCGGGACCCCACCGAAAACCATGATGTATTTACAGAGGGTGAACCCGATCGGGAAAGGAGACCGTTCGTTCTGGGGAGGCGATCGTATATCGACGACATTATGATCCCTGCTTTGTCATGGATTGATCTGTGCGAGAAGGTCGAACGGTTGTTGGAGACATGCGATCGCTGGAACCTGTCGATAAGTGATGTGAAGTGTTTTTGGGGCATGTCCAAGGTCGCCTATTTGGGTCATGTGGTGTCAATCAGTGGGCTGGAGGCTAATCCTAAGGATCTGGAGTCACTGAGCAACCTCCCGTTTCCCAGATCACTGAAAGCAATGCAGTCCTTCCTAGGGAGCCTAAATTACTACAGCCGCTTCATTGAAGACTTCGCGTTTTACGCGGCCGTGCTGTACGAGCTCCGAAAAGTCGACTACCATATGTTGCGCGAAGGAGATCGGACAACTTTACGGGAGGGCTGCGACTCTGATATGCCTGCAGATTTTCCGCAGGTGGAGGCAGAGGATCACATGAAGCGTGCACAGGTTGCTTTCGGCATGCTGAAGGACAAGATGGAGACGGCACCGATTCTCAGGCACTTCGATCCGGAAAAAATGCCGATCGTCATTGTGTATGCTAGTAAGTGGGCCATTTTTGCCACTCTAGTGCAAGAACATGATGGAGTGTACCACCCGGTAACTTTTACGAGACGGACATTGAAGCCGAACGAGGTCAACTATGGGATCGTCGAAAAAGAAGTTCTGGCCTTACTACGGATTTTGGATGTGTGCTATAACCTGCTGGTCGGCCGACCCATAAAGGTCCTATAAAGGAAGTCAACATTGGCCCGGTTGCTATCAGCCAATGGTATGGACGGTCGGCTTGGCAGATGGTCAGCGATCCTGTCACAGTGGTATATAGAGGTCGTCAAGTGCGTTAAAGGGGAGGAAGAGATATTGGGCACATTGGCTGCCAGCATCACCCCTCGGTCTGAAGTGGATGAAGCTCTGACGGCGATTGCCCCAAGGAAACAACCTCGACAGTCTATCTCACGGCCTCCACCGACCGTTGATCGGTATGAGGAACTCCTGGTCTTGAGTTTCGACGGGTCGGCTAGCGTGAAGAAGAAGGTCGGCTCCTATAGCGCCATACTGTGTAAGTTACCACAATGGTCTATAGTTGCAGCCGCCGCCGATTTCACGCCGTACATAACTGTCAACGAGGCGGAATATCGGGGGCTCCTTCTATGTCTCGATCTGCTGTCATCACAAAAGAAAGGTCGGATCATCATATGTGGTGAATCCAACCTGGTGATAAGGCAGATCACTGGGGAGATCGACTGCAAGGCACCACGACTGAAGCTGTTAAGCGACCGAGTGATGAAGGCGTTAAAAGACTACCCCGACCACGAGCTATTGCACGTGAAACGGGATTGGAATAGAAGCGCCGACCATCTCGCGACCCAGGCCACGCGGGACCAGATCGGGGTGAAGATCACCGAGGAGGCCGTTCTACTTGAGCTAATGGATATAAACAGGCTCCCGGAGGTGATCAAGCCCGAGGACAGACCCGACCAGGTTCATGTGATGGCTGCGACTAGATCGCGGACTCAGAATTCTCGCCGATCGTTCCCGAAGGAAAGGATGAGTGAGCGCGTTGTGCAACAGCTAAGGGCGGAACGGATCCTCAATGCGCAGGACGAAGAAGAGTGGATCATCAACTTGAAAGCATATCTGCGCGGTGAACTGTCCAAGTTAACGAATGATCAAGCGAAAGAGTGTACCAAGCTCGCGGACAGTTACGATGTGGATGACAATGGATTGCTATATTACTTCCGTGACGTTGACCAAGACAGTGCCGATCGAGATCGACTGGCGAAACTGGTGATCCCTGAGTTGCTACAGCCGGATGTCATTCATCACTACCATGTGAGTCTAGAAGGGGGACATAAAGGCATAGGAAGGACATACCACAAGATCAGGGCTCACTTTCACTGGAGAGGACTTTTTCGGAGCGTGCAGAAATCCGTGGGCTATTGCACAGATTGCGAGACCGGAAAGGGCAGACCGATAATCAAGGGGCGATCGCCCGGAGATATCGAGGCTACTTACCCTTTCCAGGTGATAGAAATGGATCACATACCGTCGCTGCCCAGATCGACACGCGGCAACACTGAACTGCTGATCTGGATCGACCTGTTCACTGGTCTGGTGATCGCAAAGGCTAGTGCATTACGATCTGCGGAGCAGATCGTCCAGAGTTACGAGGAATGCGTGTTCAGAAGGTTCGGCGCCAGCGAAGTTATCAGACACGATCGTGAACCCGGTTTTATGGCTGAGGTGTTACGATCGTTCAGTAACATGCTAGGCCAGAAGCAGAGCGCGACGATGACATATCGTCCGCAAGCGAACGTATAGGCTGAACGCATGGTGCAGACAATCACAAGGGCGATCAAGATGTACGTGGCCGATCCGGACCAACGTGACTGGGACGAGTATGCAGAGAGGCTGGTATTCGCCCTCAACTCTTCAACCGATCGGGTCCGAGGAGAAACGCCTTTTTATCTGGCGTATGGATGGGACCCTCGATCGACACTTGAAGCGGCGAAACCGATCGGCTGCACTCGGACCCGCGATCGCGATGCCCGTCGTTGGCGTATGCAGGTCCAGAAACATTATCAGCATGCGAAAGAAGTCGTCAATGAAAAGTTGCGTCAGGTCACGCAAGATCGAGCAGATCGGAATAACGATCAGGTTTGCCCTCATGGTATTGAACCAGGGGCGAGGGTATGGTTATACCTCGATCGGGTCAAGGAAGGCAATGCGAATAAGTTGGCTCATATGTGGCACGGTCCTTTTCGTGTAGCAGAGCTGATCGGTGAACATGCTGCCCGTCTGATCACGATCGGCACGGATTATAAAGCTTTTCCGATCGTGCATGTGTCCAAACTGAAGCTGGTCAGAGAATTCCCCGACCGGCCTAAAATGACCTGGCTGGTGGACGAAGCGGAGAGATTCGATTTTGATGAAGCACTGCTGCCGGAAGACAGTTGGGAACGGCCGTTGGAAGAGGACGAGTTCGAAGTGGAGAAGGTGCTGGATGTCCGATCGGTCAAGAAGACCCGTTTCGGACGCACCCACCGAGAATATCTGGTCCGGTGGAAGGATCATGATGAAGTAACTTGGATCGACGAGTTCGACCTAAACTGTGGAGCACTGCTACGAGAGTTTGAGCGAGAACGAATCAGTCGGAATCGTTTCGCAGTGATGCAGAATCATGAAGATGAAGATCAAGATACACAGTAGCACCGATCAGTATATCGATCGGTGTGAATATGTGTGAGGTCGGAACTTTGTGAATTTATGATGAAGTGTGATGAACCGTGACGAACTGGAGTAGTGGAATGACGAACGTAGTGATGATTCTCGCGATGTGGATGGAAATTGTATATGATAACGTGTTGGTGCAAGCTTGGAGGAAATTGTGAAATTTGGTCAAGTGATTAGATGATCAGCAATGTGAAAGGAATGATGACATATATTACGAATTATCTGGTCACCTAACTGCTGTATCAAGGATCACTATCTCCCCACAGGCGGACGATGGTAAATGCCGGATGATCTTCGATCTGGTCAGGGCTGGTCGGTGCAATTCACTGATCTGCCCTGGTGACCACGGCAGAGTAGCATCCGAAGTCCGAGATGGGAGGGGCCGACCTCCGGCCAACAAACCTTGCAATCGGGAATATGCTTGTGCAATACAGAGGTGCCGGGCTGGAACGAAGGAGCCTTTCCGGTCAACCCGCACGTCGGCACAGCACCATCACCCTGGGAGCTGGTCGGCTTTTTATTCCCCGATGCGGGTTCCGCTGGAACGGAACCTCGACGCCGATCCGACCGAGACTTGGATAAAGCGGTCATCATATATTCGGAGTCACTGGATCCGCCCTCCTAGCCTGCTCCAGACGAGACCTCTATGCGCTTGGTGTGCGCGGTACGGGGGCGCGAGGGCGCGAGGGCGCGAGGGCGCACGATATTTGGCGGGGACAGACTTGTCATCCGCGACCGATTCGGGACTTTAGAGATGCGTCGGCGTCTTGTCCTTCTTCTGGGGAACCGCTCGCTTCTACTCGAGTTCGGAGTAGCGCGCTATCCCCCGCGCCCTCGAGCTCTTCGGCGCGTCCTTGCGTTTTTAGACTGGGAAGTTTGTGAAATTTTCGGTGGGCCACTTTTGGCCAATGAATGGCGCCGGGTCTGGTCTTGATGTAGACCGACCGGAACGGCCGATGCAGACCGGTCAGCATTGGAACGAACATCCGGACACTGATGCAACAAGTCAGTTAACTGTAGATAACATCGATTTACGGCCGCCCAGCGACGATTTGATTCCTGGGTCCAGGCGTCTGATCGGGCCTGGAAGGACTCTACCTTCCCGATCTGCTCCCGGACCATGACCTGCAATTCGCTGGTCTGCCTTTCCAGGTCACGACGTTGGGTGCGGAGCATGAATCTGCCGGACTGGTCTTCTAGTATCTGTCGGCCGACTACCGCGAGCTGTTCTAGGAGATGTGAACGATAAGTTTCCATACGGGACAATTCATGGCGTGCGCCGATCAGTCCGTCCAAGATCGGTCGGAGCTGATCGCGGTGATCACGAGACTGCCTATCCGCGCGAATAAGGCGTCAAACGCCTTGGTAATATCGGCAGACAGTTGGTCTATATGCAAAAGGAAGTCAGACCAGATCCAGGATGGAAGCAGACCGGTCGACCTACCTCGCGTTGCTTGTTGGACGACCTGGGCCCGGAGACGTGCATTTTCGGTGGTTACCTCTTGCAACTTCGCGGTCAGAGAGACCAAACCATTTACTTCATCCCGCAGTTGCAAGAGCGCATACTCCTTAATGGCCAACTGGGACTGGAGCTCTTCGACTGTTTTTCGAAGTTGATCGGCCTTGATCTGATGCCGATCCGGTGTATCGGACCCCGGAGTGTTGGGTGGAGAGCTAAAAAGGCTGTCATATCGGGTCGATCTGGTCGGCGAGTCAACATGAGGCAATGAAGGACGCAGAGCGCCTGCATCAAGAAGGTCTAGAGAGGTCACAAGGCGATCGGATATGCAGAACAAGTACCTGGTGGAGTTGAAATTGTAGATCCGTCCATTGGTCAAGTCCGGTCCGACGGAAATCGGGATTTGATGAGATCGGGACGCTGCCGTTGTGCGGCTGTGACACGACTCAGGGGCGGATGTCGTGAAGCGGACCCAAGAATTTTGGTCGGTTCCGGTCAACAATGGACGATCGGCCTGTAAGCGATCGGATTGGTGGAAAGTCAAGAGGTTTTTGGGTCAGTCATGTGCAAGGGGTGTCCAGGACACAAATTCGGGTAGGTCACATGAGATTGCGTGTACTACATATTTTCATGTTTGGTGCATATTGGGGACTATAGGGGGTAGGTAGTAGTTGGGGATTTGCCAAGTTTGGAATTTGCTTTCTTTTTTGGGTTTCGCTTCGTAAAGGTTTTTTGGCGTTTAGCTTCCCTTAAGTGACCGTTGGACCCCCAGCTCAACCGGGGTCGTTTTCACCTTACGCGTTAGTCGCCTCTGCACGCCGCAGAGTGTTTTGGGAGCGGAGGGTCGAGTAATCCCCTCCAGCTCATTATAACCGGCCGGGACGCGTTATAGACGCATTTGGCCCGCCGGAGGTCCCTCGACGGGAGCGTACATTGGTCGACCCCCAACGTTAAGCTGCACACGTTTGGAACGTGTTATGTTACCTATTGGATTATTTCGTGTAGATATCGTTCTTGGATTACGTCACGTTCTTATTGGATCTCCCCATTGGATTGGATTATTGGACCTCATTGGATTACCGGAGTTTATCTCCCATATTGTCCGGGCTTTACGATCGGGTTAGCGATATTCCCTCGGGAGTATACAAATTTCGAGTATAACCGGTATACCCGTACCCAGGGTGAAGAGTTCCGCCCCGTGTACATCACCCAGCACGGTCTACCGCATTTAGACCACAAGTCAGTCCCAAGCACCGATCCACCGAGTGTGTTACCAGCCCAATCCATCGGGTACACAAGGTGAGATGCGAAAAGAATCGGACCAGGCGTCCAGTGTTGACGATCGGTCGTCTTCCAGCAGTGGACGATCCGATCGGATCGAAGACGAGGGTTCGCGGGGTACCCCCCCCGGAAGTTGGAAGGCCGGGCACGATGGTGGTCAGGTTCTCGACACTTCGGTGTTTGATTTCGAACTTGACTCCACCACACCTGGGCTTGAGAAGCCGACCAATGCGCACTCCCGTCGAGGGACTTCCTGCGGGCCAAGTGCGTCTGTAACGCGTCCCGGCCAGGTATAATGAGCTAGAGGGCATTACTCGACCCTCTGCTCCCAAAACACTTTGCGGCGTGCAGAGGCGACTAGCGTACTTAAAGATGTAACGACTTCTTGTTGAGTTAAAGGCCAAAAAGCAACGACTCGGTAAAACCAAAACTATCTCCCTACAGTCCCCAATATGTACAAACATGAAAATATGTAAGTACACGCAATATCATGTGACTTACCAAAATCCGTGTTCTTGACACCCCTCGCACACGATAGGCTTAAAAGCCTCCTTGATTTCCACCAATCCGATCGCCTATAAGCCGATGGGTGTGCTGCTGACACAAAGCGACCAAAGTTCTCGAGTCCGCTTCACCACAGCCGCCCCTGAGTCTGGTCGTAGTCGCGCAACGGTAGCGACCCGATCTCACCATATTCCTGATCTTCACAGTAGCGAACTTCACCGATGGACAGATCTTCGAGTCCACCTTCGCCAGGTACTTGACTTGTACAGCTGATCATCTTGTGACCACTCTTGACGTTCGTTGCTGCAGGTGCCCTGTGTTCCTCATCACCCCATATCAATTCACCTACCAGATCGACCCGAACTGACAGCCCTTGCAATACTTCACAGTCCGACATACCGGATGGGCATCAGATCGGGGACGATCATCTCCGGAAAACAGTCCGGGAGCTCCAGTCGCAGTTGGACGTCAAGCATTCTTCACACCTTCAACTGCGGAAGGAGGTGGATACGTTGATCCTCATGTCCACGAAGTTGCAGGAGGTGATCGCTTAAAACGCGCATCTCCGGGTCCAGATCGCCCAACAAACAACTCGCGGTAAGCCGATCGGTCTGCTTTTCGTCTTGGTTCTGCTCTAACCCTCCTTTGCGTGCAGATCGGTTTCCCACCGACATCGTTAAAACGTTTGACGCTTTATTCGCGGCTGATCGGCAGTCGCATGACCACTGCGATCAGCTTCAACCGATCTTGGACGGGCCTATCGGCGCACGGCACGATCTGTCTCGTTTGGAGGCTTACAGTTCACACCTCCTGGAGCAGTTCGCGGTGGTCAACCGGCAGAGGTTGGAGGATCAGTCCGATCGGACTTTACTCCGCACCCAAGATGGTGACCTGGAGAGGCAGATCGGCGAGTTGCAGGTCGTGGTCAGGGAGCAGATCGGGAAGGTCGAGTCCTTCCAGAGCCGATCGGACGCCTGGACCCAGGAGTCAGACCGTCGCTGGGCGGCCGTAAATCGGTGCTACCAACAGTTGACTGACTTGTTGCACCGGCGTTCGGCTGCAGTATCTATCGTTGACCGATCTACATCGGCCGCTCTGATCGATCTGCACCAAGATCGTACACGACGCCACTCATTGGATAAACGTAAGCACTCCAAAATTCCAAAAGTTTCCAAGAAGCGTAAGTAAGAGTCGAAGGGCTCAAGGCGCAGGGCATAGCGCGCGACTCCGAACTCGAGGAGAAGCAAGAGGTTCCTCAGAAGAAAGCCAAGACGCTGGCGCATTGTATCCGGGTGCGTACACGCACGGTGCGGCTAGCTGTCGTGAAGGAACTTAAATTTTCGAGGTTTACACTCAAAAACAACGAAAGGAAGCGATAGAATACACCTCTCTTGCTTATACTTCCCAGGTTCTTGGAACTTACGTCCGAACCTTAATACAAAATCACTGAAAATGGACACTTCCTTGTACGACTCAGGCTGACCCTTAGCTTAGGTAATCGCAAAGGATCTTTATCACGCCTTAACACGCGTTCACTTGAAGTTCTCCTGGGGATGTACTTAGACTTAGTTTTTGTATAGGTTGGAAAGATTTGGTTGGTTGGAAAGACGACACTTGTAAAGGGGGACAATTGATTATAATTAAAATATTAAGAGTCCTGTATCTACTTCAAGTGCCTTGTTCACCTTGTTACTTCTGAGTTACTTCAGCACTGGCCTCAATACCAAAAACTTGCTTCATGGCCGGCCAAAATACCGTGCACTCCGTATGGATACTTGTATACACTTAAACATAGACTCCAGCCACTTCACCACAACCGCCCCTTGCGCAGCTTCAGTGTATGCGCAAAAGCAAGCAATCCATTTATGTATCATATCAACATCATAGTTTCGCTAATTCTACTTCAAATATTGACGTGTTTCACTGTCCGCCATAGCAGACACAAAACAGGAAGTATCATATCTCTTGCACGCTTCCATCATCCGATCCCAATCGATATCCTGCTCGAACACATATCGCGCATCCACAATTAATAGGTAATCACGTGATCTGCTGAGTGATACAAACGATCTTGAAGGGTTCCCTGCCATAAATACTATAGTATGCGAACGCACCATCGTAACAATAGTGATTTCTGCTTCTCTGCCTTGACTAGAATAAGTAGTAGCCACTTCGATATCCAAATGGTCTTCATATACTCCATTCAAATATCGTAACTCTCCCCTCATAGCCGAGACTTGGTCTTGATATGGCGAAATAACCAACACTGACTTTTGTACAGCCTTACCCAAACGTCGCGACTCCACCTGCAAAGACGACCGTATTTTATCCACTAACTACACCACTATCGCCAATTCAATGACATTTCTATGCTTGTACACTGTGCGCTCATGTTCATCAACCCATTCTTGAGAACTAATCCACACGACCCGTTGATTCCCCAAACTTCTTCCCACTCTAGAAGGGTAACGATCCTCTGGCTGAGCCCAATCAAGGGTTTCCATATTCTTCAGATGTATTGATGCCAAGTAATCTGGTGACCTATAGGCTCAATCTCGAATAGTATAGGGATAAAACGTTTGCAACAGTCTCGTGATCATAGCGTGGCTCCTAAATTCTGCCGTCATAGTCACTCCAGGGAATGCAGGGGATATTTTTCTCACCGCTCGGCAATGTTCAATGGAATGTATCAACCCCCACGTAATCTTGTGACGACGTGCATCATTATGGAATTGCTGGTTCATTCTTTCATCGATAGGGGAGTACGCAAAAAGTTGGTAGGATCTCCTACTGATATAACCACTTGTACACACGGCCTAATGGCTTTCAGTAATGCCACTTCGGCAGTTTGCGCCCCTTCATCATTGATAATTATGTCATAACGCACATTCGAGTAATCTGGTCGCCCCAATTGATCCAAAGTGGATACAATCACACGTGCTCTATCTAACGTCTCTCTCTCTTTCAACCTCAACCTAGGAGATATTTCCTTCCGATTCAAACACCCTTCCAATGCTTGCCGCTCGCGTCGTAGTATCTCCGAGAGAAACCTTCTTCGATACTTTTCAGCCTCTGACTCTAACATGGTGCCCTTTATTTCTCCCAACCGAATGATATCATGATCATTTAACTGATTTGAATCCATCAACCTTTTCAGATCTTCATCAATGGCTGCATTGGTCTCGGACACTATGGCAATCCGATATAGGGGGAAAACTGCTAGTAGGGATAGTACAACAGCCGTAATAGTAGAAGTCTTCCCACATCCATATGGACCACGAGCCAACACTATACCTTTCGTCTCTATTGCTGCACGTATCACTTTCATTTTATCCCTATCCAAGCTGCGCTGAAATGTTGTATATACCGCTGTTTGTTCCGCCTCAGCCATTACCGATGAATTCCTCAGAGACTGAACGGTTTCTCTTTTAACCATCAGATTCAATATCTCCGGTGGTGGATCTCTAGTCAGCCTGTCTAACACTCCGAACCTTCTAATGTAGTTCATAATGTTAGCTTTGGGTGACCATCGTAACTTATGGATGTTCTCATGAATGCGTCCTCCCAGGGCGGTGGTTAAAATAACGTGTCTGAATCCTACCGAACAGTTTATCCCCCAGCCTAAACGTTCCAATTTGTTGCCTCGTGGAACATATAATTGCCCATAGTCCCATCTTTGCAAATCTTCTGTACTGGTATCTACATATTCCATCATATCGTTTCCGGCCACATGCAGGTATATTATCCCTCTCAATAATGGCATGAAATTCGTGGTACCACGATCATTGTTGTACGTGTTCCATCGTTTGGCTAAGCATTGCCCCACGCCATATGACAACACATGAAGCTTGATGGTTGACTCAACCGTAGCCGTTGTCCATCCATTATGATCAGGGTTAGTATCCCAAAATGCATCCTGATGTGTCACTAGGCCCATAGTAAGGAGGTAATCACTTACAGACACAAAATCATCCACATACACCTCTCGATATTTTGCGTCTATCCAATGTCTGCAGCTTCCTTGGTTTTGAAATTGTGGTATGGTCAAATCATACTTTAGACTGCACAGGTCATCCTTGCAAGGTCCATAACCACCACCACAACACTTGCGTAGAAAAACTACTAGAGACTCTGAATCTCGTAATAATAGCGTGACAGCAAACAATACACTCCTTGCATCCTCCGGGGTGATCGATTTGATTTGTCGCCGTATTAAAATTTCTCTGTGTAAGTCCAACGATCGGATTTCACTAATGATAGCTCCTGGGTTGATAGTGCTTTTCTCCACATCCTGGCACCAATTTCTTTCAATATCTGACATACGCGTTATCACTCGCCTTGCTGTTGAGTCGGGTTTACATATACTATGCCACACTAACTCTCGACACTCTGCTGTGAGTAGCCCTTCCTTAAACGTATAGCTTCGATATTCCTCTTTCCTCTGTACAACCGTCTTGAGCGTCTCTGCATTCGTATCAGTCATCGGAGTAAGATTGTTCAAAACTTTCCCACACATTCCATCACAGTTCTGCATTGTATTTGTAGGCAGGTATACATCTTGCGAGACGCACTTATGGTCCTCTTCTGGCACACAGAGATCCTGTCTACACGGCAGCGCATCTTCTTTGGTTGATGGCTCTTCTCCATTACCTTCTTGAAAGCTCGAAATTGAATCTGCCGTGGATTCTGTCAAGTCTATGGCTATAGAATTGTCCTGTCTTGATTCTCCATCATCATTTAGGGTGCTGTCAAATAGTCCCTCTCTGAGTGTTGGCTCCAATGTCCTTTCGCTCACCGTTTTCCGTTGTTCGAAGATTTCCCCGGAGTTTGTATTTTTTACTTTTTGCACTGTACCTTCAAGCTCCACATCTTTGCACATATTAACATCCTCAGCCGACATTCTTTGCAATTCACGTTGCGTCAGCACAACATCTGTCATATTTTCCGACTTGTCTTCCACTCCTGATGATGTGCGATTACGACTGTTCAAACCTTCCCCACACATCTCTTCATGGGTATGCACCGTGCTTGTAGGCAGGTATATATCTTCCGACACACATTTTTTTCTCTCTTCGGGCTTGCTTAACTCTTGTCTACACGGCATATCCTCTTCGTTGGTTATTGGCTCTTCTTCATTATCTTCATGAAGACTCGAATTTGGATCTTCCGTGGATTGTGTTAAATATATGGCTGTGGAGACGTCTCGTCTTGATTCTCCATCACCCTTTAGGGTGCTGTCAAATAGTCCTTCTCTTAGTGCTGGCTCCGATGGTCTTTCATTCACTGTTTTCCGCCGTTCGAAGATTTCACCGGAGTTTGTATTTTTTGTTTCTCCCACTGTACCTCCAAGCTCCACTTCTTTGGACACATTGACATCTTCAGACGACATTCTCTGTAGTTCAAGTTGAGTCACCCCAACATTTGCCACACTTTTCGACTCCCCTTCCACTCCGGATGATGAACTTGGGCTCCCTGGTATCGCAAAATCCATAATATTTTGCTCTTCATCGATGTTCACATAACTTTCTTGTTCCAACTGAGGACATGGACTTATCAGGGGTGCTCGGAGTTCTGTGCTCTACATTTTAGTCGACGGAGTCTTTGTCTGATACCTTCATGTGACCTCGGCGTAGACTGGGATCTGCCCGTGTTTAACGCATCACGTAACTTCTTAGCAACTAAATTCACGTCCACTTCCCCACGTTCGATTGCCTCTTACAATATGAGATCCTCTTATGGGGTGCATCTATTGCCACCTTTTCTGCATTCACATTGGCTATCATTTCCATCTGATAGTACTCGGGATTTTCCTATATTCTCCTGGCGCAAGGCTTGTATCTTTTTTCGTACAGATGTTTTGGTGCGTATTTTCTTAGCTTGTGGGAATTGCACCGTATACCATTCCACTATGTGATTGATCTTGGCCTTTTGTTCCACTAGACTTGTCAACCACTTATCTTCTTCTTCAGTCCACTCATTATCTCGTTTTCGTTTAGATCCCAATCGCCTTAGCATAATCTCGACACAAGCTTCGGTTCTCTTGGGCCATCCATTTAATTGACACCGTTGGTTATATAAGTCGCTTATCTCGGAAACTGGTTTCGTCCGATCCTCACTCTCGCATTGTATACGTACCAACTCATCCTTCTCCTTCTTGTTCCATCTATGAAGGTATGTATGGGAGGACTTTCGCTTAGTCATAGGCTGCAGTTCGGATGTACTACGAGGGGCGCCCCTTGAGATGTTGGCACCATCCTCGCTGCGTTCTATTCCTCTGGCTGATTCTCCTGACGTTCTCAGGCTCAACAATGTTTGTATCGTGTCCACGTTATCCATCTTATGTCGTTCCAATTCGCTCGCTTGATAGCTCTCCAAAAGTTAACTTCTTTGAGACTAGGGCGCCGCTGAGTTAACCCAATACTGGTCTAGTATAGACTTCTATTATGCGTCTCCTTGATAAAATCCGGGTCGGTGACTGTCGCGAACGCTCCTGTCGTAAGCCAATCCTCGCCACTTTATCGAGTCAAAAAACTGTGATTCGTCCATAATACCCACCTTTTGGGCCAATCACACTCTGCGATTTATTGTCGTGGACGGCCATGTCGTGAACAATCACATTTTGTATACTTAACTGTCGTGAACAGTCTTGCCATGAACGGTCCAAAACTCCCCTTGTATACAGACGTATAACTGTGTACTTATCCAGAACTGTCGTGAACGATCACCTGCGTACTTGTCCGGATTGTCGTGAACGGTCATCCACGTACTTATCTATGACCGCGTACTCATCCAGAACTGTCGTGAACGGTCATCCACGTACTTATTTATGACTGCGTACTCATTCAGAACTGTCGTGAACGATCACCTGCGTACTTATCCAGGACCGTCGTGAACGGTCACCCACGTACTCATCTATGAATGCGTACTCATCCAGAACTGTCGTGAACGATCCTCTGCGTACTTGTCCGGATTGTCGTGAACGGTCATCCACATACTTTTCAGGACTGCGTACTCATCCAAGACTGTCGTGAACGATCATCCGCGTACTTATCCAGAACTGTCGTGAACGGTCATCCGCGTACTTATTCAGAACTGTCGTGACCGGTCATCCGCGTACTTATCCAAGACTGTCGTGAACGGTCAACAGCGTACTTATCCAGAACTTATCCAGGACTGTCGTGAACGGTCCTCTATCACGTGATTGGCCAAAAAAACCACTTGAAAGTTCCGTTATAATTTCATTCAAAACCAAGTGCGCCATACTCAGATTCCACAGGTTCTCCGCGCGTACTCAAACCTCCACATGTGCACTCAGATCTCCAACAGCTTGTCATGTATGGATCCAGCCGATGAATGTCCCTCCACCCCTAGCATTTTAACCTTTCTTCTTCCCTTGATATGTATCACCTTTCTCAGTGTAACAGGTGGTTCACTCACTTCGTTACACGTCTGAGGGCAAGTTTATATCTTCGCTTCCTGCCCCCATTATACTTGAGCTCTGCTGTTACTGTTCGAGCTCTGTTGTTGTTTTGTTTCTCTTCTGTCTTTCGAGGTTGCTATGCAGGTTTCACACCGCTGAAATCCCAACTAGGTGTCTCTTCGCATAGCCGCCATCGACAATCAGGCTTACCGCCCCTGTGGCTCGCTTGTTTTTTCTTCACACTTTGTGCCTCTCCGTACAGGTTTTGCACCTGTTGGACCTCATTGGGTATCTCTTCCTACGGTATTCGTCTACGCACAGGTGTTATCATATCATGTTATTCTAGATGTACAGGACCGTGATAGGTATCTCTTCGTATCATCTTGTTGCCGCCGTACAGGTTTTGCACCCTTAGGACCTCGTGAGGTATCTCTTCGTAGGATCTTGCGTTGATTTGTCATTACTTTGTCGTGTTTTACGGTAGATGTGCAGGTTTTTCACCTTTTGGACCGTAGTAGGTATCTCTTCGTATCATCTCCACATCACATCATCCGGTCAATGAGTCCGCATGGCCTCACTTTCTATATCATTCTCATTATTTAGCTATATCACTCCATTCAACATAGCTAGTCACGTAATTTACCCACAAATTCCAACATCTTCCAATTTTGTTCGAACATACGTCTTTCTTTTATATTTTTGTTTGTTTGTCTCTTCTGATTCTCTTTAATGCAACCAACTCGGGTCCGCATTCTACTCATCACAACCAACATGGGTCCGTGATAGGGATGTGCTACATCTTCTGGGGCTTCTTTTTCTTGTTTATTAAAAAAGAATTTAAAATTGCAGCTGTACTTGAGCGGACAGATCCAAGAGATTGTTTTATATCTTTAAAATAAAACGCTGAAAAATCACAAAATGATATTAAAAATTTCCCAATATTAGTTCCAAATTCCAGAGATAAAAAATATATTCCACTTCGATTTCTTGTTATCTCCTTTTTTCTTTTCGTCGTATTTCCTCTTCGCTCTTCTCCTCTGTTGAGGCTTCTACACTTCCCCTTCAGTGATGTCCTCTTCTGCCGTCTGGTCTGCGTAATTCCGATTCTCCCAAGCTCGCTGCGCATCAAACTCATTCAAAAGTATGGTACACGAAAGATTTTATTTGGGCTCCCACGTCATCTCATCGGCATCCTTCCAATTGATAAGGTACTCTTTCATCCGACGCCCGTTTCTTGTCCGCTGTTTCACTCGACAATCTACTATGCGCTCCACTTCCCATTCATCGTTTCTGCCAGGTTCATACCAGGAATCTTCTGGAAGTAGCGCTTCATCTAACTCCAATGCATCCTTAGTGTGAATCTTTTCACGGGGCCTTCTCATTTTGTTGATGTAGGGCTTCAGCCTAGCAATATGTACTAGTGGGAATATCCTACTCTCATTTGTCGGTATCACCAACCGATACACCATATCGTTCACCCGTTCATCCACCACATATGGGCCATGCCATAAGTGAGCCAACTTTCTTACTAACCCTGGCTTGACCAAATCATGATACATCCAGACTAACTCTCCAGGGCGGTAAGAGGTTTTTGTAGTCGAACATAACTTCGATTTAATTCTCTCATTATGACGTTGTGCTCTGTATTTACCCACTTGCTCTTGAATGATGGCTGCCTGCGCTTGAGCTTCCATGTGCCTTTTATTCACGGCTAATCTCCAATACAGTGCATTAATTTCCGTGACAAACTGATCTTTCGGAGGTACCATCGCCTCCATCGTAGTTCGAGGTTCCCACCCATGTACCAAGTATAATGGGGTTTGGTGATGTTGTAGTTCCACCGAAGTGTTCAATGCAAACTCCAAAGGATCCATATATTCATCCCAATCTCTCTGCTCCGGATCCGTGATGTAACATTTGATTGCCTTGATCACTGTATGCACAGATCGTTCCTGTTTCCCATTGGCCTGTGGACGGTAAGCTAACGTAGGTCTCTGCTTTTGTTTTAGCAATCGACTGAATCTTCTGAAAACCGAACCCATGAATCTTGGGTCTCTATCATGCCTCAACATCTCTTGGGCTCCAAATCTCTTATAAACTCCCACCATATACGCTTCTGATACATCTTGCGCAGTGGTGGTGCTCATTGGAATTAGTATCACATACCCGGAAAACAAACAGATAAAGCACAATAGTGCTTCATGACCCATAGTGGTCTGCGGCAGCGGTAATGCGAAATCCATATCCAAAATATGAAACGGTCTTGACGCCACAATGTTTCCGCTAGTGCGCCCCTGATATCTTGGCTTCCCTTTCGCAGTGGAACAATCTTCACACGCTGCAACATAATTCTCAATATGGTCATACATACCCCTCCAATAATACTTGGACTTCAGTCGTGCGTAGACTTTTCCAACCCCTTGATGTGCCCCACTACCAATCTCCACATGGTAGGCATGTAACACATATTCTTGTAATACTGTTGGTACTACCAATCGCCACACTTGATCTCCAGTCCCACTTGTTGCGTAAGCGATGTAATAAAGAATATTCCTACTGTCCAGCTCATAAATCGTCGCGTGTCGCGCTACTATCTTTCATTCGCTAGCGGAATTTAGCTTGTCATCTTCCCCTTTCAGGTACGCTATTACCTTTCCACACCAATCATCATCATTCTGAGCCGATGCCATTCGCTCAAGTCTAATGGCTGGCGCCGTTTCATAAGGGTCCTCTTCTGCTCCTTCTGGATCTTGTTTCGCTCCAACGGTGCTGTCCTCTACAGGGTGCATCTAATGTTCTATGTCCGCCCCTTGGTCCACGGTCTCACTTCTTTGGTGCTGACGATGTCCTTTCTTCAGCTTACTCTTACTTCGAGTGATTACAAACACTTGTGGTGATCGATATCCACCATCCTCCCAAACAGTGGATTCAGTGGTAATCCACTTGTTCCTCATTACTTGGCTTACTTGTGACGTCGTCGCACGATTTAGTAATCGCCTCCAGGGAGTCCTCACTCATACCCTTTTCTGGGGGACTATCTGCATTAGCATATAACAACTCTGGCAATCGATTCAACATTTTCAGATCCGTCATTTGGTGATCACTTGTAATCTTCCCTGATCGCTGTTCTTTCATAGCGAACTGTGTACTGAAATCTGCTGCTTGATTATACTTGCGTGCTATATGCACTAAACTAATCGCCTCAAACGTTTCAACCAGCGAGTGCACTCTGTTTAGCCAGACCAATAACGAAGCATGGTTACAACGTAAATCTCCGTTAACTTGTCCGATCACTAATCTTGAATCCCCACACACTATTGCCCGTTTTACATGGTGTACTTGCGCAAGTTGTAATGCACCGATCAACCCATGATATTCACTGTCATTCACCGTGAGATTGTCCTGAATTCCATATTCCGCCGCTATAACCTCCCAGGTGGGTAATTCCCATATTATCATACCAAAAGTGCCCTTAGGATCATGTTTCATCCGTACTGCACCATCAAACGACAAGACATATCCAGTGCTTTGGCGACACAAACCTGGTATTGGTATAATAATTGGCGTATCCTTCAGTGTCTTTAGTGGGTAAATATCTTCTAGTACTGCATTCACCTTTTCTATAGGCACTATCGATGTGGCCAATAATGCGTGTAAGTCAAAACCTTCATGGTCCATTCTTATGATCTCTAGAGACCATGGGGATAACATTACCGCCCATCGAGCTCCTCTTCCATTAAAAAAACTTTTAGACGTAAATAGCCATCGCATCGTGGAGTATCTTGCGTATACTGTTATATGTTGCCCAAATAGAATATGACTAGCGTCATGTAACGTCTTCAGCAAAGCGAGCACCACCTGTTCAGCTCCTGTATATCGTGTCTCCGCATCTTTGAACAATTTACTGACATATCTTACTGGATGCAAGATCCCATCATGCTCTTGACACACTGTAGCTCCAACTTCCCACGTATTGGTGTATAAAATTATACTTAGTGGTTTTGTTCGCTCTATATGTCGTAGCAACGGCGCATGAACAAGCCGTGCCTTCAACAATGCAAAAACAACTAAGCATGTTCCGATTGAGTTCAGTCCCTTAACTGCAGATCCGTTAATTCATACAGTGAGGCCGCTAACGTCGCAAAGTTGTCGATAAACCTTAGATAATATATCAGACTGCCAGTGAATCTCTGAACCCCTTTTAATGTCTGTGGAAATGCCATCTTACTGATTGATTCTAAATTTCGCGGGGACGCTTCAATTCCCTTTGAAGATATGCGATGACTCAGAAACTCTACACTGTGCTTCCCAAATGCACTCTTGGGTAAGCTTATGGTGATTCTACAATACTTGAACGACTCCAAAAGGTTCTTAAGCATTAAACATATCGTATCCCAACTATTCGCACCAAACGTAATGTCATCAATGTATGAGCGCCTCCCAATGATAGGTCGCTCCTCACTTTCCACCACTTGGCCATTATGAAACACATCTTGTGATAGGGTTACGTCTGTCTCCAAGACATATGTAGCATCATCATCGATATCCATGGCGGTATCATCGTTCATGATCTTGCACATCACCCCCATCTGTTGTGAGCGTCGGACCATTGTCCACAAGGCATTGTCAAATATACGCTGATATGTCTGCGGCTCATTCTTTAACCCTAGTGGTATTCAAAGCAATTCAAAGTGTCCTAGCGGAAAAATGAAATCGGTAATTAACCGAGCCCTTTTCGTCATACGTATAGCCCAATACTCACTCGCGTTATCCATTGAACATAACCACTTAATCCCTTCAAAGTTATCCAACAAATTATCTATCAGAGTCATAGCATACACCATCAGTCTCGTCTTTTGGTTCACAGTTCGATAATCAATGCACAATCGTATGTCTGTTTTATATTTCTTTAGTACGAACACGGTTGGTGATGCCCAAGCTGACTCCTAGTACTTAATTAATCCTACTTGCAATAAACCTCGTATTGACTCGTACAACTTTGGTAGGAGGTGAGCTGGTACCTTGCGCGCCTTCTGGGCAATAGGCGAATTGTCTCCAACATCCACATCACAAACCACAACATTGGCCGGTGACGGTAGCGCATTACCCGAAATTATGAATCCATCAGCATATTCGTATAACAATGACCGTAACTGGTCTTGTTTCTACTTGGTGGTGATCCCCGGCTCTCCTAAATCCGCTTGAGCCATATCAGGTGACGTTATTGGACCTTGTTCCATTTCAGGTAGGTATAAGCGCCAACTGTTCCTTCATAGATTCAGCCGACATCTCCACCCCTTCATTCAGTTATACCTCCCTTTCCAATTTCGTCTGATCTACCTCCAATGAGTCTATAGCATCCATCACATATACAGCGGGGGGGGGGGGGTTATCCACAACCGTCTGTACTGCATGTACACTGTTCCAATTAATCATCAGACCAGCACTCCCCATAATTCGCTCTTATACTGGCCTGTATTCTTCCGAGAGTCGATCTTCTTGGGTCAGTAACGGTAGCGGATTTTCGTTTGGAATCTGACAACTTTGGTCTTCCATAATCAAATTTTCCCCCTTTTCAGAGAGTTGTTCTTTCAACTAACCAATCTTTTTCAACCCATACAAAACTAAGTCTAAGTACATCCCGAGGAAACCTTTAAGTGAAGGCGTGTTAAGGCGTGATAAAGATCCTTTGCCGTTACCTAAGCTAAGGGGCAGCCTGAGTGTTACAGGGAAGTGCTCATTTTCAGTGACTTTGTGTTAATGCTCGGACGTAAGTACCAAGAACCTGGGAAATATAAGCAAGAGAAGTGTAGTCTATCGCTTCCTTGTGTTGGTTTTGAGTGGAAGCCTCGAAAATTTAAGTTCCTTCACGACAATACCCTATGCCAATTAATACTGGAAGGTATGCTGCCCCGCGAGTGCCACATCGACATCTTTTTATATCCTATGGCTCTCCGTATGTCCAAGTGTCGGGTTGAGAAAGCCGGGGTATTAGATGACGACGGCGTCTGGTATCCCGGTCTTCACTTTGCCGAGACGATCGCAGACCTGAAGGACGCCATGATCCAGATCGATCGGAAGGATCCCTGGCGCAATCAGCACCAGAACCAGATCGAAGACCATCCGGTGTTGACTATCGACCGTCTGTGGGGTGACTGCGAATATTGATGCGGCAGTTAGCAGACCAGATCATCCATAATACATGTCATCATTCTTTCCAAATTCCTGGTCACCCAATCACTTGACCATATTTCATCACTTTCTCCAAACTTGTACCAACACGTTATCACACACAGTTTCCATCCACATCGAAAAAATTATCACCACGTTCGTCACTCCACTACTCCAGTTCATCACAGTTCATCATACTAATTCACAATAATTCAGACCTTACACATATTCACACCGATCGATATACTGATCGATGCTACTGTGTGTCTTGATCTTCATCTTCATGATTATGCATCACTGCGAAACGATTCCTACTGACTCGTTCTCGCTCGAACTCTCGTAGCAGTGCTCCACAATTTAGATCGAGCTCGTCGATCCAAGTTGCTTCGTCATGATCCTTCCAGCGGATCAGATATTCTCGGTGGGTGCGACCGAAACGTGTCTTCTTGACCGATCGGACATCTAGCACCTTTTCCACCTCGAATTAGTCCTCTTCCAATGGCCTTTCCCAACTGTCTTCCGGCAGCAGTGCTTCATCAAAATCGAATCTCTCCGCTTCGTCCACCAGCCAGGTCATTTTAGGCCGGTCGGGGAATTCTCTGACCAGCTTCAGTTTGGACACATGCACGATTGGAAAAGCTTTATAATCCGTGCCGATCGTGATCAGACGGGAAGCATGTTCACCGATCAACTCTGCTACACGGAAAGGCCCGTGCCACATATGAGCCAACTTCTTTGCATTGCCTTCCTTGACCCGATCGAGGTATAACCATACCCTCGTCCCTGGTTCAATACCATGAGGGCAAACCTGATCGTTATTCCGATCTGCTCGATCTTGCGTGACCTGACGTAACTTTTCATTGACGACATCTTTCGCATGCTGATAATGTTTCTGGACCTGCATACGCCAACGACGGGCATCGCGATCGCGGGTCCGAGTGCAGCCGATCCGTATCGCCGCTTCAAGTGTCTATCGAGGGTCCCATCCATACGCCAGATAAAAAGGCGTTTCTCCTCGGACCCGATCGGTTGAAGAGTTGAGGGCGAATACCAGCCTCTATGCATAGTCGTCCCAGTCACGTTGGTCCGGATCGGCCACGTACATCTTGATCGCCCTTGTGATTGTCTGCACCATGCGTTCAGCCGATCCTTTCGCTTGCGGACGATCTGCCATCGTCGCGCTCTGCTTCTGGCCTAGCATGTTATTGAACGATCGGAACGCATCAGCCATAAAACCGGGTTCCCGATAGTGTCTAATAATTTCGCTGGCCCCGAACCTTCTGAACACACATTCCTCGTAACTCTGGGCGATCTGCTCCGCAGATCGGGATGAACTAGCATTTGCGATCATCAGACCAGTGAATAGATCGATCCAGATCAGCAGCTCAGTGTTGCCGCGCGTTGATCTGGGCAGCGACGGTATGTGATCCATTGATATCACCTGGAAAAGGTAAGTAGCCTCGATATCTCCGGGCGATCGGCCCTTGATTATCGGTCTGCCCTTTCCGGTCTCGCAATCTGTGCAATAGCCCACATATTTTTTCACGCTTCGAAAAAGTCCTCTCCAGTGAAAGTGGGCCCTGATCTTGTGGTATGTCCTTCCTATGCCTTGATGTCCCCCTTCTAGACTCACATGGTAGCGATGAAGGCCATCCGGCTGTAGCAACTCAGGTATCACCAGTTTCGCCAGTCGATCTCTATCGGCACTGTCTTGATCAATGTCACGGCAGTAATACAGCAATCCATTGTCTTCCACATCGTAACTGTCCGCGATCTTGGTACACTCTTTCGCCTGATCATTTGTTAACTTGGACAGTTCACCGCGCAGATAGGACTTCAAGTTGACGATCCACTCTTCTTCGTCCTGCGCCTTGAGGATCCGTTCCGCCTTAGCTGTTGTACAACGTACTCACTCAGAATTTCGTTTGGGAAGGATCGGCGAGACTTCCGAGTTAGCGATCTATTTGCCGCCATCACATGCAGTCGACGGCTTAATGATCTCGGTTGCTAACAGTCCTTTAATAAGATCAGACAATTTTTCGCGGTACTGTGGCGCCACACCTCGGCATCGCTGGGCGATCGGCTTGGCATCACCCATGTCGATGTCACAGATCGCTCCGCGAGCAGCAGGGGGTAAGGTGTTGCCTTTCCCGATCAGCAGATGTTTATTCTTCCATATGATCTTCTTTATCGTATCGATCTGATCGGGACTGTTGACATCTCGATCACCCACTTGCAGATCGTCCAAGGTGACTTCGGGTGGGTCAGAAGACACTTCAGGGAGGACTGCCATCTGGTTATCCAGCTCCTTAATATATTGATCCCCGCCCTCGTGGATACAAACTTGATCGTCATCCGGGGCAATCACCCAAACCGTCCTGATCGGTTGAACACTGCTGTTCCCGATCGGCGGGCTGCCTTTCAACGACATCGATCTGCTTAGGCGCGCCATCGTGGTCCGCCCCAGCAATGCTATGCTCCCCTTTTTCTATTCCCGGTCCCGCTGTCGCCTGTTCTTGTGACGACACCACGTTGACTAACCTTGGCTCATCTACTTGATGGTCCACCGTGTCCGGCGACTGCGGTGCCTTTTTTCGAACTAACATCTTCTTTTGGGTTACATATCAGGGTCGTTCCACCATAGGTGAGGTATCTTCTTCCACCCATCCATCATCGCTGATCAGATCGGTGGTCGCTTGGTATGCCAAGTTCTGCCACTCAACATACCGTCTCGATCCGATCGAGACGAACCCCATCTTCCTTGGCACTTTCCTTTCTGCCAGACACATGCCAACAATCGTGTTGTTGTCGAGCGTAATCGGCTTGTCACCGATATTAGTGACTCGGACAAAATCATGTCGGCCGGCGCTCTTCACAAAAGTCGACACCCACCGATCGCCCCTGGTCACCCATAACTTCCTTGATCGAATACCTTTGTCGACCGTGGTATCAGCGGATTGGCCGACTGGAATGGTGCCATCTTGATCCCACCTGACCAGATCGGTGTGCGATCCGTATAGGGCCGCCGACCAGCTAACTGGATCTGGACCTCATCCGGGAGTGTGAGCACTCCATGATACAGATCAAGGAGAATACCTGCCGGCACCATGAAATCCATGCCTAACAGGGCATCTGGACCGGCCAGCTTGCCAACCCAAGCGCTGAAGAAGTAGACCAAGAAACCCTATAAGGTGATCTTCACGCTCGTCCTTCTTTGGTCATGTAAGAACTTTCACCGATTCCGACGCATTCTTGTCTCTGGGTGTCGTCTATACGACATCCGACATTACGAGAAAAGGCGGAGTCGATAATTTAGACTTCGGTTCCAGAGTCGAACAACATCGTTGATTCTGGTTGTTAATCTTACCGCTGGATTTCTCCTGCTTGAACCGTTTGTCGGGCGCATGATACTTCCGTATCTGCGGGACTCCCCAGGCAGCAGATCCATCTGCATGACCACCTTCGATCGGGAATATTCATCGGTCGTGAGATTGTAGACCGGATGATCCCGATCGACGCGATTGAGAATGGAACATGTATTGTCGGTTTTATTCTCCTTGCCGACATATGCATAGATGCCAAACGTAGATCGCTCGGCTCGATCCAGATTCCAACCTGGCGAGCGTTCTAGTTTAGCATCTTCTAGACGTCAGGTGGAAGCATCCCCGCGTGCTTACTCGGCACATACCACTTGCGCATCAGATTGAAAAACGCTTCGATCTTGCACTGGCCGGCCTCGTGGATCTCTCCACATGACTTGCACACGAAGAGGCAGTGATCGGTGGGGTGACCGCGTCTTTCGCACTTCTTGCATATCAGCTTCTTCCAGCAGTCCCCACCATCGTGCTTGCTTGACCCGCAGTGAGAACACTTCTTGCGAGGTCGGTCCGGATCGGACTTGTTCCCACTCCTGCCCTTCCGATCTGCCTGGTTAGGCGTCGATCTGGTTCTTGGGGCAGGTTCTGTGGCGAAGATGTGACGATATTGGTCTTCGTCTGACTACCGACTGTACTGGCCGCTACTTTCCTCTTCCGATCCAGTGCTGTCTTCAGTAACGATCGCCTTAACAGCACGGTCCGATCTGGTCAGGGGCCTCTTCACCGTCCGTCTGGGTCTTCGATCTGTAGCGACCCGATCCAACGGCGACCTTCGCCCTCATGCTGCGTGAGTGTTGCAACGTCCGCAACGTCTGCTCCACTTCCCCCACATCTTTTAGGCGCATCATATTGAGCTGATCTGCCAGCTCTTGGACATCAAGGGTACTAATATAGTGACCCACGTGCTACATAGCGGCACCGGTCGGAGGTTTGCCTTCCTTGATCACTATCCCGGCGCGAATTACAGCCACGTTCAAGCGGTGCAAGTACTAAATCGGCGTCTCGTCGCCCCGCTTCTGCATATGATGGTATTTGCGTGCGGTAGAGAGTCCGGAGTTGCAGTACTGCCCCTCAAATTCTGAACATAGCAGATCCCAGTCAGATCGGACATCCCGACCCAACTGTTGGATCCAGTTCGCAGCCGGTCCTTTCAGCAGATCCCTGAAGATCAAACACCGTTCTTTTTTTGGTGTCTGATCCCGCAAGAAAGAAGACTTGACCCGACGAAACCACGATCTGGCTTGCTCCTCGTCGGCTTGCTTGCCAGTGAAATCCTTGAGATCAGTGGTGCAGCCATGCGAATGCATGGGATCGCAGTAGATCCGAAATCAAAGGCGGTCGTAGAGGCTAGGTTAGCCCTGCGAGTTCTTCCCGCCCCTGCACCGTCTGACCCATAGTCGTCATCAGGATCGCCGATCGACTCCATGTCGAAATCGCTGTTCTTGCTTGATCGGCGCGGTCTGGCAGGCTGCGGCTTGCGTCTTCCTATGCCAACTGGTTTGCCACCTCCGGTAGCCTTATCCGTTGATGCCACTGACTCCATATCAACATCCCGGCAAATATTGACATTTTGCCGAGCAGATCGGTCCTGGGCATGCGGGCGCGGAGGCGATCGGCATCGATCTCCCATGAAACTATGAAACACTCCATCATCGCCTCAAACATGGCTTGGACGTTAGCTTGGGTCATGTACAGCGTGTTGGCATCCTCCTTTGGAGGTACTGAAACCTGTGGGGGCTCCTGGGGCCCCGACCGGCATGCAGCCCCTTGCTGCCGCACGTCCTTTTTATGCTCCCATGGGGGTACGATCCGCCCCCATGGTCATCCGCTCAACACCGACCTCCAACTCCGATGAGCTATTAGAGGAAGATGGAGACTGATACAGCGAATTATCATCGGAGCACACATCATCGTATGCTGCCGTGGCCTCAGCGGCCTTCAATGCCACGGTGGGAGTTGGGCGGCGAACCGCCCCCACCAACGGCACCAAATGATCATGGAGGGTCGACATCGACATCTCCAGCTTACAAGTGTCCATATCGAACAGTTTCTGCACGTTGGCGAGGTTTTGCACTTTTATGCCGACCTCAGCCAACATCGCCAGCAGGTTCTTCACCAATAGCAACGGCCGATCGCTTTGTATCATCAGCTCAGTGGTGGGTCCGAGAAGGCGATCGGGGAACTGGAGGTTTAAGATCTGCATGACCTGGTCTTCATGAATAAATCGCTTTAACCGTGGATGTAATACATCCTGGTCAGGTCTTCTTCCTTGACAACCCCATCTACGACCTGCGACTTTTCATCCAAGTCGTCTTCATCGGATGAAATTCTGAGCCTCTGCTTGGGGACCTTGGTAAAGTGGATCGGATCGTTCCTATCAGCCTCCAAGTCGTTTTCATCTTTTAATTTTTCATCAAAACATTCATTCAACTGCATAGGATCAGGACTTTTGTCCTGATCCTTTCCGGAACTATAGCAAGACTTGCTATAGTCCCGATCTGGTCCTCCACCCGGCCGGATCGGACATCGGCATCCTTATCGACAACGAGAACATAAGGCGATAGCCGTTCCTTATCTCCTCTCCAGAACGGATCCACATTTAATTCGTTATAATCGATTCTTCGCGAGATATCATCTCGGTGATATCCACGATCACCAAGTGATCCGGTTACGCGCACCATTGTGGTAGAGTCAAGTTCAAAATCGAACACCGTAGTGTCGAGAACCTGACCACCATCGTGCCCAGCCTTCCAACTGACGGGGGGGGGGGGACCCCGCGAACCTTCGCTTACGATCCGATCTGATCGTCCGCTGCTAGCAGACAACCGATCATCAGCATAGGACGCCTGTTCCGATTCTTTCGTCATCTCACCTTGTGTACCCGATGGAATGGGCTGGTTACACACTCGGTGGAACGTCGCTGGGAATTGATGTGGGGTCTAAAAACGTGAGACCGTGCTGGGTGGTGTACCCTTGGCGGAAATCTTCACCCTGGGTACGGGCAGACCAATTATACTCGGAGTAAGTATACTCCAAAGGGCAGATCGCTCAACCGATCGTAGAGCCCAACCAATACGAGAATAAAAGTCCAATAATCCAATATAGAGATCCAAACGAGAACGTGACAAACTTCACGAACGATATCCCCACGTAACAATCCAATACTTCATTACACGTTCCAAACGTGTGTGACTTAAGCTTGAGAAGCCGACCAATGCGTACTCTCGTCGAGGGACTTCCGACGGGCCAAGTGCTTCTGTAACGCGTCCCGGCCGGGTATAATGAGCTAGAGGGGATTACGCTACCCTCTGCTCCCAAACACTCTGCGGCGTACAGAGGTTATTAGCGTACTTAAAGATGTAACGACTTCTTGTTGAGTTAAAGGCCAAAAAGCAACGACTCGGTAAAACCAAAACTATCTCCCTACAGTCCCCAATATGTACAAACATGAAAATGTGTAAGTACACGCAATATCATGTGACTTACCAAAATCCGTGTTCTTGACACCCCTCGCACACGATAGGCTTAAAATCCTCCTTGATTTCCACCAATCCGATCGCCGATAAGCCGATCGGTGTGCTGCTGACACAAAGCGACCAAAATTCTCGAGTCCGCTTCACCACAATAATCATCCGAACATATATCGGGCCGATTGGCGTGATCTATCAGATCTTCGTGATTCGATCCGACTGAAGATAGGGAGGAACACGACGATCTGAGTTTACTTCTTTATCACTTGTCTAACCATTGGATCTGGTGGTTACACACACGAGGTAGACCGTGATGATAAATGTAGTTGCGGATCAGGTCGGATATGAACCTGATCGTGCCCCGTCGAGAGTTTCCAAGACTCAGATCGAGTGTTTGCTCATACGATCGGGTCGAACCAACCGCGAGAGATAATCTTGTAAAAAACACGAGAGAAGCGTAAACTCTATGGTCTTCCACAAAACAATTATTGTCTCCACGCGAGGTCCGTATTCTATATACGGGAGATCTCTGTTCGCGTAAGGGTATACCCAGAAAAAATTCGCCCGGTGAGCGAAAGTGCGCTTGTACGCATCTCAACCGGGAATAGAAATAAAGAGATTTTATAGAGACTCGGATAAGCCTCCGTTCCCAACACCGAAAGACGCTTTTGTTATGGGAAAGATGTATCACACACTAATATAAAGAATTAAGATCCATTTACAATGTACACCATACCAATCACATGCCTTACCCATAACTTCATGACCTCATCTTTCTGTTACGTGTTTGTTCGAAATTACCTTCCACAGACCACTCGATCGATCTTATCCCCTTTGTGTCTCCCGCAGGTTATCCCGCCAGTACAATCGATGGGCCGGCACGCGAACATGTCGACGATCGCTTGTTCCGCATTTTCTACGACCCGCGACGAACCACGTGCTCCGATCCACGGCGACTTACTCCGAAGTAGTGATTTCGTACCACCAATTAGAACTACGGCCCGATCGGTCTTCGGCGTTCATCTCAGCCGATCTCTTCTTTTGACCTATTTTGTCCGTCAACGGCAGTCTGGATTGGTCTCGTCATATGAACGGCTCTTTGTTTGATCAATATATCCATTTTTCACGGCATCGGCCTCCAGATCGCGTTAATTCCCGTCACTTCTCTCCAGACCTTAAATCTTTAACTGTAGGATCATAACTATTTCTCAAAAAAATGTCGATCACCAATCAGGGCCGAAGGTGCCTATGCGACCAATAGGCGTGGGTCCACTTCCCATTCATCCAATAAGAATCTAGATGTGGACATCAGGGGTCAGTTGTAACCGGGTTACATTCTGGTTACATTTAGTTATGTTGTGTGCGTAAATACACTACGGTTGGGGTCAGTATTGACCGGTCCGAAATGATTGGACCTATTAACTATTTTAACCAATCAGGGCAGGAGCCCTTGGGGAGGCGTGGCAGCCAGCCACGCGTTAGTACACAGGTGGTGTCTACATTTTGGCTAGGTACGAATTTAGTAAGTTCTACTTAGTATTACATATAGTTTACATTAGTTTAGATTAATTTAGGCTTATTACATATTAAATATACATTCAGTTTACATTTCACTCTGAAGAATGCTAGGCGCACGATCTCGACCGGTCGCGCGCGCAGTGAGTGTTGTAGTGTAAGGGAAGTTTTTCCTTTAGCTACCCCCTTATTAAGGGAGCCTTATAACAAGGCGTTAGATTGTGATAACTTGTAAACCAAAGGGAAATCTTGGCCCCGAGTAAGAGAGTACTCTCTTATTAAGCCCTTATATAAGGGCGTATCGGCTAAGTAGCGGCACATCGCCGCTTTAGGAAAGTCTTCCTTTGTGCGCTAGCCGCACCGTGCGTGTTCGCACCGGCTACATCAGTTATTTTCACTTCCATTTCTTTACCGCATAGCCAACCGTAATCAACTGCCGCGAACTTATCACAAAAACTTCCAGGTCACTTCACCACACCCGGCAGGTTATTATGATGCAGAGGACATGGTTCAGAAGCCAAAGGACAGAGTCCCGCTCCATTAATGAGTCGATTGGGGTCGCAGCATGAGGAGAACATTTACTACGTAGACCAAACGACATGGATCGCGGATGTGGAGTCACAAGTGCTGGTGAGCTTGGGAACGGAATTTTAGTAGTAGTGATGTTAGACCAAGCGTTTATGACCCTCAACAAAACTTATCAACACATCAAGGCGAAGCAAATCATTATTTTCTTTATTTTTCTTGGATGTCGGCTCGCGATGTATCAATACAATGATCTTCCAATCAAGGTATAGAATACCTTCTCGCTTGTGTTGGGGGGAGGTGATTAGACCCCAATACTGCTCAATATGCTTAAGGAAGTGATGATCGATATGGTATGGTGCAGTACCGATTGATATAAATGATGGAACTACTGCTCATGTGGCTCCAATCGAAGTTATAGTAAAATATGTAAAACCCGGTATTCCGACCGGGTTAGGCGGAGTACTGGACCGGAATGAAAGAATAAACTTACTCCCCATGGAGGATCCAATTGGATCCACTCCGGGTTATAGTGAAATTAAGTATAACTGGTTACGGATCGGGATTGAAATCCCGATCCGATGCATACAATATATATTGAAAACGCATTGGAAGAAGAAATAAGAGAACATAGTGGGATATGATCAAGACAGCCCGGTTAAGGATGTGGTATGTCGAAAAAAAGAGGACTCTCTGGAACAGGGGGGGGGCAGTGTCTGATCGTGATCTGGAGAGAACATTCTATTAGGTAACTTATCGAAGGAGAACCCAGTGATAAATATCATCCACAACAAGACTATAGGAAAACGGAAGGGCCAACCCACCACGCCGATAAATACTGGCAGCCATCTGTATTTCATTAGAGGCTAATTATGCCTGATCAAGGAGGTTAGTATTAATTCTTGCGCCTGCGATCCGAACGAGTTTTTGAAGTGGACTAAGAAGTTATTGAGGAATCGATGGTGACGTTACACGACAGCTAGACGCGGGATCCGTCCTGCTGTATTGACGCCTTCCACCGTACTTTACCAATTGCTACCGGGCGAGGAATAATTAGCGATCGCTGATCGGAAGCTGATCAGTAGCATACCTTTGACCCATCTTCATACAAGTATACCCCATCCATAAAGTCTTCTTGTCGTGAAGGAACTTAAAATGTTAGTGTTTCTACTAAATTACAACACAAGAAGGCAATAAATCTACCCTTCTTGGTTAACTTCCCAGGTTCTTAATACTAACTTCCGAACCACAAGTCAACCGTAGACTTATGGACACACTTCTCAGAGAATCTCAGGCTGCTCACAACTCTAGCTGGCCCCAGATAACTGTTGCTTCTCTCGCTTAGATACTCACTAAAAGACCTTCTTGTATTAAACATGGTTTCATTATAGGAACGGTAAAGAAGGATTGCTGGAAGGTTGTAAGAGACTGTTGGGGTTCAAGGGAAATTCGAATCTATTAAGTATTACCAAATCCTATCTCTAAGTCAAACGCTTCTTTTACCCACTACTTCTTGGTTACTTCAGCGCTGACTGCAATACTTGACAGTTACATTTGAAACCCTCCGTAATCCGATTGGCCGCGAGACGGCCGGCGCGAGATAGCCGCCCAGGGTCGCCTCTGATAGGTTGAAAATGTTCATCCAAAACTCCAAATTCACACCAATCATAATTCAATCAGTCGCGAGACGGCCGGCGTGAGATGGCCGTGCAGGGTCGCCTCTGATTGGTTTAAAACGTTAATCCAATTTTCCAAATTCACACCAATCATACTTATCCTATCTATAATTCAATCAGTCGCGAAACGGCCGCCCAGGGTCACCTCTGGTTGGTCGAAATTGTTCACTCACAATTCCAATACTTAACAGCTTGAGACCAAAATTCTTCTTCACCACAATCGCCCCTTGCGTAACTCCAGCGTAAGCGAGCAAAAAGCACGCACACAAATACTCCTTTAATGCCTCAACTCAGATAATCACGTGCATAACCTTCATTCATAGTCGTAGCAAAACCCGGAACATCACTTTCCTTGCATATGTTGATCTTATTTTTCCAAGTACTTTCTTGTTCAAAAACATAGCGAGCCGCGATTATGAAAAGATATCCACGGGCTCTGATGAGTGTTACCAACGATATTGAAGGGTATCCTTCAAAGAATCCTAGAGTATGTGATCGAACCATGGACACAATAACAATATCCGCTTAACGACCTTGACTAGAATCGGTCGTAGCCACCTCAATATCCAAACATACGTCGTACACATAACCCATCTTTCGCAATTGCTTTTGTACTGCTGCGACTTGTTTTTGATATGTCGAAATGATTAACAGTGATTTCCTAATGGCAGTATTTGGTCTTTGCTGTTCATTTTCCAGCCTAACCTGTATCTGATCCAACAAGTATATAACAGTTGCCAGCTCGATAACATTTTCATGCCTGTATTTTTGACGTTCAGTTTCCTCCATCCACTATTGAGAACTAATTCATATAACCCGATTGCCCTCGAGACTTCTCTTCCTAGAAGAGTCACGATCAGCTGGTTTGACCCAATCAATCACTTCCAGACTATTGAAACGCATCTCATCCAAATAATCATGTGATATAACTGCTCTATCTCGAATTGTATATGCATTAAACGATTGTAACAGTCTCGTAATCTTTGGATGGCTCCTGAATTCTGCACCCATCGTGATTCCAGGAAACACCGGTTATAACTTGTGGATTGCGCGAAAATGTTATGGAGTGTAATAACCCCAGGTGATTTTGTGACGACAAGCACCACAGTGAAACCGATGTCTCAACTTTTCATCTATAGGAGAATATGTGGTGAAGCATATTATAAATTTTTGCGGAACCATTGTTGGTACAGTATTCAGTATCATAGTTGGTATAATAGGCGATATATTAGTCGGTACGATAGTTGGTACCATAGTTGGTACAATAGCCGGTACGACTGTTGACACAACAGTCAGTACAACAGTCGGCACAACTGCGGCGAACATGGACGGGGCAGGGACGGGACATCTGGGACGACGCGACAACTAATATAGTTACGTAAAGGGTACCTAACGGTTACCGACGGACGACGGATAAATCAGGTCGACTGGTCGACGGAGTACGTAGGGATGGACAGTTCTGATTGGTTGATTTTAGGTAATTGGTAGTTTTATGGATTTAAGCAATAACGAAGTTCTCTTTTTTCGTACGATCGTGCAGATCGCTTCAGGGACGGCACCTTTGCGCCTCCCTTCCTACTATATACCTCTACGTCCCGGGAGGGAGAACTTAGTGCATTTTTTGGCCCACCGGTAGGCGTAGAGTGTGAGAACTCACCCGCAACTCCGCCCTCTGTGTCAGCGGTTCTTGTTTTAAAGGTTTTTTGGTCTCGGGAACGTGACCGAGCAGTGCTCTCTCACCTCTTCCCCATAAATCCACGTTTTTGGCCCCTAGATGTTAGGCTGCTTCAAGCGCCCCACGGGAACACTAGGTGGATTTTTGGTGGTAATCGTCGATCAGCCCGTCGAACGCGCTGATCGACCGTCCCTCTGAGGCTTAAGTTTGGAATACAAGTCATTTTGGGTATTTTATTGACAATTTAAGCTTAAGGAGGCTCTGTGATGGGGCAGTGAAAATTTCCGCTGCCTGATCGAGTACCCCTTCGCCGATCAACACCTGATCGACACACGGCGACTCTCGACCCGCGCTCAGCTGCTCGCAACTTGCGCCAACTGGCTGATCAGCGACGTTTAGCACCTGATCGAGCCTGATCGAGTCTGATCACCGATGATCGACGATTCTTATTGCCTGCACAAGACTGATCACTGTTGACTACACCTGATCGCACGTGGTTCAATCTTTATTGCGCCACATCATCGCCTGATCGCATCAGTCGACTCATCACAAGTCAACTCAGTCTTTCCACAAGGATTTGTAGTGTGCCATCCCCGCCACCTGGAGAGCGACCCACGCCTAAGCCGTCGGGTACACAAGGTGAGCAGAAACACAAGCAGTCAAGGACAACCGGAGGACCCCCTTCGTCAGTCGGCAGTCCGGGCGCCGTGGTACCGCCTGATCAAGCCTCAAAAACTTTGATCAGCTGCTCCAACACAATGGTTCGCGAGCCCGGATCTTTGGGCGACGCAGGATATCACCGTGATTCTACGCAAGATGGTGCTGATGCGGACGTAAAAACGGAAGCAGAAGCAGAAATCAAGATCAAAATGGAAAAGTAGGAGATGGTTGTGACGATGGAAGGCAGTTCGCCGTCGTCATGTCTGAAGAAGAAAGGAAATGCTGATCATCAGGTCCTGGGGGGTATCCTGATGACATAAAGTAGGAAAAGCCTTGATAACCTCCCAAGGCTCCTTCGGGAGCCCCTGCGGATCTCAACGCAAGTTGTGATCCGCCAATTACATATGTATATGATGATCTGGATTGGAAGCCGAAGGTGAAATACTACTACCCGGAGCAACCGAAGTCTCGTTAAGGGCGCCTAGTTGGGAGAGCGACGGAAGTCGAGCAAGTAAGGCACCATCGGAATCTGATCTGGCAAGTACGTTTTACAGGAAAGAACTGAAGGACTTCTTATTGACGGATTCGATCATGGACCTACTCAAAGAAGATCAGTCACAACAGAACCCACGGCTTCAAGCGTTTTTTATGCGGATATGGGGCGGTTTGGGGGCTGAGGAAAGAGGCAAGGTGACACCTGACGTTTTACGAACGAATATGACGTGTGGAGTTACGCACTAAGGCTTTGTGAGTTTCACGTGGAGAAGTCGGGTCTTAATGTCGAGATCCGTCTACGATGGATTGCTGCTCTCAGTACTATCTACAAACAACTGAGTGAGGACTATCTGCGCATTAGATTATGTATTGAAAATGTCGCGCAGTCTGAAACCCGTACAGCGCTAACATTAGAAGCCCTTGGCTGCGTCCATGAAGCGCAGGAAGAACACTTTCGCGCACTGCCCAAGGCTCAAGGCGGGTGTGTTGCGGTGGAAGATGTGAATTTGTTCGAGTTGAGATTGTGGGAAGAGCGCTGGATCGGGTGTGCCAAGCAGTTGTGCCAGTGGCAACTCATGAATAATTTTGCCAAGTCGACATAGAACACCGCGAGTGCGATTACTCGAAGACAGTCGAAACTTTGTCACGCTTGGTGAAGTCTATGAATTGAATTGTCAAGTCGAAAGCAAGGACCCCGATCTTCCCGTAGAACTATTTCGTGATCGGCTGAGCCACGCCTTCGCGGTAGCAGATGCTGAAACGACACGAGCATACCAGAGGAAGAGCGTGTGGCGCAAGAAAAATCTTGTGCGTTTGATGAAATTTGTAGCGAGCACGCCCCCGAGAATCTTTTTGCCAAGTATGTGCATGGTATCTCGACAACCAGCGGCGCTCAATGGGCCCAGACGATCCGAGCAAGACAAGTCCAACATTTTGGGGACGAGTTTAACTAGGACACGAGACGATGTGATCCGACGGAGCCGCTGCACGATCCACTGCCGCACGTCTTGCAATCCATTGTGGACAAGATTCGCGAGTGTGGCCTTATGGACGGGGAGACACCCGATCAAGTCGCAGTGGATGAATATCGACCCGGACAGGGCACTGCTTTTGATATGGATACTGTGATGGGCTGTCATTACATAATTGATATTCAAGTTAGAATATCACAGTTTAATTTCAGACGCGTTGTCTGAAATTTAAATAAGAGATTATAAGTTATTATAATCTAAGAAGGAAAAGTCGATTCGGTATAAATACCGAATCGTGCGGGTTAACTAATAGTACACTTAGTTAAAGACTTGATATTATTATATTAGTTAGTTAGTTACTATACTATTAGCCTCTGAACCACCCATTAAATAAACACTCTTAATTTTGCGTTCTAGATAGCAAGTGGATATTTATATTCACTTTTAGTATAGGATTAGTTGTCATCAACTAATCCTACCCCTTTTGTATTGCGCGCTTCCTCGCACAAATACAGTGTAAGCCAGTAACAGGATCAGTACTGTTACACCTGGTAGCACTTTGGGGTCCGTCTTAACGACCACAGTTCCGTTCTGCTAGTCAACTAGCGGAGCGAAGATTAAGAGCCGCTCGGCATCATGTCTCGATACATAACGACTGCCGAGCGATAGAGAACGCTGGAAGAGGTGAATAAACACTTCCCTCACTTCTCGTCGCGTAGTAAAGACGCGACGGTGGAAATGGTTCGGTCTATGGGGACCGACATCATTACCTTCCTCAAGAGTAAGTCCCCCGAGGAAGTGGTACAGGTGTTGAACCGCATTAGGCGAAACCACCTAGAAAATCCAGTACGGCCCGCGCCAGAGGAAGCGCGGACCGCAATTGCACCTGCAACGCATAGCGATGAAGTGGTAAAGGCGCGAGTACCGCCCTTTACCGGCGAAGGGAGCGAGCCCCTTCGTAGATGGTTCGCAGAGGTGGAAGATGCAATCTCTGCGCAAAATATTGTTGACGAACGTCAACAGGCGTACTTCGCCACAACATGTCTAGGCGGAAGAGACAGGGCATGGGCGATGAGTCGAAGAGCCACTGATGACTCTGCGTTCCTTACTTATAAGGAATTAAAAGCTGAGCTAAAGCTCAACTTTGAAGCTCCAGAAATGGAGCTAAATAGTCGGCAGGAGTTCATGGAACTCCTGCAAGGTAAGCTTGACCTTCAAGCTTACGCTCAGAAGACGCAATATTTGCTGTCAAATATCGTGTATGAGACGGTGCCCCCTGCTATGCAGGTCACTGGCTTCATGAAGGGACTCAATGATGGTCCCGTCAAACAGAGTCTTTACCGGCACCCGCCAAAGACTCTAAGGGATGCCATTGATATGAGCATCCGTGAAGAGTTCAGCATGCGATCAGCGTCATCGCATGCTGGTACAGCCGAAGGGCTTAACAGCCCTTCGCTTTTGACATACCGCAACAGCATGTCAACAAGCAGCAGTCGGGCAGACGAAGCTCACACTTCGTCTCAAGAAACAGCCACCCGCGCCAGAGCATGGGAGGTGGAGGTCCAGAGCCGATGGACCTATCGGTTGCGGTTGCTTCGAACACGAAGCAACCGAATTTAAGAATATACTCGCTGCAATAGATGCGCGAAAATGGGGCATTTTGCCCATGAGTGTATATCACCGCGCCCGGTGCCACGCAGTCAGCGGACGGAACCGTCCACTGCACGGCGATACCAACAGGGACATCACCCTGTTGGTGCAAAAACGTAAACGTAAATCACCAGTAGGGGCGGGGCGTCGTACTGGGAATGTTATCCCACATGCCGACATAGGGCATGTGAGGGTAATAGCCCCAGACGGGACTATGTCCTGCCAAAAGGTGCAGGGTGATGGAAAGCCTCTTATCACCCTGGAGGTTAAGCCGCACGGGAGCGATGTCCCCATGCGAGCTTTGTTTGACACAGGAGCGTCAAAAAATTTCGTTAGAACTCAAAGTCTAACGCTATTGAGCTTCGTGGAGGTAGAAACCCCACGAATTATGTTGTCAGTCCGGTTAGCAACAGGTGCAACCGTGACCATTCCAAAGCGTGTGATTAAACACGCTTCGAGTTGAATGAACTGTCATTCGAGGATGAATTCATCGTCCTCGATTTAGATCACAAGTTCGATGTGATACTTGGAATCCCATGGATGTCCAAGATTAAACCTTCGATCGACTGGGTTAACCTATCGATCGACTGCGGCGGATGCACAGGATCTGATCACCCTGTGTGTAATCCGGCTGTATCAGAAGATACAACCGCAGCTTCAGACAGTCTGGTGGATAGCGATGGCACCACCAGGTCTGTTCTAACACGATCAGCGGTAGGTACCTCCGCTGGTGAGAGTCCAGAGGGACTACCACACGCAACAGAAGAGTCGTTGAGTGTTGGAGAGAAACATTCCACGGGTGATAAAGACCACCGTGAGAATGAAGTGATATCCACGGTGAGAAACACCCACCGTGAGAATGAGATAGAATCCACAGTGGGAAACACCCACTGTGCGACCGAAGGTTCCAACACGACGAATGAATTCCGTGTTGATGAGAGTGAACTCACGATCGAGTGCAATCGTGAGCACAACTCCGTGGTGGCGAGTGCCCACCACGTTGCGTTAGCCATGCACACGGGTGATAAAGACCACCGTGTCGCAGAAAAGGCGGCCGATCAGACGAGCACATCTGATCGCCAAGAAAATTCCATGTTAGTCAGTGACCACCATGATGATGAGTATTCGCACACGGTGAATCGTAATCACCGTGTAGCAGTCAATCAGACGAGTGCGTCTGATTGCATGGACAGTTCCGTCGAGACGATCAACGTCTTGACGCGAACGGATACCGGATTAGATACCCAGTCTCTGTTGATGGAACACCCTCCGAAAGAAGGTTCGGAGGTGATGGCTCTTCCAGCGCTAACCTGGAACAAGTTTATGAGAAACTTGCACGATGATCAGATCGAACATATCTGTATTATCGTAGCAACAGATGATGTAGTGGATATTCGTGAACGAATATCCACATTACAAGTGGAAAACATTGGGAAAGAGGTTCCCAATGATCAAACCAAAGTTCAGCGCTTTGAAGCGCAGAGCTGGGAGTCGCTTAAAGCGAACTCCCCATTTTATGAGGTACTTCGGGAATACGCTGATGTATTCCCAGAAGAAGTACCTAGCGAGCTCCCTAAGGATAAGGGAACTCGTCATGAGATTGACCTCGTGCCAGGCACGAAGTATTGTGTTACGCGGCAATGGCCGTTGCCGCGTGATCAGGTAAAAGCGATCGACGAGTTTTTAGAAGCTCGTCGTAAATCAGGCCAAGTACGGGAGTCTACCTCACCGCACTCTACCCCCACCTTTTGTGTGAAAAAGTCCACAAGTGGGTGGAGAATCGTTCTCGCTTACAACAAGCTGAACGCAGCGACGGTACCGGCACAGACACCGATACCGCGGAAGGATGTCATCATATATGGCATGTGCGGGAGCACCATCTTTAGTGCTCTCGATCTAAGAGATGGATTTTATCAAATCCTAATGCGTGAGAAGGATATCCCTCTCACGGCGGTAAGCACCCCAAGCGGCATGCTTTGGGAGTGGTTTGTTATGCCGCAGAGGCTTCGAAATGCCCCTGCTACGTTTAACAGATGCGTAACGCATCTATTACGCCCGGTGCGAGAATTCGCACCGAGTTATTTCGATGACGTGTTCATCCATAGTAAGGGTGGACACGATAAAAGCGATGTAGATGTCCATAGGGAGCATCTACGTCGAGTGTTAGAGCTTATGCGTAAGCATAAGCTCTATGCAAATCTAAAGAAGTGCACCTTTGGTGCACCTGAGATACCCGTTCTTGGATGATTTGTGGGCAAGCACAGGGTGCGTCCTGATCCAGAAAAGATCAGGGTGATCGTTGAATGGCCTACGCCAAACAACGTTAAGGAACTTCGAAAGGTCCTTGGGTTGGCAACATATTTGCACAAGTATTCGTGCAAATATGCTGGGTTAATACGACCTCTTTCTCAATTACTTAAGAAAGATGTCGAATGGCATTGGGATACAATGCCAAGATGCTTTTGATGCAGTCAAGCAAAGCTTGACTGAAGCGCCTGTCTTGGCTATAGCCGATAACGAGCGTCCGTTCCACGTCGTTTGCGACGCGAGCAATTTTGCTATCGGCTGTGCTTTGATGCAGCGTGATCACGATGATCGTGATCGCGTCATCTGCTATCAATCGCGTCAGTTGCGCCCAGCCGAGCACAACTATCCAGTGCATGACAAGGAACTCCTTGCCATGAAGTACGCACTGGACAAGTTTCGGATCTATCTATTGGGAGATAGACCGTTTGTGGTTTACACGGACCATGCGTCGTTACGCACGGCCGTGAATTCACCACACATTTCTCAAAGCATGGATCGATGGCTGTCATTCTTTGCTGAGTACAACTTTACGGTTGAATACAAACCCGGAAAGTTGAACGTGATAGCAGATGCGCTATCACGAAGGCCCGATTACGAGACGAAACCGTCCGTAACCGAAGGGTCCAGTGCAAACGCGATCCGTTGCACTGCTTTGTCGTCGTCAATTATACTACAAGTACGCGAGGCGTACAAAACAGAAGTGGAGATACGTCTGTTGATTAATTACTTACGTAATCAATCAAGTGAGAAACGTGACGAACTCCCAGAGTTCCTCCGCGCTTGCGTGCATCGATATTGACTGCACGATGGTCTGCTGCTTTACAGCAACGACCCAAAAGATTAAAGTCGCATCGTCGTTCCAAACGACGATGATCTCAAACATCAAATTATGTTTGAGTATCATGATGTACCTTTTTCGGGGAATCAAGGTCGAGAGAAGACATACGCTTCTCTCGCACGTGACTTTTACTGGCGAAACCAGTACAAGTGGGTACGGAAATACGTACGCGCTTGCGAGATTTGCCAGCGCGTTAAGCCTGCGCAGTCTGCACAGGCTCCGCTGCAATCTCTGCCGGCTCCGACAGAGTGTTGGAAGTCCATTTCAATGGACTTCGTATTCGGTCTTCCACCCGACAATAGTCAGAAGACTGGAATAGTGGTCTTTGTAGACCGTTTCAGTAAGATGGTACATCTTACTTCAGTATCAGCGAACGTAACCGCCGCTCAAACAGCGCGGATATTCGTTGATACGGTATTGCGTTTGCACGGAATGCCGGAAGACATATTCTCGGATCGAGATCCGAGATTTACAGGACGTTTCTGGCAAGAAACGTTCACATTGTTGGGAACCCAGTTGAAGATGTCAACTGCGGACCATCCGGAAACGGATGGGCAGACGGAACGGGTTAACCGCGTTCTCGGAGACATGTTGCGATCGTACGCACATGATTTTGAGCAGTGGAGTGACTACCTGTAACTCACTGAATTTGCGATTAACAATTCGGTGCATGCTTCAACTAAGCATACACCGTTCTACGTGAATGCCTTAAGGCATCCACGAACACCAGATTTACTTGGCGGTACGCCAAATCTAAGTGGGGGAGGGACCCGCTCAAATTTGAGCGAGTCAATGCGCAAGTTGCGACTGCAACTTGTGAACAAAACGATGGCCCTTCTACTGGAAGTACAGTAGAAGCGGAAGCAGCTTCAATTGAAACTGAAGCTGCATACGATGAATATGTGTCTGCAGCAATGGCTTCAGACAACGAGGACAATGCACCTACTGCTGATAAAGCAGTAGATGAATTCGTATTACAGCGACAAGCTGTAATATGCTATATTAAAGATGCACTTGTCTCTGCTTTTGACAAGCAGAAGCAAAATGCAGACAAACAAGGAAGGAAGAACAAAAACTCCTTTCTGAAAGGTGAGTTGGTATTATTAAGTACTACCAATTTGCCTACACATGCAATAAGCAACTTCCCTACACGGAAGTTGCTTCCTATGTACATTGGACCTTTCAAGGTCCAAGAGATTCAGGGGAATGCCTATACCTCAGACATTCCCATAGCAATGCGGCTTCACCCAACATTCTATGTTGGGCGGCTCAATCCGTATCACTCGTCTTCGTCTTACGACGAGACGAAGAACCACGGAAGATGCCGTGCTTCTCCAAGTCTCCAAAGAGAGACTTGTAATCGGCTTCCAGCCGTTGGTGAGCAGAGCGGAGAGTCGTTACCTCCGCCTTCTACTGCTCAAGATCAGCCGTTCGCCGATCGGGCTCTCCCTTACAGCGGGAAAGCTCGATGTACAGAAGATCATTCTTCTGCTGGAGGGCAGTGTGCGCCCCGAGGATGTCGCGGACATCCTCGTGAAGAGACCGATATGTCTTCACACAGTGAGACATATCGCTGCTCAAGGAGGAATAACCCTCCTCGAGCTTGCGGAGCAAAGAACCATGCTCCGCAACAACAGCGGCGAGGGAATTCTCAACCTCCGCCGCCCCTGATTGATAATCAGGGGAATAAGCGATATATCCTCGAGCGCTTGATCTCGAAGCGCTCGGTGCCTTTGAAGAAGGGGCAGCGTACCGAGTACTTGGTGCGCTGGCTGGGATATCCCCAAGAGTTCGACTCTTGGGAACCGATTGAGGTTCTGAGGGCCGACGCACCAGACCGTTTTACTGAGTTTGAGAAGAAGTCTCAACTTATAATGCGAAGTAGCATCAACAGTAGGTGTTGATGCATTCAGGGTATCAATTAAACCCTGAATTTCGGCGGGTACGGAAAAGCCACCGTACCCCCGCAACTCCTCCTCTGACAGACTAGGAGCTCCCTGCGGACACCGCGGGCAAACGAGGTGAGAAGGGACACCACAGTTCAACCCTTCTTTGATGCAAGCAAAATGGATGTATTCCATTTTGCCTGTTCGTGAGTGCTTTAAAAAGCGCTCGCGCATTACGTGAACTTTATTCACGTAAGCATATGGGCTTTTGTTGTAGTTGTCAACAAAAGCATTCCAACTCTGATTCAGGGCGTCTTTATCGTCCCTGTTCTTCCTTGACCCTTTCCGGTTCGAATAATATCGAACCTGGAAAAAGAGGTCAATAAAGTACAGACGTCTATCGTCTGTACTTCGATCGAATCGACGTGACTGGATGTCTTCGCAGTCATCCAGCACGTTGGTATCGAACAACGCATACTGGCAGTCCCGTTTACGGTGACCGCCACTGTTGGGGGCAATAGCCCAGCCAGGGGTCCAAAACCCCACTCTGTACGGAACATGTGGTTCCATACTATGATACTCTTTACAAGCGGCAGCCGCCGCTTCTGTTCGAGCCCTTTTAGCAGGCGGAGCACCGCCTGATTCAACACCACGCTCCGTGGTTAAATCACCCCGACGTGGAAAAGTACTTGGTCCAGGTGGGGCTCTGCGTTCCCGCAACCACCTGTGATGATCATTGTCGCTGTCATAGCAGACAGCGACACCAGATTAGTCATCTCTGTTAGGCGATGAGCGCCTAGCGAGTTTCGACTCGCTAGATCCTTTAGAGGGGACAGCTGTATCCCCATCACTTTGTTTGGAGTCAGAACTCCCGAACATGGCCCTCTTGGCAACACTCCATTCGGAAGTTGCCATTGTGCGAGATGTTGCATTAGCAACATCTCCCTGTTTCTTGCTAGATGCCGCCTTAGCAGCATCTGTGGTCGAAGACGGTACGTCTTCCGACCTTTGCGTAGTTGCCGCTGCTAATGCAGCGTCACCGTTGTCACTCAACACCTTAGCACCTAGTGCTGAGGCGGAGGAAGAAGCTCCTTCATTGTGTTCAGCAGAGCTCTTTAGAGCGCCGCCGTGTGATTTGACCATCGAGTCGATGATCAATCAGTTTGTGAATGAGAAATTCCGACCAACAAGTGCCACCCATGATTGGCCAAAATCAGAGTTATTATTGGCCAACCACCTTAAGTGGGGGGTGATGTAATGGGGTGTCATTACATAATTGATATTCAAGTTAGAATATCACAGTTTAATTTCAGACGCGTTGTCTGAAATTTAAATAAGAGATTATAAGTTATTATAATCTAAGAAGGAAAAGTCGATTCGGTATAAATACCGAATCATGCGGGTTAACTAATAGTACAGTTAGTTAAAGACTTGATATTATTATATTAATTAGTTAGTTACTATACTATTAGCCTCTAAACCACCCATTAAATAAACACTCTTAATTTAGCGTTCTAGATAGCAAGTGAATATTTATATTCACTTTTAGTATAGGATTAGTTGTCATCAACTAATCCTACCCCTTTTGTATTGTGCGCTTCCTCGCACAAATACAGTGTAAGCCAGTAACAGTATCAGTCCTGTTACAGATTCACACTCGGCATTTTTACGGCAACCATTGCCACCTTGAGTCTATGCAGTGAAATAGTGACAGATTTTCGACATCCAGCTGGCCTGCAGCATGAAGTCGTGCTGTTGCCGCCGCGATCTCTCGCTGTGATGAGTGGCGCCAGTCGGTACATGTGGGAACATTCAATCGTTCTTCAGACGTACGATGTGATCGATGGCAAGCAGGTGTCTCGCCAGCGAAGACTAAGTATCACGTTTCCTAAGAGTCGAGCAGGTACGTGTGAATGTCCTTTTCCGAACTATTGTGGCACGTTGAGACGCGCAACTCCAGAAGATGGCAAGGATCACGAGACGATAGAGCAGGAGTGTACGATCTTGGCACCGACCGATGTGGAGAAATAATACGCTCATAAGTTTTACGATACAGTCGCGGCAGACTTTAGCAGTATGCGGCATAGTCCGTGGCCACGAGTCGCTCAGTTTGTCACCTCCCTGCCCACGGGTTCATTCTCGCTGATATTGGCTGCGGAAACGGCAAGTACATGAAATGTGTCGATGCATCCCAGAGCTTTGTTCTCGGAGCCGATCGCAGTGCACATCTTTTAAAGATCTGCCGCGAGAGGGGGTTTGAAACCATGGTGGACGACACTTTCACGATTCCCTTGCGCTCGAATGTGCGTGATGCGGACTTGTCCATTGCTGTGTTGCATCATCTGAGTACTCTTGGGCACCGCGTCGCGGCTGTGAATGAGTTGATTAGTTGTTAGTCGTGGCGAAAGGAGCGCATCAATTGAGTGGAGCACCTGTACTCTTGTCCGAGCTTGCACGGCGTGGCATTCGACGAGGACCAAACCTCAAGTGTTCGAGGATAACGTGTCGGTAAGTTGGTGGAATGTCTTGGGGAATCAATACATGTGACTATCACGGTGAAGTAGAAAAGCTGGCGGTCTTTGCATGTTGGGGCCACCACTGTCGGTACTGATGAAGCTGGATAAACTTCGCTTATGCTGGCGAATTCACTCGGGGAATCTGAAAAGATTTGTATAAGTGGTACTTATGCGCGCTCAAGAAATAATACGCAGCGTGCCACGCTCAAAAAAGTCACGCTTTATGGGTCTGCCGCTATACTTGAGTGCCGTATGCACCAACGAATTGCATAACCAGGAGTGGTTAAGCTCGTACAATGAAAAGATTCGTGCTGGCAGCATTTCCATTGGCGACTATGAAGGCGTTCACGACTTGTCACTAAATGTTGGTTGGTGTGACCTGCTCCCGCGACGTGACCCAACGATTCCTACGGCATACCGTCCTTCACCAAGTATTCTAGCGGAAGCGATGGCATCCACCAAAACCAGTGTGAAGTATATTTTTGAGGATGATAACCGAAATGATGTCATACATCTCATTGCGGGGGAGGGGGTCTGTTTAAGTACACAACGGAAATTGCAGGCCTCGTGGGCGATGTTAAGTTCGTGAAGGCGGAGGTGAAAGGTCAAAGGCATGTGTCTGTAGGTCCCATTATTTTTGGCTTCCCGTTCCTGAACTTTAGCCTTTCATACCATTTGGGGACGGTGAAGTCTTACGGTAGTGAATTAAATCTGCCTGCGTGCATAAGCGACCGGTTTTTTCCTGGAAGGACCGATGGATGTGCGAGACTTTAATCATAAGGTATTATTCCGCGTGCTTCTCCTCTTGATGGTGGCGTCTCGCAAGGAGACGCGCTAGGTGGTGACGTGAGCTACCACAGAACGACAAGTATGGGCTTTCCTGTCCCGTTGCTTCTTTTGCTATGCTGGGTCTTCGTGGGCAGCTTTACCTTAGCGCTGGTAATCTGACAACGTGGGAACGCGCGTTGGACGAAAAGATGTGGATGAAGAATGTTGCTGATGACACGCGTGGTCAAAGAAGACAAGCGATAGAAGAGCGCGATACGTCCGTGTTGAAGATTGATATTTCCAGTGAAGATGACCGCGCGATTGGCATCAACCATTTTTAATTTGATAGTGGAAATGAACTCGGTATTGTCTGTAATGAGGTCCGACACAACAACAACCGCTCCAGCCACTTTAACGGAATTAAACAGATTGTGAAGGCCCAGGTTGGAAACTGACAGTGTGTGTCTAGTTCGTTGTGATTGTCTCGCGTCGTGTGTCATTTTTTCTTTGGGGGGCGGCGGCTTGATCTTGTCGGCCACAGTAAGACGGCCAAAGCAACGATGAACTGCGCAGCGCTCCCTCCGTCGCCCGTTCACGATGCTGATGACGATTGTGGGAGAGACTTGAGCGATATTAACCTGGACGCCGCGCCCCACATTTAACAGCTTCTAGTGAACCATCTCCGTTTCGCGAAGGCTTTTCACACACAATTGATGCTGCGTACTCCTCCGGTGCTCGACGATATCATATCCCCATATCGAAAGTCATTGAACGTCGCGAAATCCACACCTTCATATTCGTTGTGCATCGCCGGGTGCAGCGGTCGACTGACATTTTTACAAATGCGCACATTACAAGGCTGTTTGGAATTCCATTGATTATTCGTTTCTCTCCACGCGATACATCAACTTATACGCTTTACTTACTCGTGTGGAACCGGCTTCGCCGCATATTTAATTGGAAGACGCCGCCACGTCCCTCAGATTGTGAAGAAGAGTACGATGGTAAGCATATTAGGTCGAATGTATCGTCACTAGCCCTTGTCAAACATCTCCCTTTGACAAAGTTTGGCTTTTTCTTGCGGCTTGTCACGTCACATGGAACTGGATGCTCTCGCTGCGAATGTCTTGATGGATGTCTAGGATGCATGCTAGTACCGTCCTCACGAAGAGTGATCCCGCTCGCGTCAGAGGAAACTGTAGCGATTGATTGGGATATTCGTACTCTAAAAGAGGAATCTGACCCCATTCAAGCGAGTAAAATGGACGTTGATGTATCCATACAGCAGCATCAGCGACAAGACAACCAGCCGCTGAACCTGGCACACTTCATGGAGATGTTTACAGCGAAGGAAACCATTTCTGAGGCGTATTGTGGTCACTGTAAGACGTTGCGTCCCGCGACAAAGAAGATGGACTTGTGGAGCTTACCACCCTTGCTTGTTATTCACCTCAAGCGCTTTCGCTTTACGCAAGTCTCACGGCGCAAATTGCACCAACTTGTAGATTTTCCGTTAAAAGGCTTGGAGTAAAATAATATGTTGCTTGGATGCGTGAACCAAGTCATGAACAGGAAGGCCTCGAGTATTGGCTGTTCTTGGGTGGTAAAATAGTTGAATCAAGTCGTCAGGATCACCACGAGCGGTATCGATGTCGGCACTGGAGGCCCCTACTGTGACTAGAATAACTCGATTTATCATGTGGGATCTCGCCAAAGGGGGCGAGAATGAGCAGCTCAATCATGGTGAAGTATGGAAACGTGCGCTGAAAGCTTTACAAGCGAAATACGTTGACTTTCACGGGAATGTGATCAATCTGGCCGAAGTACTCAGTGATATCTACTTCTTTTGCTGGGATCAAAGCTGTTTTACCCACGAACTGTGTGTGCCGTTGAGTGCCTTGATGCTTCCTATGTATCGCTAGTGGCCGTAAAAATGCACTCATTACTGCCGAGCTACAGTGCGTGTGGTAAGCAGTGTTGGAAAATGGCGATCCTACGCGGGGTCGACGGCTCCCCAAGTTGTCATTAGCAGAGATAGGAGTGATTCGCAATCTCACTGAAATGATGGGCGATAATATGTGCTTGTTGGCTGCTGTCGTTCGTGGCTTGGCCTCCTGTCTGGAGCTTCATGAATTGATGGTAAAAGATTTGCCTGGTGACGTACCCGAGACGGTAAGAAAAAACGCGTCTTGTGCGAGATTGGAAGCAGCTTGTGCCTGCGCTCGGGACTGTCCAAATAGGTTTGAAGGCTGTTCCTTCTCGCCTGGTGCGTGCCGTACGAGCGACTGCCCGTGATTTGCAGCGCTATGCGAATGTGATCCTGATGTATGCGTGTCATGCATGGCCAGCGAGTTGGTCGTGGCAGTGGCGCGGGGTTGCAGCAGCAATGTAAAGCTAATATGTGGTAATGTGATTCGCCGAAAACATAAACGCTTGGGTATGGGCCTCTCGTCCATTCATGGGTATGGAATGTATGCGCGGAAGGAAAGAGCGTTGGTCTACGCACAAGTTATCGTGTTGAAGATGGCCCAATTTTGCGCTATGCAGCCAACGCAAGATTCAAAAGAGGTGAGAACAGTGTCGGGGAGTTGACGAAGGAGCACGAGTTACGAGTTGGAAATGTGGCCGATGAAGAAGTGGCGGAGTATGTGTTGCGACTTGTGATTGGTCGCATAGGCTACTCCGAACAGGTGTTACAAGCGCTAAAGAGCGAGCATGGCTTTCCCCAGGCGTAAATGGCCTACAGTAAGAGTTGAAAAGAAAATGGACGACTCGAGGAAGAGAACAAATGCCAGTTTGGATACTATTGAAAAGAATTTTTAAAGCAGAGAACGTGCTGCGGATCCTGACGTCAGAGCCATGGTGAAATTGCTGAAGTGGTCTTACATATAAGAGGGCACGCACATGAAATGATTAAGTAGCCATTGCAGCCATCGATCAGCATCTTTGAGTCAAATATCCTTTACGGTCTCCGGCGAGGCAAGTCTGCTGGCACGGGACTGCGTGCAACGGACTCATACAGCGAACTTGTGGATGAATCTCGAAACTGTTTTTGTCGGATATGTTGTACGTATACTTGTCATGATCATGGCAGTGACCACCCGCTTCCGACTAGGCGCGTGGACCCCATATACCCCCGTGTTTAATTGGCACCGCTCATGCCTCCACCCGACCGGGAAGTTGATTCTCCAGTTTCTTCGGACGAAGACGTAGTCTATTTGGGCACGGAAACGAAAAGTAGTACGAGGTTTGCGTACATTGCAGAAGATCGTAGTGCCATAAAGTGAAGAAGGAGACAAGGGGGCGTGTGCAGTCAACATGACGGCGATGACTGGCCGGATGCTGTACATTGCATCAGGTGAAATCTCGCCTGTTCCTGTAGTTGTGACGTTTACGCGTAACAAAAGTCCTTCGACTCAGCGAGGGATCGAAGGCTTTTGGCTTTCGAATCTCAAGCTTAAGATCGATAACGCATGCGTGACACTCGACGGCTATCGGTTATTACATGTACTAGCGACACAAGAGTCGCTGCGAGCAGCAATTGCGCGGTTTTATGAGCAATCTGTCAAGTCACAGGCACTGAATCTGATCGAATCCATGGAAGTGACGTCGCTTGTGACGAGTATGTTGACAGGGAGTGTCACGTCCCTCGTGTCTACGCTACGAGAAAAAGTCGTAGCGTAGACACGAGGGACGTGACACTCTGGTTCCAAAGCGCCAGGATTACTCACCTCCAGCGTTTTCAATGTGGAGAAAAGTGACGATCTGTTGAGCGTTCCGTTCCAGTACGAGCACATGTTCAATGGTGAATTCTACGAAAACATTCCCTAGCATTGGACTCGTGCCAGAGCAGCACTGAGTTTTTACGGCAGTGTATTGGAGCCTTCGACGAAAGTGGAGTTTCTGGAGGAGCAAGCGCGGCGGCATAGCGCAGATAGTGCGCTTGTGGTATTTGCTTATGGTTGCACTCCGACACTATTGACATCAGGTGACGTGTATTTCACGGTTCAATCCAATGCTTGTAATGTGTACGAAGCGCGCAAGAATGCTCGACCCAAGTCCAATCGAGGGTACACGACGACTTTTACACTACCAGAGACACATAGCTGGTGGTCTTAAAAACGTGCCGCTAACTCGGACTGTAGAGCGCCGACCTTATCATGGATATAATTGCGCAGGGGCGAAAATCTGCTCACGTAACTGCTTGATAACGTCATCGCGATCAGCCAATTCACGAACAGCAGGTGCGAGCTGCTGCCGAAGATCAGATACGGTTTCCTCGAGCAACGAGAGCGAGACGGTCAACGTGACGTTCTCCTCCTCTCGCGTGCGGCGTGCCTCCTCCCGGGCATACGCTTGTTGGATTAACGCAATTGCGCGTTTGCTGTATTATGAACAAGCGCTGGAGCGCTGCTAGTGGTCGTGGAGGAGTTGTTTGGGGTCGTGGAAGTGCTATTCTCGATCTCTCTCATGCTGGATGTGCCGAAGGAAATGTGAGCTGCAAGATCGATGAGGACCTGATCGATGGGTGTCAACGGTGCCAACAACATGATCTATCCCCGCCCCAACCGCTGTAAGTCTGGGACGCGGATCAGGGGCGGCTGTGGTGAAGCATATTATAAATTTTTGCGGAACCATAGTTGGTACAGTAGTCAGTATCATAGTTAGTATAATAGGCGATATATTAGTCGGTACGATAGTTGATACCATAGTTGGTACAATAGCCGGTACGACTGTTGACACAACAGTCAGTACAACAGTCAGAACAACTGCGGCGAACATGGACGGGGCAGGGACGGGACATCTGGGACGACGCGACCACTGATATAGTTACGTAACGGGTACCTAACGGTTACCGACGGACGACGGATAAATCAGGTCGACTGGTCGACGGAGTACGTAGGGATGGACAGTTCTGATTGGTTGATTTTAGGTAATTGGTAGTTTTAGGGATTTAAGCAATAATGAAGTTCTCCTTTTTCGTACGATCGTGCAGATCGCTTCAGGGACGGCACCTTTGCGCCTCCCTTCCTACTAAATACCTCTACGTCCCGGGCGGGAGAACTTAGTGCATTTTTTGGCCCACCGGTAGGCGTAGAGTGTGAGAACTCACCCGCAACTCCGCCCTCTGTGTCAGCGGTTCTTGTTTTAAAGGGTTTTTGGTCTCGGGAACGTGACCAAGCAGTGTTCTCTCACCTCTTCCCCATAAATCCACGTTTTTTGGCCCCTAGTTGTTAGGCTGCTTCAAGCGCCCCACGGGAACACTAGGCGGATTTTGGTGGTAATTGTCGATCAGCCCGTCGAACGCGCTGATCGACCGTCCCTCTGAGGCTTAAGTTTGGAATACAAGTCATTTTGGGTATTTTATTGACAATTTAAGCTTAAGGAGGCTCTGTGACCGGGCAGTGAAGATTTCCGCTGCCTGATCGAGTACCCCTTCGCCGATCAACACCTGATCGACACACGGCGACTCTCGACCCGCGCTCAGCTGCTCGCAACTTGCGCCAACTGGCTGATCAGCGACGTTTAGCACCTGATCGAGCCTGATCGAGTCTGATCACCGCTGATCGACGATTCTTATTGCCTGCACAAGACTGATCACTGTTGACTACACCTGATCGCACGTGGTTCAAGCTTTATTGCGCCACATCATCGCCTGATCGCATCAGTCGACTCATCACAAGTCAACTCAGTCTTTCCACAAGGATTTGTAGTGTGCCATCCCCGCCACCTGGAGAGCGACCCACGCCTAAGCCGTCGGGTACACAAGGTGAGCAGAAACACAAGCAGTCAAGGACAACCGGAGGACCCCCTTCGTCAGTCGGCATTCCGGGCGCCGTGGTACCGCCTGATCAAGCCTCAAAAACTTTGATCAGCTGCTCCACCACAAATATGCAAAAAAAGCTGATAAGGATCCCTACTGATACAAGAACCTCCACTTTTCGTCTAATTGCCTGTAATAATACCACTTGTGCTGTTTGGGCTCCTTCATCATTAATAATCACGTTATAAGACACCGTTTGAAAATCCGGTCGGCTTAGTTATGCCAAGGTAGCAACAATTACACGTGATTGTTTCAATGTCTCCCTATCCTTCAATCTTAATCTCACAGGAGTTTCTTTTCGAACCACATGACCATCCAATGAATGCCGCTCTCGCTGCAATATCTCCAAAAGAAACTTTCGTCGATATTCTTCAGCATCCGGTAGTAACATAGTACCGTTTATCTCACCGAAACGCACTTTTTCCTGGTCCTGTATCGCTTTGGAATCCATCAACCTTTTAAGATCCCCATCGATAGCTGGATTAGTCTCCGAAACGATAGCAATTCGAAAATTCGGGAACACTGTTAATAATGTTAAAACAACAGCAGTAATAGTAGAAGTTTCTCACATACGTAGGGACCACGAGCTAGAACAATTCCTTTTGGCTCCACAGCTGCTCGTATCACTTTTATCTGGTCCGTGTCTAACGTATGCTGAAATTCTTTACACACACGTGTTTGTTCCATCTCAGCACTGATGCGGCCCTCAGCGACTCAACAGTTTCTCTTCTAGTCATTAATTTTAGCAATGAAGATGGCGGCGCTCTAGTCAATTTATCCACCACGCTGAATCTTCTGACATAATTCATAATATTGGCCACAGTAAACCATCTCAAACCGTAGATGTTTTTACTTATAACCCTTCCACTAGCGGTGGTTAGAATAATTTATCGTAATCCAACGGAAAACACTATTCCCCAAATCCAAAAATTTCAGCTTATTGTGTCGTAAGATACAGAGTCTTCCATAATCCCATCTCCTCAAGTTGACTGTACCCGTGGTTATATTTTCATTCATGATATCTACGGTTACATGCAGATATAATACCCCTATCATTAATGGCATGGAATGATCGGGGTCATGATCATTGTCGTAGGTCTTCCATCGCTTGACTATGCACTGCCCAATTCCGTAAGATGAAACATGGAGCTCCATGGTTGACACAACATCTTTTTTTATCCCACTCGTACTCGTATTTGATTCGGGTTGGTAACGCAAACTGCTTCTAAATGTGTTATTAATCACATAGTGAGAAGGTAGTCATTCCCTGATCTGAACTTATCCATTTACACCTCCCGAGATTTGAAATATAGCCAATATGTGCATTTTCCTTGATAGTTAAATTGTGGTATAGTCACATCATACTTCAGACAACATAAGTCATATCTACAAGGTCCATAACCACCACCCCATCCCAAAGGAAGAACACTAAGGATTCTGAATCTCTTAGCAATAGTGTAACCACGAATAATACATTTATCGCATATTCTGGAGGTATTCGTTTGAGTTTTTGTCTTCCACCAAGTTCTCTGTGTAAGTCCAAAGACTTTGTCTCCACTAATAATAGTTCCTGGGTCAATAGTGATTTTATCGACCTCCTGCCACCATTCTCTTTCAACATCTGTCACGTAATATCACTCGCCTCGCGATGGACCCTGGTTGACAATCACTATGCCACAATAACTCAGATTGCTCTACTGGGATCCAACTATTAGTGAACTTGTACTATCGATACTTGTCTGCCCTCTGAGTCACTGTTTGGGCTACCTCTGCATCAACATCAGCCATTAGAGTGAGGTGACTCAAGACTTCTCCATATGACTAGTCATGTTCACTCTCTGCAGTTGTAGATAGTTCCACACCTTCTGTGGTACCTTTATGCTCCTCTTTCAATACTTCACAACCTTTATTACAGGACAGCTCATTTTTTTTCCATACCAAGTCCTCCTCATCTCCATTACCTGCACTGGATTCTGAATCCTCTGTCGAATCAACCAAATCAACCACTAGTGGAGGATCTGACTTCTCCTCTTCATCACGTTCTACAGTGCACCTAGATTTCGCACTATCTAGTGGAGCTCCTATCATTTTTCCACCCTTAGAGTCAAATTTTTCGGTCACCACGGTGTGATTCTCCATATCGGCTACTTCTACATTCACATCCTCGCTGACCATTAATGATTGCTCTAGTTGATTTAATGCAGACTCGATTAATTGCTTTGACTTTTCTTCCCCCTCCGATCCTGATCTCTGGCTCTTGGACATTGTTTGGTCATTATGACTCCATTCTTCATCGTTTTCCACAATACTTCCTTGTTCCGATGTGGACATTAGCTGTATGAACGAGTTTTTGGTGCTATAGAACTTGTCATTTTGTCGGATGAGCCTATGCCTAATTTCACTTTCTGTTCTTGGAATTTTCTTACGTCCAGTCGTGTTTGCGACGTCATGCAACTTTTTAGCAATAACCTTCGCATCCACATTCCACATTTTATCGCTTCTACTAATATATCATCTTCTCGTTTCGTCCATCTTCTGCTGTTTTCGTTAGTTGTACGGTGAGTTTCTTCTTGAATCGGTGGTGTCTGGGTTTGCCTTTTCCGGAACGACAAATCATCTGCATCCTCTTCTGCTCAGCCTTTATAGTGCGTATCTTGTTAGATAGCGGGAAATTTACTGGATATTGTTCAGCTATCTCTGCGGCAGTAGCTTCCTGTTCTACCATACTTTTCAACCATTTTATTTCACTTCCCACTCATCACCCCGTTTGCGTTTAACTTCCATTCTACCTAACTTGGATATGCCCCCTTTCTTAGTCATTTTGATCAATCCTTTGGCGTGGAATTGCTGATTATATAAGTCATATATATCATGAACTGAGGTGTTCATATTTTCGTTTGCACGTTGTACCTTCAATAACTATTCCTCTTCTTCCTTGGTCCATAATGGAATTGGCATAGATGCTGGTGTTGTTGTAGTTGTTGATGCGCTCTGTTCTGGGCAATATTCTCACAAGTGTAGGCATCTTCCTTGTCGCTCCCCGCTTTGTCATCTTCTTGTCCTACCGCGCTCAAACTTAATAGGGTCTCTATCGTATCCGTGTTGTTCATCTTGCGTTCCCGTTGAAGTCGTAATCAATCACCGATGTTGTCTTCTTCTTTAAGCGAATTTACTTCCACGTTAACTCAACTTGGATATAATGGGCGCTTCTGGTGAGTGTTTCAATGACCAATTCCCTGTGTTGACTGTTTTTGGTTGAGATTGCGTTGGCCGACCCTAACTTAGCAGATTTCTCTGGCAATCAATTGAAAATAGCATCCAGTAGCCTTTAATTGGTGATAACCTCTACCAAACTTCCATATTACACCAATCATACTCATACCCTCTATAATCCGATCGGTCGCGAGATGTCCGGCGCAAGACGGCTGCCCATGCTTGCATCTGATTGGTTAAAAAATTTCCACTCAAAACTTCAATATCACACCAATTCCACTCAAACCCCCCATAAACCGATCGGTCGCGAGCCGCCCATGCTTGCATCTATTTGGTTGAAAATATTCACCCCCAAAAATTCAATGTCACTCCACTTCCCAACATCCCGTACTCACTCTTCACAGGTAACACGCGCGCTATCATGACCCATACATGGACTTCAGACCTCCAGAATAAGCGCCGTATGTGACCCCGTTCTTTAGGCATTCTTCCAGACCCGGTAAGTCAACTTTTTCTCTTCCTCCCTCAATATATATCATCTTTCTTAATGCAACATGTAGCTCACTAACTTGTTTAGTCACACTAGTAGGACAATTCATAGTCTCTGGGTCTGCCCCATGTCGTATGTTCTGTTTTGTCATTGTATCGAAACCCAACTAGTTATCTTTAATTCCATTTCTTCTGTGTCTCTTTGACTGCCATATAGATTTTGCATCTTTAACACCTTAATTGTCATCCTTCGTAAGGCTATCATTGACACTCAGATTTGTTGCCCCATGGCTTATTTTTCTTCGTAACACCTTGTGACTCACCGTAAAGGTTTGCACCTGTTGGACCCCCATGGATATCGCTTCGTACGGTAGCTATCGATGCACGGGTTTTCTTCGTGTTATTTTATAATAGATGTACAGGTTTTGCACCTTTGGGACCTTGACAGGTATATCTTCGTATCATCTTGTTGTTGCCATACAGATTTTGCACCTTTAGGATCTGGATAGGTATATCTTCGTACGATCTCATTCTTGTTGTGCGTTTCTCCGCGTTATTATCGTGTGCCGGGCGTACAGGTTTTGCACCATTTGGACCCTAGGGGTATCTCTTCGTACACTGTTCTTTAAAACACAAGTTTCACATCTCATTACTAATCATAGAGCACTCATAGGTTCACTCTCCATATTACCATCGTCATAGTTAACCATATTTCTCCAATAAAAAGTAAATTATGACGTGATTTATCCACATGTTCCACAAATTTCCAGTTCTTGCTTTAACATCTCTCTTTTCTTGGTATTCTGATTTTCGTTTTGTTATGCCACCTAATGCAACGAGCTCGGGTCCGCATTCTAATCACCAGAACCAACATGGGTTCGAGATAGGGATGTACTACATCTTCAGGGGTCCTGTCTTACTTGTTCTTCCTTTTCTTGTTATTTTCTTGAATGTCTTGATATGTCTCCTCTTTTGTTTCTTTATCTTATGAGGCTTTTACATTTCATCCTCTGCAGTATCCTTTCTGTCGTCGGATCTGCACAGTGCCGATTCTCCCAAGCTCGCTGCGCGTCGAACTCGTACAGTAAGACGGTACATGAATGATTATCCTCTGGCTCCCAAGTCATCTCATCGGTGTCTTTCCACTTGACATAATATTCGTTCGTCCGACTTTCGTTTCTTGTTCGTTGTTTGACTCGACGATCCACAATGCTCTCCACCTCCCATTCTTCATCTCGACCAGGTTCATATCACGGATCTTCTGGAAGTAGCGCCTCATCCAAGTACAGAGTGTCCTCAATCTGAAGCTTCTCCCGAGGCCGTCTCATCTTATTGATATACGCTTTCAACTTAGCAATATGAGCCAGTGGGAATATCTGACTTTCAGCGGTCGGTATGACTAACCGATACACCACGTCGTTTACCCGTCCATCCGCCACATACGTTCCATTACAAAAAAGCGCTAACTTTCTTACCAACCCTGGCTTAACAAAATCGTGATAAAGCCAAACTAACTCTTCAAGTCGGTAATAAGTTTTGGTGGTCAACCATAATTTTGACTCGACTGCTTCGTTATGGCGTTGGGATCTTTTTTAATCACTTGCTCTTGTGTAATAGCATCCTGTGATCGAGCTCTTAGATGTCTTTTAGTTGCGGCCGGTCTCCACTCCAATGGTCCTGTTCTGTGTTAGATGTATTCTTGGGTGGTATCATTGCTTCTAATGTGGTTCTGGGTTCCCAACCATGCACCAAACAAAATGGGGTTTGATGATGTTGAAGATCCACTGAAGTATTAAATTCAAATATTCATACCAATCTCTCTGCTCAAGATCCGTAATGTAACACTTTATCGCCTTGATCACTGTTTACACCGATCTTTCTTGTTTACGGTTTGCTTGTGGTCGATATGCTAACGTAGGCCTTTGCTTCTGTTTTAGCATTCGATTAAATCTCCTGAAAACCGAACTCATAAATCTTGGATCTCTATCGTGTCTCATCATTTCTTGTGTCCAAATATCCTATAGACTCCCACCATATATGCTTCTGCACATCTTGTGCTGTGGTGGTACTCATCGAAATCAAGATCACATATCCAGAGAAAAAACATATGAAGCACAATAACGCCTCATGTCCCATTGTAGTCTGTGATAAGGGCAATGCAAAATCCATTGCTAATATTTGAAATGGTCTCGATGCCACAATATTTCCACTAGTGCGCCCCTGGTATCTTGGCATTCCTTTCGCCGTGGCACAATCTTCACACGCTTCAACATAGTTTTTAATATGGGAATACATCCTTCTCCAATAATATTTGGATCTCAACCGAGGATAAACCTTTCCAACTCCTTGATGAGCCCCGCTACCGACTTCCACATGATACGCATGTAATACATCTTCCTGTAATATGGTCGGTACCACCAATCGCCATACATATTCGCTTGTTTTATCTTGAGCTTTTGAGACATAATACAGGACACCTTTACTATCCAGCACATAAGTGAGCCCATGTCGAGATATCCTTTTCCATTCGCTGGTGGAATTAATCTTATCACGATCTCTCGTAAATACGCCATAACCTTGCTACACCACTCATCGTTGGTCTGAGCTGTTCCCATTCGCTCAACTCTGATAGCTTGCGCATTTTCATAAGGATCTTCTTCCGTCTCGTTCTGAGGCTCTTCAGATCTAACAATATCACCTTCCACAGAATATGAATCACCATTCGTGTCCGCCCCTTGTCCAACATCTACATTTTCCTTGTGTTGAGGCTGTCCATTAGTTGGCTTTGCCATACTCCGAGTGAGTACAAATATGTGTGGTGACGAATATCCATATTCTCCCAGATATCGTTCTGTTCCATGACAACTTGTGCCTCGTTACTGGAATTAACACCATACTCACAGGATACTTTCTCGGTTGGTTCTTGAATACTCTCTACCCCATCCTTCTATTGTACCTCATCTGCAGTGGCATACAGAAACTCTGGAAAACGATTCAACAGCTGCAGATCTGCTTTTCTCTTATTACTAATAATTTTTCCTGCCTGCTGCTCTTTCATGTCACACTGTGTTAATAAATCAGATGCTCAATTATACTTGCGCGCCACATGTACAAGACTAACTGCTTCGAACTTCTCTACCAGTGAGCTTACTCTGCCTAACCAGACCAATAATGATGCATGATTGCAGCGTAAATCTCCATTGACTTGTCCAATTATCATTTTAGAATCCCCCACACAGTTGCCTTCTTCACGTTATGGTCTTTCCCGAGTTGTAACACATGGATTAATCCGTGATACTCGCTTTCCACGATGAGGTTATCTTGAATTCCATATTCTGCTGCTACTACAACCCAAGTTGGTAGCTCCCATATGATCATGCAAACGCCCCTTTCGGATCATTCTTTATCCGCACCGCCCCATCAAATGATAAAACATATCCAGTGCTATGATGATGCAGACTAGGGACTGGTTAATGATCGGCATATCTTTCAATGTTTTCAGCGGAGAAATATGTTCATATTTACCCGCACTATTAGCAACGTCTATAGTGCCTGTGGAGAAGATGAATGGAGTTTTATAAAAACCCTAAAACTTCATTCATCTTCTCCACAGGCACTATAGACGTTGCTAATAGTGCGGGTAAGCCCACATCCTCATGATCCGTTCGTATGATTTACAAAGACCATGGAGACAACATTGCCGCCCACTGAATGTCTCTTCTCGTTAAACTTTTTGATATAAATGGCCATCGCATCGTAGAGTATCTTGAATAAACCGTTATATTGCCCGAAGAAAATGTAACTGACATTATTATAACGTCTTGGGAAACGCCATCACCTCTTGTTCCGCCCCTGTGTACCTCGCTCAGCATCTTTAAACACCTACTGACGTAACGCACTGGATGTAGTACTCCATCATACTCCTGACACACTGTTGCTCCAAAAACCCATGGATCGGTGTATAAGACTATACTCAATTGTTTCGATCGCTTGATGTGTTGTAACAATGGTGAGTTCACCAGACGATCCTTTAGTGTAGCCGGTGCGTATACGCACGGTGCGGCTAGCGCACAGAGGAAAAATTTTGTTTAAGCGGCGTTCGCCGCTACTTAGCCGATACGCCCTTATAAAAGGGCTTAGTATGAGAGAGCTCTCCTACTCGGGGTCAAGATTCCCACTTTGGTTTACAATTAGCTTTCGCTAATGCCTTAACGTAAGGCTCCCTTACTAATGGTGTAGCTAAAGGGAGGGCTCCCTTTACGCTACTTCACTCACTACACGCGAGACCGGTAGAGGTCGTGCGTCTGTAGTCGTGAGTGAAAATGTAAACTGAATGTATATTTAATATATAATTAGCCTAAATTAATTTAAACTAATGTAAACTATATGTAATACTAAGTAGAACTTACCAAATTCGTACCTAGCTAAAATGTAGTGTACACCACCTGTGTACCAACACGTGGATGGATGACACGCCACCCCCAAGGGATCCTGCCCTGATTGGTTAACATAACCAATGGTTCAAAACCTTTCGAACCTGTCAATACTGACCCCAACCGTAGTGTACTCACGTACATCACCTACTAAATGTGACTCGAATGTAACCCCGTTACATCCTCCCCCATCAAGACTATTGCTTACGCAATAAACAAAATTTTGTTGGAGAACTCCAACTGCCAGACCCTCTGGCTGACCGTGTGCACCTTTAGTGGTGCTATGGAAGAAAACTATTCCGATAACTCGGAAGTGAATGCCCTTGGGGAGATCTCCCCAACGGATGACCGCTCCGACAGCGCCGAACAGCAATGTCGGTCATCCAATCCATTCTCCATCCGTGGGGAAAACGCGCTAACTCGTGCGCCACCTCTACCAATTACGTATGATGCATCTGGGTCGCCGAAGGCGACCATTACCAATGAACCGGACACGGTTCATGAAGCCCGACATGCCGTACCGGCACGGAAGGGACCTCGTGACCCTCAAAAGAAGGCTAAGAACGATGTCAAGAGAAGTTTAGCCTCATATACCCCTGGTCCTGCGGCCGTAAGGCCGCGTGAAATTGCGCGCCGGAAGCAAATCCGGGCCAAACTGCTAACGCCTAAGCAGTTCACTGTCAAGTCATACCGAGCGCGCCTCGGGAAACATGCACGCGGTGCCATCATAAAGATCCTCCGCGAGGTTCCCTACGTTCTCTAAAGGGACGAGAGTGGCGAGGACGCAGAACGGGAATTCCGCGCTTGGGCGGAAGGGGATAAGCGCTTCCCCAACTTTGATGCGCTGTACAACAGCTTTTCCGAACCAGACGTTCGGGTAGAGAGGGCGTTACGCTTGGCATATGCCGAAGCCAAAGCGCAGGAGCAATTAACTGCCTATTACTACACGCGCCCTGCTCTCGATGTGGTGCCGGAGATCAATGCAAACCCTGCATCTGCCTCCGGCAAACTCCCAGTTACTGGGAGTGAAGGGAATTTTTTCGCCCATTTGATCGTTGACTCTCAGCGGGGTTCTCCCGCTCGAAAGCGTCAGCGACGTCACGGCAATCCTGCCGCAGAGGAGTATCGGACTACCACGAACTCTGGGAATGTGGATAACCTTTCCACTTCACCAGGTACTGGGTATCACCCCGGTGATGGCGTCGTGCCATCAAACGTTCCACATGGTAATGTGGAGTACCCTCCGTATCGAGCACTGGAGGAGGGGGTCGCGCTATTGCGACGTGACTTCCACGAGCGCTGTGATCGGCACAGCCGTCGCAACCAAGATGCTCAGGAGGGACTCCGCAACGAGGGGAGTGCGAATGAACGCATCGATGAGCGGCTTGAATCTCTCGAGTCTCTCGTTGCGGAGCTTCAGGGTCGTATATCAACCCTGTCAGAGATGTTCCGACCTGTTGCGCCTTTCCGCTATCCGGTTTCTCACCCTCCTCCGAGAGGGAACCCGCCTCCGGGTTCTGGTATGGCTTAAGCATACCCAAATAGAAGGTTGGATGCGTACGCATCGCCTTCGGGATGTCTAAGGTGTACGACAAGCCCTTTAGGGATAATACCTTAAAGGGGCCCACAAACCTGGGGCGCAGTTTATTGCGCAACACATTTGAAACTGCATGTGTAGGAAGATTTTTAGCGTTCAATAAAACTCTTTCTTCTACTTTGTACACCTTTCTTTACGCCGCCCCTTGCGGTCAGTCTGCTCCTTCTGCTGTCTTGGCTTTCCGCCATGGCATCGCAGACGTGTCGTAAGACACTAAGGCGCGTCGATAAAAACTTATCGATGTGCGTTCGCACAGATACAGGGCTGACATCAGGGAATCCTCCCCCCTTAAGCCTTGGGCCACACACACGTGGCGTCAACCGAACCCTCGGATTCACTAATCCGTTCACGTAAACGGGGTAAACCCCGTAGATGCATGGACCGAGTTGTTAATAGAAAATTCGGCCATCGGAAGCATATCACTCCAATCCTTTGGAGAATACGGACATAAACTCCGGAGAATATCCTCAACAACGCGATTAAAGCGTTCCGTTTGACCGTCCGTCTGCGGATGAACCGCAGTGAACATGAGGAGCTTGGTGCCCAGCACCCTAAACAACGCTCCCCAAAACTGTCCCGTAAAACGGGGATCCCTATCCGATACAACGGAATCATGTAGACCATGCTGTCGAAAGACACGTTCTAGGAACACTTTTGCTGTTGCTTGTCCATCAATGGACTCTGGCACCTCCGCCAGGTGAGCCATCTTGCTCAAAAGGTCTACAAATACCAAAATGCCGGTGTTCCCGGCCTTATCCTTCGGAAAACCGAAGATAAAACCCATACTAATGGATTTCCAACACTCCGTTGGAACCGACAAGATCGCCAAAGGGGCAGCTGAACTTGCAGAGGGTTTAACCCTCTGACATGTCTCACAGGTGTATATACGCACCGACCCACTTATACATGTTGGGCCACCAATACAAAGCCCCGGTAGGGGCGTCATGTGCCTCAAAGAGGACTCTGTACTTTATTTCCTCATCCACCCGCGGAGTGTCCTCCGCACTCGTGCTATAATATAGCAAACCGTCACAGTACCTGTAACGGTGTAAACGAGCTTTAGCTCGACTTGACAGGGTTCGCTCAGACGAGCCAAGTTCTTTTCCACCCAACGAGCTGATAAGCGCCGTACACTGTGGGTCCTTCCCATACGCCTGGCGTATGAGATCCACCACAGACTAGGTGACGAATGTCGCGTAAGCGAGCTCGTAATCGGGACGACGCGATAACGCGTATGCAAGCACGTTCTGCTTGCCAGGTTTATACTTAACCTCAAAGCTGTACTCCGCAAAGAAGGAGAGCCAACGGGCCATCTGTTGCGAGAGATGAGGCGACTTTGTCGCTGTCCGTAAGGACGAGTGGTCAGTATAAACCACGAACGGCTTTGAGCCGAGTAGGTGAACCCTAAACTTGACAAGGGCATACTTCATTGCAAGTAGGTCCTTGTCATGAAAGGGATAATTCCGTTCTGCAGCTTTAATCTGCCTCGACTCAAACGGGATAACGCGTTCCCTTCCTGCATCCTCTGCTTGTAACAAAGCACATCCGATTGAGAAATCGGACGCATCGCAGACGACACTAAATGGTTTCCCAGAATCTGGGAGAGAAAGAACGGGAGCTTTTAACAAGCTCCCCTTTACCGCTTCAAAAGCGTTCTGGTGTTTGGTTTCCCAACACCAGTCAACATCCTTCTTAAGAAGGTCGGTTAATGGCTTCGCCATTTCAGCGTAGTTCTCGCTGTACTTGTGGATATAGTTGGCTAATCCAAGCCACTTCCGTAAATCTCTAAGATTTACAGGCGAAGGCCACTCCCCAATGGTTTTCACCTTCGCGGGATCCGCCGCACTCCATCCTTACCGATGAAGCATCCGAGGGAAGGAATTTCCTCAGCACCAAAAATACATTTGAATGCGTTTGCATAGAGTTTATGCTCTCACATACATTCGAGCACAGCTAGAAGGTGTATAAGGTGCGTCTGAACATCAGACGAGTCGCCTTCCTCGCGACTATGAACGAATATATCGTCAAAGTACGTCTGAGCGTACTTTCTGTGAGGGCGGAAGAGTTGAGTCACCAAGCGATTAAAAGTCGCTGGTGCATTCTAAAGCCCCTGCGGCATAACAAGCCACTCCCACATCATACCGCTAGTCGTGCTGACCGCTGTAAGTGGAATATCGGACGCTCTCATGAGCATCCGACAATACCCGTCCACCAGATCTAAGGCACTGTACACCGTACAGCCCGCCATATTGTTCTGGAGGCCATCCTTCCGAGAAATCGGAGTCTGCATGGGCACAGTAGCTGTATTCAGCTTGTTCTACGCATGCACAATGCGCCACTTTCCGTTCGGTTTACGAACACAAAAAGTGGGAGATGATTGGGGAGACTTGCTTTCCCGTACCATCCCTGCCTCTTCTTTCCCCTTGAAGAATGCGTCGATGACGTCGCATTGTTCCTTGGGGAGAGGCCACTGCCTAGTGACGCAGTATTTGGTTCCGGGAACCAAGTCAATTTCATGTCGGACTCCCCGATCCGGTGGTAACCCCATGGGCGGGTTGTCACTAATGACATCTCCAAATTCCTTTAGTAAGGAATGGTAAGGGTCATCAGGATCCGCGAGGATCTTGAGGCCGCTTCGGGCATTTAACGCCTGTTTGGTTTTCACCAAAACTGACTCGTCCATCGTGGATGAGAAGTTCAACTCCTCTTCCGGACGCAACACGACGACCTCGTCGATTTCATCTGCTTTCAAAGCAGTCTCAAACTCGTAGAAGGACATCTCCTCCAACGACAACAGTTCGCCTACCCCAGGCAACCGTTCCAGGCTTACGCCTTCTGTGACAACACCTGTCACACTATACAGCATCCTGTAGGACTGCTGACTACTGGCCTCGGGACTCATCCCGAGACCCAGATGGGGGGAGTCAATTGCCCCATCTATTGGAAGCGCCACGCGCCTATCCACAGAGGTATCTACCTCTACCACCGGTGACACGCCAGTCTCACCTACAAAGGCGTGGTCGGAATCATTTCCGACGTGCGAAAGAGACGAACTACGGCTCTCTTAGCATGGAAGCGCCTCGCGCTTAACCACAGGGGTCTCTACCCCTACCACTGGATTCGCAACTTGTTCGCCGAACACGGCGTGGTCGGAATCAGTTCCGGCCTGTAAAAGAGACAAACTACGGGTCTCTTCTCTAGGAATCGCCTTGCGCTTAACCTCAGAGGAATCCACCTCTACCACTGGCGACTCACCAGTCTCGCCTATAACGGCGTGGGGATTAACCGCCGAATCCCCCCCGTCAAGGAACACTTCCTTGACCTCATTGGGACTGATCATCTCAGACATCCCAATCTCTGGCATCCCTCGCCAGTATCGCTTTTGCGATCGAGCAAAGATGGGTTCATGACTCGCCAATGCTTCACCCGATAGCTGGTGCGTTGAGCCAATGGACTTAGCCTTCCAGTCTATCCATGGCTCGTGGCGTTCCAGCCACTTCATGCCCAGAATGAGTTCATACCTCGAGTCCAAATCCAGGACTAGGCAACGTTCTAAGCTGTCGAAGTCTTCAAACTTCATCTTAAGGTCAATCGAGACCTTGGGTACAGAAACCTGTACGCCCGTCGCAAGACGGACCGTGACAACGTCACGAGAACGTGCCTCTAGGGCCTCGGCATACAGCCGACACTTCTCAACAGAAGCTCGTCTGACATAATTGTCAGACTCTCCAGAGTCTATCAAGACTCTTCAAGGCTTATCAAAGCCTTTCACGTCCGCAAGGACGACCAGCAAACCTGGCTGGTACACCAACTCCGTACCGTTTCCCTCGGGGCTTTGTGCTGTCGTCCCCTACCCGGGGGCTTAACAGCACTGAGGGGTCCCCCAGTAGGGTGCCCAGCACCTACTGGGAGCCGTCGTTTCCCGACGGCTTGGACAATGGCTTTTTCCTCACCCTCGGCCCCTTATAGCGAGTGTCGCGCTGGGGATTTTTCGGAAATCTGTTCCGCATATGATCCGTGCTTCCTCACAGGAAGCATCTCAGCGGCCCACGCCGCTGCAACATAGCCAAGAGCTCTGTCTCGAAGCTCTGTGAAAAAGAGTCTGAATGACTCTTAGCGGGAGGTTTCTCCTCCGCTTCGACCTGACTCAGGTCCATGGGTTCGGGACCAACCTTAGAGGAACGGAAGTTCCTCTCGGCGTTGAACGCCATCTTGAATGACTCTTCCAGGGATTCGGGTCGGCATCGGAACAATTCCGAACGTGCTGGCCCTTCTCTCAGTCCTCCCATGAATACGGGGATGGACACATCGTCCGAATACGCTTTCGCGTCCATCCCTGCCAACAGGGTCTTCAGTTCTTGGACGTATGTCTCCAAATCCCTAGCACCCTGACGGCACCTCATAAACGCCAGCTGATTCTGGAAAACAAGAGCAGGCGTGGCGTACATGTCCATAAGATTTTGCATAAGGACTTCCCAGGTTGGGAACACGTTCGTGACTGAATCCGGACACGTAAACGCCCATGTACGGGCTTTGCCCGTAAGATGTGTCAGTGCAAGTCCCACTTGCAAGTGATCAGCGATCACATTCGCTGAGGCGAAGGCTGTTTCGACCTCTCGTAACCACACATAAAGGTTATCACCATTTTCACCGGTGAATTCCTTTATCTTAAAGGATAATGGGGGACGCACACCCGTGAAACGACCTCCACCTAAACTCGCCTCATGGGCGATGAGGGCATTGATTCTTGCCTTCAAGGCCCTGCTCCACTAGGAGCTGCATGCCTTCGTCACCAAGTAATGATAACAGCCTGTTAAAGGCTTCCTGCTGGACGAGGGTTAACCTTTCCCAATCGTCCTGATTCATCCCTTGCAGAGGATGCCGTAGCCTACCAACACAGGTGTTGGATTTACTACAAGTGCTACCTGTAACAGTACTGATCCTGTTACAGGCTTACACTGTGTTGTGCGAGGAAGCGCGCAATACAAAAGGGGTAGGATTAGTTGGTGACAACTAATACTATACTAAAAGTAAATATAAATATTTACTTATGTCCTAGAACGAAAAATTAAGAGTGTTTATTTAATGGGTGGTTAGCGGCTAATAGTATAGTAATTACCTAACTAATATAATAATATCAATTATTCAACTAACTGTACTATTAGTTAACCTGCAAGATTCGGTATTTATACCGAATCGACTTTTCCTTCGTGGATTATAATAACTTATAATCTCTTATTTAAATTTTAGACAACGCGTGTGAAATTTAACTGTGATATTCTAACTTGAATATCAATTATGTAATGGAACCCCATTATACTACCAGATGTAGCCGGTGCGTACACGCATGGTGCCGCTAGCGCACAGAGGAATACTTTCCTAAAGCGGCGATGTACCGCTACTTAGCCGATACTCCCTTATAAAAGGGCTTAGTAAGAGAGAACTCTCTTACTCGGGTCCAAGATTCCACTTTGGTTTACTAGTTAGCACAAGCTAACGCCTTAACACAAGGCTCCCTTACTAATGGTGTAGCTAAAGAGAGGGCTCCCTTTACGCTACTTCACTCACTACGCGCGCGACCGGTCGAAGTCGTGCGTCCTGTAGTCTTTGAGTGAAATGTAAACTGAATGTATATTTAATATGTAATTGTCCTAAATTAATTTAAACTAATGTAAGATATATGTAATACTAGCTAAAATGTAGTGTACACCACCTGTATACTAACACGTGGCTGGCTGCCACGCCTCCACCAAGGGCTCCTGCCCTGATTGGTTAAAATAACCAATGGTCCAAACCTTTCGGACCGGTCAATACTGACCCCAGCCGTAGTGTACTCACGTACACTACACATACTAAATGTAACCAGAATGTAACCCTGTTACACACACCCTACTTTCCCTAAACTCACACCCATGATCTGATTCGTAATGGGGATGTCTAAACTGACCGGTCCATTTGTCTAAACCGACCGGGTTATACTAGCGATAACTTTTTATTGGATGAAAAAGAGATCCTTTTAGCGAATGAAACAGGGTGTGTGGTTTATTGCAATAAGTGCTACTGCCATTGTAATATTTACGTTACTTGACTCTGTCGTTACTATCTAAAGTTGCGACTTGTTCTTGCATTTCTTTCCGTAGTTCGTCCATGCGGATGACGATGCGACGTTCGATCTCTTCGACGGAAATATTAATGCTCTTCGGTAACAAGGATGGAAACGCTAATTTTTGGGGAGGACCTTGGTTCTCAACTAGCAATGCAGTCGTCGGGTGATCAATGGCAGGAGATTCGACGTACTTTGACTGATATCGCTTCGCACGCCCTTACTCAAACGACACGTGTGAAACTGTTCGCGACCAAAAACCACAGCTTATCCCACCGCTGCCTCGGCAGTAGCAACCTGAAGACCACGAAACGGGCCACCTGACCGACATACACGCTAGATCAGTGAAAAGAAGCACTACTTCTTGCTTGTATCGTCAAGAAGTATGGCAAAACCATTCGTTTCTAGACAGGCTTACTGTAATGGGGTGCCATTACATAATTGATATTCAAGTTAGAATATCACAGTTAAATTTCAGACGCGTTGTATGAAATTCAAATAAGAGATTATAAGTTATTATAATCCACGAAAGAAAAGTCGATTCGGTATAAATACCGAATCTTGCAGGTTAACTAATAGTACAGTTAGTTGAATAATTGATATTATTATATTAGTTAGGTAATTACTATACTATTAGCCGCTAACCACCCATTAAATAAACACTCTTAATTTCGCGTTCTAGGACATAAGTAAATATTTATATTTACTTTTAGTATAGTATTAGTTGTCACCAACTAATCCTACCCCTTTTGTATTGCGCGATTCCTCGCACAACACAGTGTAAGCCTGTAACAGGATCAGTACTGTTACACCTGGTAGCACTTTGTGGTCCGTCTTAACGACCACAGTTCCGTTCTGCTAGTCAACTAGCGGAGCGAAGATTAAGAGCCGCTCGGCATCATGTCGCGAGACATGACTCCTGCCGAGCGATAGAGAACGCTGGAAGAGGTGAATAAACACTTCCCTCACTTCTCGTCGCGTAGTAAAGAAGCGACGGTGGAAATGATTCGGTCTATGGGGACCGACATCATTACCTTCCTCATGAGTAAGTCTCCGGAGGAAGTGATACAGGTGGTGAACCGCTTTAGGCGAAAACACCTAGAGAAACCAGCACGGCCCGCGCAAGAGGCAGCACGGACCACACCTGCACCTGCAACACATAGCGTTGAAGTGGTAAAGGCGCGAGTACCGCCCTTTACCGGTGAAGGGGGCGAGACCCTTCGTAGATGGTTCACAGAGGTGGAAGATGCCATCTCTGCGCAAAATATTGTTGACGAACGTCAACAGGCGTACTTCGCCACAACATGCCTGGGCGGCAGAGCCGAGGCATGGGCGATGAGTCGCAGAGCCACTGATAACTCTGCGCTCCTGAGTTATCAGGAATTAAAAGCTGAGCTAAAGCTCAACTTTGAAGCTCCAGAAATGGAGCTAAGTAGTCGGCAGGAGCTCATGGAACTCCGGCAAGGTAAGCTTGACCTTTAAGCTTACGCTCAGAAGACGCAATATTTGCTGTCAAATATCGTGTATGAGACGGTGCCCCCTGCTATGCAGGTCACTGGCTTCATGAAGGGACTCAATGATGGTCCCGTCAAACAGCGTCTCTACCGGCACCCGCCAGAGACTCTAAGGGATGCTATTGATATAAGCATCCGTGAAGAGTTCAGCATGTGATCAGCGTCATCGCATGCTGGGTACAGCCGAAGGGATCAACAGCCCTTCGCTTTTGACATACCGCAACAGCATGTCAACAAGCAGCAGTCGGGCAGACGAAGCTCACACTTCGTCTCAAGAAACAGCCACCCGCGCCAGAGAATGGGCGGTGGAGGTCCAGAGCCGATGGACCTATCGGTTGCGGTTGCTTCGAACACGAAGCAACCGAAATTTAAGAATAATACTGCTGTAATAGATGCGCGAAAATGGGGCATTTTGCCCATGAGTGTATGGCACCGCGCCCGGTGCCACGCAGTCAGCGGACGGAACCGTCCTCTGCACGGCGATACCAACAGGGACATCACCCTGTTGGTGCAAAAAACGTAAATAACCAGTAGGGGCGGGGCGTCGTACTGGGAATGTTATCCCACATGCCGACATAGGGCATGTGAGGGTAATAGCCCCAGACGGGACTATGTCCTGTCAAAAGGTGCAGGGTGATGGAAAGCCTCTTATCACCCTGGAGGTTAAGCCGCACGGGAGCGATGTCCCCATGCGAGCTTTGTGTGACACAGGAGCGTCAAACAATTTCGTTAGAACTCAGAGTCTAACGCTATTGAGCTTCGTGGAGGTAGAAACCCCACGAAGTATGTTGTCAGTCCGGTTAGCAACAGGTGCAACCGTGACCATTCCAAAGCGTGTGATTAAACACGCTTCGAGTTGAATGAACTGCCATTCGAGGATGAATTCATCGTCCTCGATTTAGATGACAAGTTCGATGTGATACTTGGAATCCCATGGATGTCCAAGTTTAAACCTTCGATCGACTGGATTAACCTATCGATCGACTGTGGCGGACCCACAGGATCTGATCACCCTGTGTGTAATCCGGCTGTATCAGAAGATACAACCGCAGCATCAGACAGTCTGGTGAATAGCGATGTCACCACCAGGTTTGTTCCGACACGATCAGCGGAAGGTACCTCCGCTGGTGAGAGTCCAGAGGGACTACCACACGCAATAGAAGAGTCGTTGCGTGTTGTAGAGGAACATTCCACGGGTGATAGACCATCGTGAGAATGAATTGATATCCACGGTGGGAAACACCCACCGTGAGAATGAAATAGTATCCACAGTGGGAAACACCCACTGTGCGACCGAAGGTTCCAACACGACGAAAGAATTCCGTGTTGATGAGAGTGAACTCACGATCGAGTGCAATCGTGATCACAACTCCGTGGTGTCGAGTGCCCACCACGTTGCGTTAGCCATGCACACGGGTGATAAAGACCACCGTGTCGCGGAACAGGCGGCCGATCAGACGAGCACATCTGATCGCCAAGAAAATTACATGGTAGGCAGTGACCTCCATGATGATGAGTATTCGCACACGGTGAATCGTAATCACCGTGTAGCAGTCAATCAGACGAGTGCGTCTGATTGCATGGACAGTTCCGTCGAGACGATCAACGTCTTGACGCAAACGGAGACCGTATTAGCTACCCAGTCTCTGTTGATGGAACACCCTCCGAAAGAAGGTTCGGAGGTGATGTCTCTTCCAGCGCTAAGCTGGAAGAAGTTTATGAGAAACTTGCACGATGATCAGATCGAGCAGATCTGTATTATCGTAGCAACAGATGATGTAGTGGATATTCGCGAACGAATATCCACATTACAAGTGGAAAACATTGGGAAAGAGGTTCCCAATGATCAAACCAAAGTTCAGCGCTTTGAAGCGCAGAGCTGGGAGTCGCTTAAAGCGAGCTCCCCATTTTATGAGGTACTTCGGGAATACGCTGATGTATTCCCAGAAGAAGTACCTAGCGAGCTCCCTAAGGATAAGGGAACTCGTCATGAGATTGACCTCGTGCCAGACACGAAGTATTGTGTTACGCGGCAATGGCCGTTGCCGCGTGATCAAGTAAAAGCGATCGACGAGTTTTTCGAAGCTCGTCGTAAAGCAGGCCAAGTGCGGAAGTCTATCTCACCGCACTCTACCCCCACCTTTTCTTTTGTGAAAAAGTCCACAGGTGGGTGGAGAATCGTTCACGCTTACAACAAGCTGAGCGCAGCGACGGTACCGGCACAGACGCCGATACCGCGAAAAGATGTCATCATTGATGGCATGTGCGGGAGCACCATCTTTAGTGCTCTCGATCTAAGAGATGGATTTTATCAAATCCTAATGCGTGAGAAAGATATCCCTCTCACGGCGGTAAGCACCCCAAGCGTCATGCTTTGGGAGTGGCTTGTTATGCCACAGGGGCTTCGAAATGCCCCTGCTACGTTTAACAGATGCGTAACGCATCTCTTACGCCCGGTGCGATAATTCGCACCGAGTTATTTTGATGACGTGTTCATCCATAGTAAGGGTGGACACGATAAAAGCGATGTAGATGTCCATAGGGAACATATACGTCGAGTGTTAGAGCTTATGCGTAATCATAAGATCTATGCAAATCTAAAGAAGTGCACCTTTGGTGCACCTGAGATACCCGTTCTTGGATGCTTTGTGGGCAAGCACAGGGTGCGTCCTGATCCAGAAAAGATCAGGGTGATCGTTGAATGGCCTACGCCAAACAACGTTAAGGAACTTCGAAAGTTCCTTGGGTTGGCAACATATTTGCACAAGTATTCGTGCAACTATGCTGGGTTAATACGACCTCTTTCTCAATTACTTAAGAAAGATGTCGAATGGCATTGGGATACCCAATGCCAAGATGCTTTTGATGCAGTCAAGCAAAGCTTGACTGAAGCGCCTGTCTTGGATATAGCCGATAACGAGCGTCCGTTCCACGTCTTTTGCGACGCGAGCGATTTAGATATAGGCTGTGCTTTGATGCAGCGTGATCACTATGATCGTGATCGCGTAATCAATCGCGTCAGTTGCGCCCAGCCGAGCTCAACTATCCAGTGCATGACAAGGAACTCCTTGTCATGAAGTATGCAGTGGCTAAGTTTCGGATCTATCTATTGGGAGATAGACCGTTTGTGGTTTACACGGACCATGCGTCGCTACGCACGGCCGTGAATTCACCACACATTTTAAGAATGGCTCGATGGCTGTCATTCTTTGCTGAGTACAACTTTACGGTTGAATACAAACCCGGAAAGTTGAACGTGATAGCGGATGCGCTTTCACGGAGGCCCGATTACGAGACGAAACCGTCCGTAACCGAAGGTGCCAGTGCAAACGCGATCCGTTGCACTGCTTTGTCGTCGTCAATTATACGACAAGTACGCGAGGCGTACAAAACAGACGAGGAGCGCGACGAACTCCCAGAGTTCCTCCGCGCTTGCGTGGATCGATATTGACTGCACGATGGTCTGCTGCTTTACAGCACAGACCAAAAAGATGAAAGTCGCATCGTCGTTCCAAACGACGATGATCTCAAACATCAAATTATGTTTGAGTATCATGATGCACCGATTTCGGGGCATCAAGGTCGAGAGAAGACATACGCTTCTCTCGCACGTGACTTTTACTGGCGAAACCAGTACAAGTGGGTACGGAAATACGTACGCGCTAGCGAGATTTTCCAGCGCGTTAAGCCTGCACAGTCTGCACAGGCTCCGCTGCAATCCCTGCCGGTTCCGACAGAGTGTTGGAAGTCCATTTCAATGGACTTCGTATTCGGTCTTCCACCCGACAATAGTCGGAAGAACGGAATAGTGGTCTTTGTAGACCGTTTCAGTAAGATGGTACATCTTACTGCAGTATCAGCGAACGTAACCGCCGCTCAAACAGCGCGGATATTCGTTGATACGGTATTCCGTTTGCACGGAATGCCGGAAGACATTGTCTCAGATCGAGATCCGAGATTTATAGGACGTTTCTGGCAAGAAACGTTCTCATTGTTGGGAACCCAGTTGAAGATGTCAACTGCGGACCATCCGGAACCGGATGGGCAGACGGAACGGGTTAACCGCGTTCTCGGAGACATGTTGCGATCATACGCACATGATTTTGAGCAGTGGAGTGACTACCTGTCACTCACTGAATTTGCGATTAACAATTCGGTGCATGCTTCAACTAAGCATACACCGTTCTACGTGAATGCCTTAAGGCATCCACGAACCCCAGATTTACTTGGCGGTACGCCAAATCTAAGTGGGGGAGGGACCCGCTCAAATTTGAGCGAGTCAATGCGCAAGTTGCGACTGCAACTTGTGAACAAAACGATGGCCCTTCTACTGAAAGTACAGTAGAAGCGGAAGCAGCTTCAATTGAAACTGAAGCTGCATACGATGAATATGTGTCTGCAGCAATGGCTTCAGACAACGAGGACAATGCACCTACTGCTGATAAAGCAGTAGATGAATTCGTATTACAGCGCCAAGCTGTAATACGCTATACAAAAGATGCACTTGCCTCTGCCTTTGATAAGCAGAAGCAAAATGCAGACAAACAAGGAAGAAAGAACAAAAACTCCTTTCTGAAAGGTGAATTGGTATTATTAAGTACTACCAATTTGCCTACACATGCAATAAGCAACTTCCCTACACGGAAGTTGCTTCCTAAGTACATTGAACCTTTCAAGGTCCAAGCGATTCGTGGAATGCCTATACCTTAGACATTACCACATCAATGAGGCTCCACCCAACATTCTATGTTGGGCGGCTCAAGCCGTATCATTGGTTTTCTTCTTACGACGAGACGCAGAACCACGGAAGATACCGTTCTTCTCCAAGTCTCCCAAGAGAGAATTGTAATCGGCTTCCAGCCGTTGATGAGCATAGCGGAGAGTCATTACATCCGCCTTCGACTGTGCAAGATCAGACTTGTGCCGATAGAGCTCTTCCTTACAGCGGGAAAGCTCGATGTACAGAAGATCATTCTTCTGCTAAAGGGCAGTGTGCGCCCCGAGGATGTCGCGGACATCCTCGCGAAGAGACCGATATGTCTTCACAGAGTGAGACATATCGCTGCTCAAGGAGGAATAACCCTCCTCGAGCTTGCGGAGCGAAGAACCATGCTCCGCAACAACAACGGCGAGGGAATCTCAACCTCCACCGCTCCTGATCGATAATCAGGGGAATAAGCGATACATTCTCGAGCGCTTGATCTCGAAGCGATCGGTGCCTTCGAAGAAGGGGCAGCGTACCGAGTACTTAGTACGCTGGCTGGGTTACCCCCAAGAGTTCGACTCTTGGGAGCCGATTGAGGTTCTGAGGGCCGACGCCCTAGACCTTTTAACTGAGTTTGAGAAGGAGTCTCAAACTCATAATGCTAAGTAGCATCAACACTAGTTGTTGATGCATTTAGGGCATCGATTAATCCCTGAATTTCGGCGGGTACGGAAAAACCACCGTACCCCCGCAACTCCTCCTCTGACAGACGAGGAGCGCCGTGCGTACACCGCGGGCAAACGAGGTGAGAAGGGACACCACCAGTTCAACCCTTCTTTGATGCAAGTAAAATGGATGTATTCCATTTTGCCTGTTCGCGAGTGCTTTGAAAAGCGCTCGCGCATTACGTGAACTTTATTCACGTAATCATCTGGGCTTTTGTTGTAGTTGTCAACAAAAGCGTTCCAACTCTGAGTCAGGGCGTCTTTATCGTCTCTGTTCCTCCTTGACCCTTTCCGGCTCGAATAATATCAAACCTGGAAAAAGAGGTCAATAAAGTACCGACGTCTATCGTCTGTACTTCTATCGAATCGACGTGACTGGATGTCTTCGCAGTCATCCAGCACGTTGATATCGAACAACGCATATTGGCAGTCACGCTTACGGTGACCGCCACTGTAGGGGGCAATAGCCCATCCAGGGGTCCAAAACCCCACTTTGTACGGAACATGTGGTTCCGTAACATGATACGCTTCAGAAGCGTCAGGCGCCGCTTCTGTTCGAGCTCTTTTAGCAGGCAGAGCACCGCCTGCTTCAACACCACGCGCCGGGGTTAAATCACCCCGAGGGGAGAAGTACTTGGTCGAGGTGGGGCTCTGCGCTCCCGAAACCACCTGTGATAATCATTGTCGCTGTCATAGCTGACAGCGACACCAGAGTCATCATCGCTGCTAGGCGATTAGCACCTAGCGAGTTTCGAATAGCTATATCCTTTAGTGAGGACAGCTGTATCCCCATCACTTTGTTCGGAGTCAGAACTCCCAAACATGGCCCTCTTGGCAACACACCATTCGGGGGTTGTCATCGTGCGAGATGTTGCATTACCAACATCTCCCTGTTTCTTGCCAGATTCCGCCTTGGCAGCATCTGTGGTCGAAAACGGTAAGTCTTCCGACCTTTGCGTAGTTGACGCTGCTAATTCAGCGTCACTGTTGTCACTCAACACCTCAGCACCTAGTGCTGAGGCGGAGGAAGAAGCTCCTTCGATGTTTTCAGCAGCGCTCTTTAGAGCGCCGCCGCGTGCTTTGACCATCGAATCGATGGTCAATCAGTTGGTAAATGAGAACTACCAACAAGTTCCACCCATTATTGGCCAAAATAAGAATTATTATTGGCCAACCACCTTAAGTGGGGGGTGATGTAATGGGGTGCCATTACATAATTGATATTCAAGTTAGAATATCACAGTTAAATTTCACACGCGTTGTCTAAAATTTAAATACGAGATTATAATTTATTATAATCTACGAAGTAAAAGTCCATTCGGTATAAATACCGAATCTTGCAGGTTAACTAATAGTACAGTTAGTTGAATAATTGATATTATTATATTATTTAGGTAATTACTATACTATTAGCCGCTAACCACCCATTAAATAAACACTCTTAATTTTTCGTTCTAGGACATAAGTAAATATTTATATTTACTTTTAGTATAGTATTAGTTGTCACCAACTAATCCTACCCCTTTTGTATTGCGCGCTTCCTCGCACAACACAGTGTAAGCCTGTAACAGGATCAGTCCTGTTACACTTACCAACCAAGCCAGCGTAGAATTCCCGCGTGATTGTCCCAGCAGCTACTCCAGTGATCCAATCCTTTTTATCACCTCTTTTGTTCGAAATTATCTCGTCAAAAGCTGCTCATAACGATACAAACCCTGTCACGACTAACTGGGCCACAATCTGTAATGTCAGCAGCTTACCAATGTACGTCGAGGAAAGCAAGAAAAAAATTGAACTCATTGATGCTGCATAAAATCTATTACTCTTGTTGCGTAGCACCGCGCGTTTTGCGCCCATTGTAGTCCCTGTTGCGCTAGCCATTCTGGCGCCAACCATCATGGGGCTTGACAGCGCTCTTCGCCTTCCCTACGCATAATTTAGCACACAGATTGTCACTGTACAGTTGACCTTTGCACTATCAACACTCTTATCATTATATCTCACCTAGCGACTTCTTGGAGCTGTCTAACAATAAAACACACACCCTGTTTTATTCGCTAAAAGGATATCTTTTTCATCCAATAAAAAGTTATCGCTAGTGTAACCCGGTCATTTTAGACAAATGGCCCGGTCAGTTTAGACAGCCCCATTACCAATCAGATCAAGGGTGTGAGTTTAGGGAATAGGGTTTGTGATTAGGGCTTCCCAGTTAAAGAAGAAAATGTAAAAGTGATATATTTTGACTAGACTAAATTATAGTCCGTCATAAATTATAAAATTGTGTACACCTATTTTCTGCACTTGCGCGGTGATGCATCATACATGGAATATCGAAACGATTCGCTCACTTCATATTCCAAGATTATCCATGAAATCACTTCATCCTGTGTTGAAGAGGGTCGGGGCACATCAGCAGGCGTCTATAATTTAAATGAATCTGTTGAAAGGTGTTAGCATCCATCGTAGCGTAGATACGTAGGAAACTCGAGTAGTAATAGTCGTATAGTGAAGTCTAATATACCAAATCGTCTCTTGTCTGTATCTCGACAACCAATTACAGCTAGGTTGCGATAGTGACACCCTTTGAGAGATTGTTGAACGTCCGACGAAGTGAATGCAAGTAGATGTTTATCTAATGCAAAGTTTATTGAGAAGTGATTAGCTAGCCTAACATGAATATGCATGAGCTGTTGAAAGTATACTATACCGCTAACAGCTGTTGTGTTACCTACATACCTTATCACTACAAAAATAGGCAGTACTCAGAACCGAGTACACCTGCCTTATTTTTAGCACCTAAAAGATAAGAAATACAGATTGCTAACTAAAAACAAATGGTCCTACCTAATTATAATAATTAAGTATACAGACTATTTTTAACACTCCTCCTCAATGTGTATTTCGAAAATCACACATGTTGAAGGCAGAGCGCGGCGCGCAGCTCTTCGAACCTTAATGCAGGCAGTGCCTTGGTAAGTCCATCAGCAGGAATATCATGAGTCGAAACTTAGGTAGCCTCGATAAGTCCATCCTTTAACTTTGAACAATAAATTTGACTCGAATGTCAACATGCTTCATCTTGGCACTTGTTTGGTAGTCCTGGAAAATCTTGATTGCTGCTTGGTTGTCCATACAAAGTTGCATGGGCAGCTTCATATTGACTTGAACTTCCTCTATTAGTTCCTTGAATCCAAAAAGCATCACTACGTTCGTCGAAGCCGCATAAAATTCTGCTTCCATAGTCGATAACGAGACGGCATCTTGTTTCTTGCAAAGCCAAGCCACCAAAACGCCATCCAAAAATATGATTCCACCAGAGGTTGACTTCCTATCGCTCTTGGAACCTCCGTAATCCGCGTCGCTATACGCCTTGATGCTCAACTCGTTGCTCGCCACCTCACCACGCCCCATACAGAACTTAAGATATTTGGTACGTTTGAGGTAACGCAAAATCTTCTTGGAAAGCTGCCAGTCAGCGATGGTGGGGGCATGAGTACGTCGATTCGCCTTATTAACGGCGTACACAATGTCGGGTCTGATGCATCGAGCGATCCAGAGCAAGCTGCCTACCAAAGACTAGAAATCCTTGATAGTGTTTGAAACGTCACTATTGAGAGGTTCACTTGGTTGATGCGAGGTATCTTCAAAGTCGGTGCCGATCGTTGTTCGAACTTCGTTTGCGTCTTGCATCTTGAATTCCTTGATGATCGCATCGATCGTCACCTCTTGATCCAACTTGTATCCTGAGTTGGTGTCAAAAACCACTCGCATACCAAGGAATTTTGATACCATGCCGAGATTCTTAATCTCAAGGCATTTAATATCTTCAAAGAATTGGTCCACGAGCTCCTCCTTTGTACCGGTTACAAGTATGTCATCAACATAGATGCCTACTATAACGGTTTCGCCATCCAAGTGCTTGACGTATAAACACATGTCCGTCAAGCACTGCGTAAAATCCAGTTCCAATAGCTTTCCATGAATCAGCTTATTCCACAGTCGTCCTGCCTGTTTCAGTCCGTAAAGCATCTTCCTGAGCTTGAGTACTTTTTTGGCTTGGTCGTCTTGAGTGCATGCATCGGTTTTTAGATGCATATCTTGGGGGATGAACAGAAAAATATCGTGTTCATTTTCCTCAGCCTTAACATAGGCGTTTGGAATATCCCCGTGACTCGCATGCACCTGCCCTTTGGTGGCCAACGCCAGAACCAACTTGACTGTATTCCTATCGATAACGGCGGCAAACGTTAAGGTGTAATCAATACCAAAACGTTGCTCGTTGCCACATGCAACGAGTCTAGCCTTAAACCGTTCGATTTCACCATCTTGGTCCAGCTTTGTATTGAAGACCCATTTTGTGTGGAGAGCTCGACAATCTTGAGGTTTCTCGACGACGCTCCAAACTTCGTTGCGTTCAAGAGCGTTAAGCTCCTCCTGAACAGCAGTCGTCCACTTGTCCTTGTTCGCCGACTTCATTGCCTGAGTATAACACTTCGGGTCCAATTCACTAACGAAATGTACGGACCCACCATCTTCAACTGCACTTGGAATTTCAGTTGTAACTTCGTCAGCAGTAGTCAGATCTTCAAGCTTGGACTTGGAAACACTTTGCGTGACGCAGCGCTCGCGTTGCCAACGTTTTTTGTTGCGAGACTTCATCTTCTTGGGGGTCGGAGACGTAGTCGTTCCCCCCCCCTGATTGTCGATCTTCCACCATACTTTGTTGAAGTGTACGGTTTTGATCGGGGGTCAAGGTTTCAACATTTTTTATGTGTTGAGTCACAAAAACCTTGCGTTCACCCTTTAGGTAAACCTTATACCCCTTGACCTCTTCGCTTTTCCCGACCACAACCGCAGCCTGCGCACGATGTGCTTGTGAATCATTTCCAGGATTTCTATACACAGTCCAGATCGAGCCGAAAGCAACGATCTCACCGCGGTTCGGTTGTTTGTTTGTCAGCACCTCCAAAGGTGACTGACGGCGAGAATTTGAGTTGCTTGGGATGCGGTTCAATATATATGCAGCGTATTGAACCGCATCGCCCCAAAAAGTGAGAGGTAAACCACTTGCGAAAAGCATGCACCTAGCCATGTTCATGATTGTTCGGTGCATGCGTTCTGATTTTCCATTGCTAAACTGGTTGTTGGCCTCACTGAGTTGGCGTTCAACACCAGTCTGCATGCAGAAACCATCGAGATTTTTGAACTTGTACCCTCCATCGGTACGTAAAATTCGAACCTTGCAGTTAAACTGCCTTTCAAAAAATACCATGAAGTGTTCAAACTTCTTCACGGCAACATCTTTTGTTTTTGCCAAAAAAAACGCGCACGTATTTAGACTTATGATCGACAAAGTTGATCATATATCTGTTGCCAAGGCGGTCTTTTGGGGTGATTGGACCTTTTAGGTCCAAACATATGACACCACCGATACGATCAATCGGTGAGTTGGTGCCACTGTCTTTGACGGACCTCGAATTTTTCGTTTGCTTGCCCTGGGCACAGGTCAAACAATTCATCCGTTTATGGTCCGTCAAGACAATCCTACTAGACCCATCCTTGGCCAAACGCTCAATGGCATCGTAGTTCAGATGTCCGAGTCGTGCATGAAAATGCATTAACGAACCTTTATGGACATCTGATTGCCGTGCCAAAACGGTATCGTTTTCATCGATAATGGCCATCACGACCGGAAAATGAGTTTCATTGTCGATGATGACTGAAAGGTTTACCGTTAAGACCTTGTTGGTCTTTTGGATGTCGAAAATTTTAGATTGGGTGGACTTGTGTAATAACACACGTTGCCTTTAACGTAGGCCATCTCGAACACTTTCTTCTACAAAAGACCATACGACAAGATGTTTTGGCGAGATTATCCACGTGAAATACGTTCTCCACACGAACGGTCTTTGGTTTACCACTGGCATGGACTTTCAACAAGATCCAGCCTTTATATGTAATTTCCAGCTGTTTTCCATCAGCCTGGAAACACATGCCGTCAACTGGCTCGGCATCACGCAGATACTTCCGTTGATTAACCAAGTGCATACTAGCACCTGAATCGAGTATCCAAGTGTTTACAACCGATTTCGGCGCAAAATTCAAAACAGCGAGCGAGAAATAGACTTTTTTGTCAGGCTTATTAGGGAATTTCCGTCTAATATGACCTACTTTACCACACCCATGACACTTGATGACTTTCTTCTTGTCTTCAACCAAATTCACTGCTTTGTGATTGTGCGACTTGACAGCCCTTGATTCGCCCTCGACAGCCTGTGAAAAGTGAGTTAACTCTTCCGCATGTCGAAGGTAGTCCGTCCGTATAGCCGGTGCGTATACGCACGGTGCGGCTAGCGCAAAGAGGAAGACTTTCCTAAAGCGGTGATGTGCCGCTACTTAACCGATACGCCCTTATAAAAGGGCTTAGTAAGAGAGAACTCTCTTACTCGGGTCCAAGATTCCACTTTGGTTTACTAGTTAGCACAAGCTAACGCCTTAACACAAGGCTCCCTTACTAATGGTGTAGCTAAAGGGAGGGCTCCCCTTACGCTACTTCACTCACTACAGGCGCGACCGGTCGAGGTCGTGCGTCAGTAGTCTTTGAGTGAAAATGTAAACTGAATGTATATTTAATATATAATTAGCCTAAATTAATTTAAACTAATGTAAACTATATGTAATACTAAGTAGAACTTACCAAATTCGTACCTAGCTAAAATGTAGTGTACACCACCTGTGTACCAACACGTGGCTGGCTGCCACGCCACCCCCAAAGACTCCTGACCTGATTGGTTAAAATAACCAATGGTTCAAAACCTTTCGAACCGGTCAATTCTGACCCCAAACCGTAGTGTACTCACGTACACCACCTACTAAATGTGACTCGAATGTAACCCTGTTACAGTCCGCTGTGATCGTACTTAGCCATTAACACCGTCCTCAAATCCGGCGAGGCATGATGGACCACATTGTCCAGTACGAGCGTCTCACTGTTGACAACAGCTTCGGAAATTTGCACCAAGTATAGTAAATGATCATCCCATGAGACCTTGGGGCTCTTCCTACTGGTGAAGAGTTTCATCGCCTGTGCAGAGGTGATGGTCCTGTGAAATGCACTAAGCATGTTGTTCATCACATGCACGAGAGTGGGCGTTTCGGTCCACCACGTGTCGACCCGTCTGTTTTAGTACTTCTCGGCAGTACCACCTAGGTAATGACCGAGCAAATCGACCTTGAAATCTTCGCTCCAGTAGTATCCGCAAGCGGATTCCGCGATAGAGATTTGTCGAATAAATCTTGTACCCCAAACCTTGAATCCAGTCCCAAGCCCTCGGTACTGCTCGGTACCATCAAAGACTTTGATGGAGAGTTTGCACTCTCTCGCTAAGGGGTACTTCAAAGCTGGGGGACGCTGATGCATAGGTGCACCTGTGGTGGAGTAAAGTTAAAAATCGAACACCGTAGTGTCGAGAACCTGACCGCCATCGTGCCCGGCCGTCTAACTTACTGGGGGGTACCCCGCGAACCTTCGCTTACGATCCGATCTGATCGTCCGCTGCTAGCAGACGACCGATCATCAGCATAGGACGCCTGGTCCGATTCGTTTGTCATCTCACCTTGTGTACCCGATGGAATGGGCTGGTAACACACTCGGTGGATCGGTGCTGTAAATCGATTTGTGGTCTAAATGTGGGAGACCGTGCTGGGTAATGTACCCTGGGCGGAACTCTTCACCCTGGGTACGGAAAGACCAGTTATACTCCAAGTAAATATACTTAAAAGGGCAGATCGATCAATCGATCGTAGAGCCCAACCAATACGAGAATAGAAGTCCAAAAATCCAATATGAAGATCCAATAAGAACGTGATATACTCCACGAACGATATCTCCACGAAATAATCCAATAACTTGATAACACGTTCCAAACGTGTGCAACTTGCGCTTGAAAAGCCGACCAATGTGTACTCCCGTCGAGGAACTTCCGGAGGGCCAATTGCGCCTGTAACGCGTCCCGGCCGGGTATAATAAGCTGTAGGGGATTGCTCGACCCTCTGATTCCAAACAATCTGCGGCGTGCAGAGGCGACTGATGTACAAAGCGACGAAACTACTTCTCGTTGAGTGTTAAAGGCTGCTAAAAAGACACACTAAGTAAAACTATCCCCTATGGTCGCCAATATGTACACACATGAAAATATGTAGGTACACGCAATCTCATGTGACTTACCAAAATCCGTGCTCTTGACACCTCTTGCACATGATAGGCTAAAAAGCCCCTTGATTTCCACCAATACGATCGCCGCTAAGCCGATCGGTGTGCTGCTGACGCAAAACGACCAAAATTCTTGGGTCCGCTTCGACACAGCCGCCCCTGAGTCCGGTCGCAGCCGCGCAACGGTAGCGGCCCGATCTCATTTTATTCCAGATCTTCACAGAAGAGGACTTCACCAATGGACGGATCTCCGAGTCCACCTTCGCCAGGTACTTGCCTTGTACACCCGATCGTCATGTAACCTCTCTTGACATTCTTTGCTACAGGTGCCCTGCGTTCCTCATCGCCCCATATCGGTTCTCCGACCGGATAGGCCCGATCTGACAGCCCTCACAGCAATCCAGGGTTCGACATACCGGACAGGCATCAGATCGAGGCCGATCAGCTCCGGAAAACGGTACGGGAGCTTCAGTCCCAGTTGGACATCAGGCATTCTTCACTCCTGAAACTGCGGAAGGAGGTGGATACGTTGATCCCCATTTCCATGAAGTTGCAGGAGGTGACGGCTGAGAACGCACATCTCCGGGCCCATATCTCCCAACAAGCAACTCGAGGTAAGACGATCGGTCTGTTTTCATCTTGGGTCTGCTCTGACCCTCCTTTGCATGTAGATCGGTTGCCCGCCGACATCGCCAAAACGTTCGACGCCTTATTTACGGCTGATCGGCAGTCGCATGATCACTGCGATCATCTCCGACCGATCTTGGACGGGCTGATAGGCGCACGTCACTATCTGTCTCGCTTGGAGGCCTAAAGGTCACACCTCCTGAAACAGCTCGCGGTGGTCAACCGGCAGAGGTTGGAGGACCAGTCCGATCGGACTTTACTCCGCACCCAACATGGTGACCTGGAGAGGCAGATCGGTGAGTTGAAGGGCGTAGTCCGGGAGCAGATCGGGAAGGTAGAGTCGTTCCAGAGCCGATCGGACGCCTGGACCTAGGAATCAGATCGTCGCTGGGTGGCCGTAAATCGGTGCTACCAACAGTTGACTGACTTGTTGCACCGGCGTCCCACTGCATGATCTAGCGCTGCCCGGTCTGCATCGGCCGTTCTGGTCGATCTGCATCAAGATCGGACCCGACGCCACTCATTGGCCAAAAGTAAGCACCCCGAAATTCCGAAAACTTCCGAGAAGCGTAAGGACGCGTCGAAAGGCTCAAGGACGCGGGGCATAGCGCGCGACTCCGAACTCGAGGAGAATCAAGCGGTGCCCCAGAAGAAAGCCAAGACGCTAGCGCATCTCCCAAGCCCCAGATCGGACGCGGGGATACGTCTACCATCATTCAATCTCGTGCTCCCTCGCGCCCCGCGCTGCTCACATCAAGCGTATAGAGGTCTCCTCCGGAGAGGACTCGGGTGGCGGATCGAGCGATTCCGAGTTCTTGATCACTGCTTTATCCAAGACCCGATCCGATCAACGCCGAGGTTCCGTTCCTTCAAAGCCTGCATCGGGGGATAATAAGGCGATCATCTCCCAGAGTGATGGTGCTGCACAAACGCGCGAGTCAACCGAATCGGTACCTTCGTTTCATCCCGGCACATCTTGGCTGCGCAATCACGCCCGATTGAAAGGGTTTTTGACCGGAGATCGAACTCTCCCATCGCTGATTTCAGATGCCACTTTGCCGTGGTCAACAGGGCAGATTGGTAGCTTGCACCTATCAGCGCTTACCAAGCAAGGTCTAGCCCGGTCGATGTCCCGACCAGATTTCTGGCTTTTCCTTCCAGCTCTGAAAAACCCTGACCCGACTACGTTGCGAGCGGATCTGGTCACAGGACCGCAAATCGCCCGTATGTATGCAGATCGACCATGGGAAGTGTTGCCCAGCGCCAAGTTGGACTCCATGTTCGCGTCGACTCCTTGGATCGATTTCCTTCTGGGTCGACTTCGGGTTTTTAACACAACTCACTGCCAAGCGATCTGGGAGTCTACCCATTATCTCCTCCTTCCCGCGGGTCGGAATTTACGTGACCCAGACCTGATCTTGTATCGGAAGCGCCGGAAACAGCGTCGGAGTCGGGCGGGAGAGGCCTGGCTGATCCGATGCCAGTTTAGTCTGGAAGGGATGCTGGCCCGCGAATGCGACATCGACATCTTTTTGTATCCGGTGTTTCTTCACATGGCCAAGCGTCGCGTTGAGATCCCCCGGGCGTTGACTAAAGACGACATCTGGTATCCCAGTCTTCGGTGCAACGGGCCAGTCGTAGACCTGAAGGACGCCTTGATCCAGATCGATCTACAGGAGCCCTGGTGTATTCAACATCGGTACCAGATCGAAGACCATCCGGCATTTACTACCGGTCGTTTGTGGTGTGATCGCGACTTTTGATTTGTCAGATATCTGACCATATAATCCATAATACATGTCATCATTCTTTTCAAATTCATGATTATCCAATCACTTGACCAAATTTCATCACTTTCTCCAAACTTGCACCAACACGTTATCATACACAGTTTCCATCCACATCGCGAAAATCATCACCACGTTCGTCATTCCACTACTCCAGTTCATCACAGTTCATTACAAAATTCACAATAATTCAGACCTTACACGTATTCACACCGATAGATATACTAATCGGTGATACTGTGTGTCTTGATCTTCATACTCATGAGTCTGCATCACTGCAAAGCGATTCCGACTGACTCGTTCTCGCTCGAACTCTCGTAGCAGTGCTCCACAATTTAGATCAAGTTCGTCGATCCAAGTGGCTTCGTCATGATCCTTCCAGCGGACCCGATATTCTCGGTGGGTGCGACCGAAACGTGTCTTCTTAACTTATCGGACATCTAGCACCTTTTCCACCTCGAATTCGTCCTCTTCCAATGGCCTTTCCCAACAGTCCTCCGGCAGCAGAGCCTCATCAAAATCGAACCTCTCCGCTTCGTCCACCAGACAGGGCATTTTAGGCCGATCGGGGAATTCTCTGACCAGCTTCAGCTTGGACACGTGCACGATCGGAAAAACTTTGTAATCTGTGCCGATCGTGATCAGACGGGCAGCGTGCTCACCGATCAGCTCTGATACACGGAAAGGACCGTGCCACATATGATCCAACTTCTTTGCATAGCCTTCCTTGACCCAATCGAGGTATAACCATACCCTCGCCCCTGGTTCAATACCATGAGGGCAAACCTGATCGTTATTCCGATCTGCTCGATCTTGCGTGGACTGACGCAACGTTTCGTTGATGACTTCTTTCGCGTGCTGGTAATGCTTCTGGACCTGCATGCGCCAACGACGGGTATCGCTATCGTGGGTCCGAGTGCAGCCGATAGGTATCGCCGCTTCAAGTGTCGATCGAGGGTCCTATCCATACGCCAGATAAAAAGGCGTTTCTCCTCGGACCCGATCGGTTTAAGAGTTGAGTGCGAATACCAGACTCTCTGCATACTCGTCCCAGTCACGTTGGTCCGGATTGGCCACATACATCTTGATCGCCCTTGTGATTGTCTGCACCATGCGTTCAGCCTATACGTTCGCTTGCGGACGATATGCCATCGTCGCGCTCTGCTTCTGGCCTAGCATGTTACTGAACGATCGTAACACCTCAGCCATAAAACCGGGTTCACGATCGTGTCTGATAACTTCGCTGGCGCCGAACCTTCTGAACACGCATTCCTCGTAACTCTGGACGATCTGCTCCGCAGATCGTAATGCACTAGCCTTTGCGATCACCAGACCAGTGAACAGGTCGATCCAGATCAGCAGTTCAGTGTTGCCGCGTGTCGATCTGGGCAGCGACGGTATGTGATCCATTTCTATCACCTGGAAAGGGTAAGTAGCCTCGATATTCCCGGGCGATCGCCCCTTGATTATCGGTCTGCCCTTTCCGGTCTCGCAATCTGTGCAATAGCCCACGGATTTCTGCACGCTCCGAAAAAGTCCTCTCCAGTGAAAGTGAGCCCTGATCTTGTGGTATGTCCTTCCTATGCCTTGATGTCCCCCTTCTAGACTCACATGGTAGTGATGAATGACATCCGGCTGTAGCAACTCAGGGATCACCAGTTTCGCCAGTCGATCTCGATCGGCACTGTCTTGGTCAACGTCACGGAAGTAATATAGCAATCCATTGTCATCCACATCGTAACTGTCCGCGAGCTTGGTACACTCTTTCGCTTGATCATTCGTTAACTTGGACAGTTCACCGCGCAGATATGCTTTCAAGTTGATGATCCACTCTTCTTCGTCCTGCGCATTGAGGATCCGTTCCGCCCTTAGCTGTTGCACAACGCGCTCACTCATCCTTTCCTTCGGGAACGATCGGCGAGAATTCTGAGTCCGCGATCTAGTCGCAGCCATCACATGAACCTGGTCGGGTCTGTCCTCGGGCTTGATCACCTCCGGGAGCCTGTTTATATCCATTAGATCAAGTAGAACGGCCTCCTCGGTGATCTTCACCCCGATCTGGTCCCGCGTGGCCTGGGTCGCGAGATGGTCGGCGCTTCTATTCCAATCCCGTTTCACGTGCAATAGCTCGTGGTCGGGGTAGTCTTTTAACGCCTTCATCACTCGGTCGCTTAACAGCTTCAGTCGTGGTGCCTTGCAGTCGATCTCCCCAGTGATCTGCCTTATCACCAGGTTGGATTCACCACATATGATGATCCGACCTTTCTTTTGTGATGACAGCAGATCGAGACATAGAAGGAGCCCCCGATATTCCGCCTCGTTGACAGTTATGTACGGCGTGAAATCGGCGGCGGCTGCAACTATAGACCATTGTGGTAACTTACACAGTATGGCGCTATAGGAGCCGACCTTCTTCTTCACGCTAGCCGACCCGTCGAAACTCAAGACCAGGAGTTCCTCATACCGATCAACGGTCGGTGGAGGCCGTGAGATAGACTGTCGAGGTTGTTTCCTTGGGGCAATCGCCGTCAGAGCTTCATCCACTTCAGACCGAGGGGTGATGCTGGCAGCCAATGTGCCCAATATCTCTTCCTCCCCTTTAACGCACTTGACGACCTCTATATACCACTGTGACAGGATCGCTGACCATCTGCCAAGCCGACCGTCCATACCATTGGCTGATAGCAACCGGGCCAATGTTGACTTCCTTTATAGGACCTTTATGGGTCGGCCGACCAGCAGGTTATAGCACACATCCAAAATCCGTAGTAAGGCCAGAACTTCTTTTTCGACGATCCCATAGTTGACCTCGTTCGGCTTCAATGTCCGTCTCGTAAAAGTTACCGGGTGGTACACTCCATCATGTTCTTGCACTAGAGTGGCAAAAATGGCCCACTTACTAGCATACACAATGACGATCGGCATTTTTTCCGGATCGAAGTGCCTGAGAATCGGTGCCGTCTCCATCTTGTCCTTCAGCATGCCGAAAGCAACCTGTGCACGCTTCATGTGATCCTCTGCCTCCACCTGCGGAAAATCTGCAGGCATATCAGAGTCGCAGCCCTCCCGTAAAGTTGCCCGATCTCCTTCGCGCAACATATGGTAGTCGACTTTTCGGAGCTCGTACAGCACGGCCGCGTAAAACGCGAAGTCTTCAATGAAGCGGCTGTAGTAATTTAGGCTCCCTAGGAAGGACTGCATTGCTTTCAGTGATCTGGGAAACGGGAGGTTGCTCAGTGACTCCAGATCCTTAGGATTAGCCTCCAGCCCACTGATTGACACCGTATGACACAAATAGGCGACCTTGGACATGCCCCAAAAACACTTCACATCACTTATCGACAGGTTCCAGCGATCGCATGTCTCCAACAACCGTTCGACCTTCTCGCACAGATCGATCCATGACAAAGCAGGGATCATAATGTCGTCGATATACGATCGCATCCCCAGAACGGACGGTCTCCTTTCCCGATCGGGTACAC
>CM047581.1:8460680-8477137 GCA_026184515.1 Peronosclerospora sorghi | reverse complement strand
AGTCTGTGGTTAAGTGTATATGAAAAGTATACATAAAGAGTATACGGATGACCGTCCACGACAGTTTAGCCGACCATGAAGGAAGTTTTTCGGTATTGAATCCAGTGCTGAAGTAACCAAGAAGTAACAAGGTGAACAGACACTAGAGGTGTAACAGGACTGATCCTGTTACAGGCTTACACTGTATTTTGCGAGAAAGCGCGCAATACAATTAGGGCAGGATTAGTTGGTAACAACTAATCCTATAATAAAAGTAAATATATTAATATTCACTTGTGGGTTAGAACGCAAAATTAAGAGTGTTTATTTAATGGGTGGTTTAGAGGCTAATAGTATAGTAACTAACTAATTAATATAATAATATCAAGTCTTTAACTAACTGTACTATTAGTTAATCTGCAAGATTCGGTATTTATACCGAATCGACTTTTCCTTCTTAGATTATAATAACTTATAATCTCTTTTTAAATTTCAGACAACGCGTCTGAAATTAAATTGTGATATTCTAACTTGAATATCTATTATGTAATGGCACCCCGTTACATCACCCCCCACTTAAGATGGTTGGCCAATAATAATTCTTATTTTGGCCAATCATGGGTGGCACTTGTTGGTCAGAATTTCTCATTCACCAACTGATTGACCATCGACTCGATGGTCAAGACACACGGCGGCGCTCTAAAGAGCGCAGCTGAAAACAATGAAGGAACTTCTTCCTCCGCCTCAGCACTAGGTGCTGAGGTGTTGAGTGACAACGGTGACGCTGCATTAGCAGCGTCAACTACGCAAAGGTCGGAAGACGTACCGTCTTCGACCACAGATTCTGCTAAGGCGGCATCTGACAAGAATCAGTGAGATGTTGCTAATGCAACATCTCGCACGATGGCAACTTCCGAATGGCGTGTTGCCAAGAGGGCCATGTTCGAGGGTTCTGACTCCGAACAAAGTGATGGGGATACAGATGTCCCCACTAAAGGATCTAGCGAGTCGAAAATCGCTAGATGCTCATCGCCTAACAGCGATGACGACTCTGGTGTCGCTGTCAGCTATGACAAGGACAATGATTATCACAGGTGGTTGCGGGAACGCAGAGCCCCACCTGGATTAAGTACTTCTCAACGTCGGGGTGATTTAACCCCGGAGCGTGGTATTGAAGCAGGCGGTGCTCCGCCTGCTAAAAGGGCTCGAACAGAAGCGGCGGCTGCCGCTTCTAAAGCGTATCATCGTACGGAACCACATGTTCCGTACAGAGTGGGGTTTTGGACCCCTGGCTGGGCTATTGCCCCCAACAGTGGCGGTCACCGTAAGCGGGACTGCCAATATGCGTTGTTCGATATCAACGTGCTGGATGACTGCGAAGACATCCAGTCACGTCGATTCGATCGAAGTACAGACGATAGACGTCGGTACTTTATTGACCTTTTTTTCAGGTTTGATATTATTCGAGCCGGAAAGGGTCAAGGAAGAACAGGGACGATAAAGACGCCCTGGATCAGAGTTGGAATGTTTTTGTTGACAACTACAACAAAAGCCCAGATGATTACGTGAATAAAGTTCACGTAATGCGCGAGCGCTTTTTAAAGCACTCACGAACAGGCAAAATGGAATACATCCATTTTGCTTGCCTCAAAGAAGGGTTGAACTGTGGTGTCCCTTCTCACCTCGTTTGCCCGCGGTGTACGCAGGGTGCTCCTCGTCTGTCAGAGGAGGAGTTGCGGGGGTACGGTGGTTTTTCCGTACCCGCCGAAATTCAGGGTTTAATTGATACCCTGAATGCATCAACACCTAGTGTTGATGCTACTTAGCATTATGAGTTTGAGACTCCTTCTCAAACTCAGTTAAAAGGTCTAGGTCGTCGGTCCTCAGAACCTCAATTGGCTCCCATGAGTCGAACTCTGGGGGGGGTAACCCAGCCAGCGTACTAAGTACTCGGTACGCTGCCCCTTATTCGAAGGCACCGAGCGCTTCGAGATCAAGCGCTCGAGGATATATCGCTTATTCCCCTGATTACCAATCAGGGGCGGCGTAGGTTGAGAATTCCCTCGCCGTTGTTGTTGAGGAGCATGGTTCTTCGCTCCGCAAGCTCGAGGAGGGTTATTCCTCCTTGAGCAGCGATATGTCTCACTGTGTGAAGACATATCGGTCTCTTCGCGAGGATGTCCGCGACATCCTCGGAGCGCACACTGCCCTCCAGCAGAAGAATGATCTTCTGTACATTGAGCTTTCTCGCTATAAGAGAGAGCTTGATCGGCGCACGGCTGATCTCGAGCAGTCGAAGGCGGAGGTAACGACTCTCCGCTCTTCTCATCAACGGCTGGAGGCCGATTACAAGTCTCTCTTGGGAGACTTGGAGAAGCACGGCATCTTCCGTGGTTCTGCGTCTCGTTGTAAGACGAAGACGAGTGATACGGCTTGAGCCGCCCAACATAGAATGTTGGGTGAAGCCGCATTGCTGTGGGAATGTCTAAGGTATAGGCATTTCCGAATCTCTTGGACCTTGAAGGGTCCAATGTACTTAGGAAGCAATTTCCGTGTAGGGAAGTTGCTTATTGCATGTGTAGGCAAATTAGTAGTACTTAGTAATACTAATTCACCTTTAAGAAAGGAGTTTTTGTTCTTCCTTCCTTGTTTATCTGCATTTTGCTTCTGCTTGTCAAAAGCAGAGGCAAGTGCATCCTTTACATATCGTATTACAGCTTGGCGCTGTAATACGAATTCATCTACTGCTTTATCAGCAGTAGGTGCATTATCCTCGTTGTCTGCAGCCATTGCTGCAGACACATATTCATCGTATGCAGCTTCAGTTTCAATTGAAGCTGCTTCCGCTTCTACTGTACTTTCAGTAGAAGGGCCATCGTTTTGTTCACAAGTTGCAGTCGCAACTTGCGCATTGACTCGCTCAAAATTTGAGCGGGTCCCTCCCCCACTTAGATTTGGCGTACCGCCAAGTAAAGCTGGAATTCGTGGATGCCTTAAGGCATTAACGTAGAACGATGTATGCTTAGTTGAAGCATGCACCGAATTGTTAATCGCGAATTCAGTGAGTGACAGGTAGTCACTCCACTGTTCAAAGGCATGTGCGTATGATCGCAACATGTCTCCGAGAACGCGGTTAACCCGTTCCGTCTGCCCATCCGTTTCCGGATGGTCCGCAGTTGACATCTTCAACTGGGTTCCCAACAATGAGAACGTTTCTTGCCAGAAACGTCCTGTAAATCTCGGATCTCGATCCGAGATAATGTCTTCCGGCATTCCGTGCAAACGGAATACCGTATCAACGAATATCCGCGCTGTTTAAGCGGCGGTTACATTCGCTGATACTGCAGTAAGATGTACCATCTTACTGAAACGGTCTACAAAGACCATTATTCCAGTCTTCCGACTATTGTCGGGTGGAAGACCGAATACGAAGTCCATTGAAATGGACTTCCAACACTCTGTCGAACCGGCAGAGATTGCAGCGGAGCCTGTGCAGACTGCGCAGGCTTAACGCGCTGGCAAATACCGCAAGCGCGTACGTATTTTCGTACCCACTTGTACTGGTTTCGCCAGTAAAAGTCACGTGCGAGAGAAGCGTATGTCTTCTCTCGACCTTGATGCCCCGAAATCGGTGCATCATGATACTCAAACATAATTTGATGTTTGAGATCATCCCCGTCGTTTGGAACGACGATGCGACTTTCATCTTTTTGGTCTGTGCTGTAAAGCAGCAGACCATCGTGCAGTCAATATCGATCCACGCAAGCGCGGAGGAACTCTGGGAGTTCGTCGCGCTCCTCGTCTGTTTTGTACGCCTCGCGTATTTGTCGTATAATTGACGACGACAAAGCAGTGCAACGGATCGCGTTTGCACTGGCACCTTCGGTTACGGACGGTTTCGTCTCGTAATCGGGCCTCCGTGATAGCGCATCCGCTATCACGTTCAACTTTCCGGGTTTGTATTCAACCGTAAAGTTGTACTCAGCAAAGAATGACATCCATCGAGCCATTCTTTGAGAAATGTGTGGTGAATTCACGGCCGTGCGTAGCGACGCATGGTCCGTGTAAACCACAAACGGTCTATCTCCCAATAGATAGATCCGAAACTTAGCCAGTGCGTACTTCATGGCAAGGAGTTCCTTGTCATGCACTGGATAGTTGCGCTCGGCTGGGCGCAACTGACGCGATTGATAGCAGATTACGCGATCACGATCATCGTGATCACGCTGCATCAAAGCACAGCCGATAGAGAAATCGCTCGCTCGCAAACGACGTGGAACGGACACTCGTTATCGACTATAGCTAAGACAGGCGCTTCAGTCAAGCTTTGCTTGACTGCATCAAAATAATCTTGACATTGGGTATACCAATGCCATTCGACATCTTTCTTAAGTAATTTAGAAAGAGTTCGTATCAACCCAGCATAGTTGCACGAATACTTGTGCAAATATGTTTCCAACCCAAGGAACTTTCGAAGTTCCTTAACGTTGTTTGGCGTAGGCCATTCAACGATCACCCTGATCTTTTCTGGATCAGGACGCACCCCGTTCTTGCCCACAAAGCATCCAAGAACGGGTATCTCAGGTGCACCAAAGGTGCACTTCTTCAGATTTGCATAGAACTTATGCTTACGCATAAGCTCTAACACTCGACGTAGATGCTCCCTATGGACATCTACATTGCTTTTATCGTGTTCACCCTTACTATGGATGAACACGTCATCAAAATAACTCGGTGCGAATTATCGCACCGGGCGTAAGAGATGCGTTACGCATCTGTTAAACGTAGCAGGGGCATTTCGAAGCCCCTGTGGCATAACAAGCCACTCCCAAAGCATGACGCTTGGGGTGCTTACCGCCGTGAGAGGGATATCTTTCTCACGCATTAGGATTTGATAAAATCCATCTCTTAGATCGAGAGCACTAAAGATGGTGCTCCCGCACATGCCATCAATGATGACATCTTTTCGCGGTATCGGCGTCTGTGCCGGTACCGTCGCTGCGCTCAGCTTGTTGTAAGCGTGAACGATTCTCCACCCACCTGTGGACTTTTTCACACAAAAGGTGGGGGTAGAGTGCGGTGAGGTAGACTCCCGCACTTGGCCTGATTTACGACGAGCTTCGAAGAACTCGTCGATTGCTTTTACCTGATCACGCGGCAACGGCCATTGCCGCGTAACACAATACTTCGTGCCTGGCACGAGGTCAATATCATGACGAGTTCCCTTAGCCTTAGGGAACTCGCTAGGTACTTCTTCTGGGAATACGTCAGTGTATTCTCGAAGTACCTCATAAAATGGGGAGTTCGCTTTAAGCGACTCCCAGATCTGCGCTTCAAAGCGCTGAACTTTGGTTTGATCATTGGGAACCTCTTTCCCAATGTTTTCCACTTGTAATGTGGATATTCGTTCGCGAATATCCACTACATCATCTGTTGCTACGATAATACAGATCTGCTCGATCTGATCATCGTGCAAGTTTCTCATAAACTTCTTCCAGCTTAGCGCTGGAAGAGACATCACCTCCGAACCTTCTTTCGGAGGGTGTTCCATCAACAGAGACTGGGTAGCTAATACGGTCTCCGTTTGCGTCAAGACGTTGATCGTCTCGACGGAACTGTCCATGCAATCAGACGCACTCGTCTGATTGACTGCTACACGGTGATTACGATTCACCGTGTGCGAATACTCATCATCATGGTGGCCACTGCCTACCATGGAATTTTATTTGCGATCAGATGTGCTCGTCTGATCGGCCGCCTTTTCTGCGACACGGTGGTCTTTATCACCCGTGCGCATGGCTAACGCAACGTGGTGGGCACTCGACACCACGGAGTTGTGATCACGATTGCACTTGATCGTGAGTTCACTCTCATCAACACGGAATTCATTCGTTGTGTTGGAACCTTCGGTCGCACAGTGGGTGTTTCCCACTGTGGATACTATTTCATTCTCACGGTGGGTGTTTCCCACCGTGGATATAACTTCATTCTCACGGTGGGTGTTTCCCACCGTGGATATAATTTCATTCTCACGGTGGTATTTATCACCCGTGGAATGTTTCTCTCCAACACGCAACGACTCTTCTGTTTCGTGTGGTAGTCCCTCTGGACTCTCACCAGAGGAGGTACCTTCCGCTGATCGTGTCGGAACAGACCTGGTGGTGACATCGCTATCCACCAGACTGTCTGATGCTGCGGTTGTATCTTCTGATACAGCCGGATTACACACAGGGTGATCAGATCCTGTGGGTCAGCCACAGTCGATCGATAGGTTAACCCAGTCGATCGAAGGTTTAAACTTGGACATCCATGGGATTCCAAGTATCACATCGAACTTGTCATCTAAATCGAGGACGATGAATTCATCCTCGAATGGCAGTTCATTCAACTCGAAGCGTGTTTAATCACACGCTTTGGAATGGTCACGGTTGCACCTGTTGCTAACCGGACTGACAACATACTTCGTGGGGTTTCTACCTCCACGAAGCTCAATAGCGTTAGACTCTGAGTTCTAACGAAATTGTTTGACGCTCCTGTGTCACACAAAGCTCGCATGGGGACATCGCTCCCGTGCGGCTTAACCTCCAGGGTGATAAGAGGCTTTCCATCACCCTGCACCTTTTGACAGGACATAGTCCCGTCTGGGGCTATTACCCTCACATGCCCTATGTCGGCATGTGGGATAACATTCCCAGTACGACGCCCCGCCCCTACTGGTGATTTACGTTTTTTGCACCAACAGGGTGATGTCCCTGTTGGTATCGCCGTGCAGAGGACGGTTCCGTCCGCTGACTGCGTGGCACCGGGCGCGGTGCCATACACTCATGGGCAAAATGCCCCATTTTCGCGCATCTATTGCAGCAGTATTATTCTTAAATTTCGGTTGCTTCGTGTTCGAAGCAACCGCAACCGATAGGTCCATCGGCTCTGGACCTCCACCGCCCATTCTCTGGCGCGGGTGGCTGTTTCTTGAGACGAAGTGTGAGCTTCGTCTGCCCGACTGCTGCTTGTTGACATGCTGTTGCGGTATGTCAAAAGCGAAGGGCTGTTGATCCCTTCGGCTGTACCCAGCATGCGATGACGCTGATCACATGCTGAACTCTTCACGGATGCTTATATCAATAGCATCCCTTAGAGTCTCTGGCGGGTGCCGGTAGAGACGCTGTTTGACGGGACCATCATTGAGTCCCTTCATGAAGCCAGTGACCTGCATAGCAGGGGGCACCGTATCATACACGATATTTGACAGCGAATATTGCGTCTTCTGAGCGTAAGCTTGAAGGTCAAGCTTACCTTGCCGGAGTTCCATGAGCTCCTGCCGACTACTTAGCTCCATTTCTGGAGCTTCAAAGTTGAGCTATAGCTCAGCTTTTAATTCCTGATAACTCAGGAGCGCAGAGTTATCAGTGGCTCTTCGACTCATCGCCCATGCCCTGGCTCTGCCGCCCAGGCATGTTGTGGCGAAGTACGCCTGTTGACGTTCGTCAACAATATTTTGCGCAGAGATGGCATCTTCCACCTCTGCGAACCATCTACGAAGGGGCTCGCCCCCTTCACCGGTAAAGGGCGGTACTCGCGCCTTTACCACTTCAACGCTATGCGTTGCAGGTGCAGTTGCGGTCCGCGCTGCCTCTGGCGCGGGCCGTTCTGGCTTTTCTAGGTGGTTTCGCCTAAAGCGGTTCACCACCTGTACCACTTGCTCCGGAGACTTACTCTTGAGGAAGGTAATGATGTCGGTCCCCATAGGCCGAATCATTTCCACCGTCGCGTCTTTACTACGCGACGAGAAGTGAGGGAAGTGTTTATTCACCTCTTCCAGCGTTCTTTCTCGCTCGGCAGCCGACATGTCTCGCGACATGATGCCGAGCGGCTCTTAATCTTCGCTCCGCTAGTTAACTAGCAGAACGGAACTGTGGTCGTTAAGACGGACCACAAAGTGCTACCAGGTGTAACAGGACTGGTCCTGTTACAGGCTTACACTGTATTTTGCGAGGAAGCGCGCAATACAATTAGGGCAGGATTAGTTGGTAACAACTAATCCTATAATAAAAGTAAATATATTAATATTCACTTGTGGGTTAGAACGCAAAATTTAGAGTGTTTATTTAATGGGTGGTTTAGAGGCTAATAGTATAGTAACTAACTAATTAATATAATAATATCAAGTCTTTAACTAACTGTACTATTAGTTAACCTGCAAGATTCGGTATTTATACCGAATCGACTTTTCCTTCGTAGATTATAATAACTTATAATCTCTTATTTAAATTTCAGACAACGCGTCTAAAATTAAACTGTGTTATTCTAACTTGAATATCTATTATGTAATGGCACCCCATTACAAGAGGTAGATATATGATTTCTTAGTACTTTAATGATAATCAAATTTTCCCCCTTTTCAGAGAGTCGTTCTTTCAACCAACCAACCCTTTTCAACCCATACAAAAACTAAGTCTAAGTACATCCCGAGGAAACCTTTAAGTGAACGCGTGTTAAGGCGTGATAAAGATCCTTTGCGGTTACCTAAGCTAAGGGGCAGCCTGAGTGTTACAGGGAAGTGTCCATTTTCAGTGACTTTGTGTTAAGGTTCGGACTTAAGTACCAAGAACCTGGGAAGTATAAGCAATAGAAGTGTAGTCTATCGCTTCCTTGTGTTGTTTTCGAGTGGAAACCTCGAAAATTTAAGTTCCTTCATGACAACTGGTGCCGCTACCCGGGACTTCACGTCGACTTAATACAATTTCACACAAAAAATGGCTTCAGTGTCTGCTGAGGGAGAGAAAGTGCTGGTCTTTAAGTTACAGCGCTCTCACGAGGACCATGAGATAACATACACTTTCTCTGAGGCCTGTGCAAGAATGGCAAGGTATCAACGGCATGTACTGAAGCTACCTGGGGACTCACATAGTTGGTTTTCATTATATGTGATTCGCAAGGTGGCAAGAGCTGCCCCTAACTTTAGAGTTAAGGAAGATCTTACTTCTTTTGGGGGATTAAAAGAGTCAATTGAAGCTATGGAAACGCTGCTTCGAAATTTTGGCTATGATTTTGTACGACGGGAAGAATTTGATAATGCATGTGACTTCAATCTGGATCGTACCGCAAAAGATATTGGTCTGGTGGTGTCACTATTATTAGCGGAGAATCAGTGGGAAACACCCTTGATGTTTTACCGGAAAGAGGCTACGGATATCAGCCCAAGCTATTATATTGTGGCAGACACCACTCATATACCGGTGAAAGAGTCTAAACCACCGGGCATGCAGGAGTTGTGTAATTACGATGAGTTGGAGGACAATGTGGATTGGAGACCAAAACCTGACCGTCGAGTAAGGAAGAAGTTGGAATTTTCCTCGGATGAGGACGAGATCATGTCACCGCCACTACCAATGTAGCAAAAGCAGGACCCAGCGGTGGCAAATTTAGTCCAGTTGATGCAAGATGGACATTTAAGTTTGGAAGAGTTAACGAAAATTACCGCATCTTTGTCAGCTAATCGCACCTGATACTACGAGAGGAGCGACTAATGCAGGATACCGAAGATCGGCGGCTACGGATAGAGCATACCCCAACCCACCAAAACCAGCAAGATATGTCATGTCGAGTGGAAGAAACAATATGTGGGCATCATCTGGTCATCCTGTCACAGCTATTATCCAGAATACAGAGATAAAGATATTTGACGGAAATAAACAAGACGCGGGAAGTGCAAGGGCATGGGTGACAAGATTTCTCCATGTGGCAAACATTTCACGTTGGGATGACGATCAACGGCTAGGGATGTTTGTGGATAGCTTTACGAACACAGCGTCTTGGTGGTACGAACAATTGGAGGATACGGTGAAGTATGATTGGGATGCAGTAATAGATTTGTTTCAGCGGAAGTTTTGTGTGGATAAAGTTTCGACTCGGGTCATGTATTCCAAATTGACACAGAAACACGACGAGTTGGCGACTACATATCTATACCGGCTAAATGCCACGGCATTACGAGCTGGAATGGATTTCCGAGATACTTATAACACCTCATTGTTGGAAGAGCACATCCAGCAATTTTCCGATACCATTCATGATCGCGTCATACTAACGCAATATCAGCATATGACGTTCAATAACATTGAGTAATTGAAAAGGGTGCTAACGAAGCATGAGTCACGTGTGACAAGGCCTGGAAAGAAAATGACTGCACGCAAGAGTGCCGAAGCGGTATATGAAGATGTACAACCTAGCGTACATGTGATGGGCGGAGAAGTACATACCATGCAGCGGGCACGCTCTAATTATGAAGACAGAAGTGCACGAACGAGTGCGCCTAATAACAATGATGGGGGAATGGTGTGTGAACATTGCAATCGAAGAGGACACGATAAAGACAAATGTTGGAAATTGCAAACGTGTGAGCATTGTAAAACAGTCGGTCATGATGTGAGGTATTGTCGGAAGTTCATAGAAGAGATGGCTGAGATGAGGAGCAAGTTGAAGTCCGGGGAATTAACCAAGGACCAAGTGGCCGCACATTTAAATGCCTAACCCCACAGTGCGTTGCGACCACTGTTGAGAGAAAAGGGGGGGGGGAATATCGAGCAATGTGAAAGCGACACCGCGTTCACGCTTAGGTGTAAAAGAAAACAAGAAAAAAAGTACATTTTGCATGGAGAGATCGCTCACATGTACGAGGATCAAGAAAAGAAGAAATTACAAGAAAAAAACGAAAAAAACGAAAAAACAAGTTTCATTTGAATATAAAGAAGAAAAAGAAAAAGATACGTCAGAGACTAATGAAGCAGCAGATGTCTCAGCTTGTGTAACGTTGGTGTACAAAAGAGAGGGAGAAGGATGGCAACAGTTGCCCAAGTCTACGAAACCTGCAACGCAAGTATTTGTGAAGGGAGAAATTGATGATTTGGAGTTGCTGTTAATGTTGGATTCTGGTGCAAACATATCAGTATTACATACCAATGTGGTGAAGATGTTACATATAGCAGTCCGGATGTTTGATACCTCGACAAGTTTTTGTGGTGTAACAGAAATTACCATTGGTGCAATTGGTTTGGCCACTGTCAAGGTTCGGATGGGCCCATCGGTCATTTTTAACTGCGAGATGTGGATGGAAAACATTGAGACGCAGACTTTAGGGATACTCGGAACAGATTTCTTGGTGAAGGCGGAGGTAATTCTGAATATGAAAGACCAAAGTTGTCAGATTCCAAACGAAAATCCGCTACCGTTACTGACCCAAGAATATCGACTCTCGGAAGACTACACGCAAGTCTATGAGCGAGTTATGGGGAGTGCTGGTATGACGATTAATTGGACTAGTGTACATGCAGTACGGACGTTTGGGGATAATCCCCCCGCTGTATATGTGATGGATGCTATAGACCCATTGAAGGTAGATCAGACGAAATTGGAGAGGGAGGTCTACCTGCATGAAGGGGGGGGGGATGTCGGCTGAAGCTATGGAGGAACAGTTGGCGCTTATACCTGAAGTGGAACAAGGTCCGATAACGTCACCTGATATGGCTCAAGCGGATGTAGGAGAGCCAGGGATCACCACCAAGGAGCAAGAAGACCAGTTACGGTCATTATTATATGAATATGCTGATGGATTCATAAGCTCTGGTAATGCGTTACCGCCACCAGCCAAAGGTGTGGTCTGTGATGTAAATGTTGGAGACAACTCGCCTATAGCTCAGAAAGCGCGCAAGGTACCAGACCACCTCTTACCAAAGTTGTACGAGTTAATACGAGGTTTATTGCAAGCAGGATTAATTAAGTACTCGGAGTCAGCTTGGGCATCACCAATAGTGATCGTGTTAAAGAAAAATAAAACAGACATACGATTTTGCATTTATTATCGAGCTGTGAACCAAAAGACGAGACTGATGGTGTATTCCATGCCTCTGATAGATGATTTGTTGGATAACTTTGAAGGGATTAAGTGGTTATGTTCAATGGATAACGCGAGTGGATATTGGGCTATACCCGTGACGAAAAGGGCTCGGTTGATTACTGCCTTCATTTGTACGCTAGGACATTTTGAATGGCTTCTAATGCCGCAAGGGTTAAAGAATGCGCCACAGATATATCAGCATATAGTTGATAATGCCTTATGGAAAATGGTCCGACGCTCACAACAGATGGGAGTGATGTGTAAGATGATGAACGATGACACCGCTACGGATATCGATGATAATGCTACATATGTCTTGGAGACAGACGTACCCCTATCACAAGATGTGTTTCATAGTGGCCAAGTGGTAGATACTTAGGAGCTACCTGTCATTGGGAGGCGTTCATACATTGATGATATTACGTTTGGTGCGAATAGCTTGGATACGCTATGTTTGATGCTTAAGAACCTTTTGGAGTCGTTCAAATATTGTAGAATCACCATAAGCTTACCCAATATTGCATTTGGGAAGCACAGTGTAGAGTTTCTGAGTCATCGCATATCTTCAAAGGGAATCGAAGCGTCCCCGCACAATTTAGACTCAATTAGTAAAATGGCATTTCCACGGACGTTAAAGGGGGTTCAGAAATTCACTGGTAGCCTGATATATTATCTAAGGTTTATCGACAATTTCGCGACGATAGCGGTTTCACTGTATGAATTACGGATCTGCAGTTAAGGGACGGGACTCAATTGGTTCATGCTGAAAAGTCTTTTTAATTGTTGAATGCACGGCTTATTCATGGGCCATTGTTACGACATATCGAGCGAGAGAAACCACTAAGTATAATTTTATACACCAATACGTGGGCGTTCAGAGCTACAGTATGTCAAGAGCACGATGGGATCTTGCATCCAGTAAGATATGTCATTAAATTGTTCAAAGATGCGGAGACACGATATACAGGAGCTGAACAGGAGGTGCTCGCTTTGCTGAAGACGTTACATGACGCTAGTCATATTCTATTTGGGCAACATATAACAGTATACGCAAGGTACTCCACGATGCGATGGCTATTTACGTCTAAAAGTTTTTTAAATGGAAGAGGAGCCCATGGGTGGTAATGTTATCCCCATGGTCGCTAGAGATCATAAGCATGGACCATGAAGGTGTTGACTTACCTGCATTATTGGCCACATCGATAGTGCCTATAGAAAGATGAATGCAGTACTAGAAGATATTTACCCACTAAAGACACTGAAGGATACGCCAATTTAATACCAGGTTTGTGTCGCCAAAGCACTGGATATGGCTTGTAGTTTGATGGTGCAGTACGGATGAAACATGAGTCTAAGGGCACTTTTGGTATGATAATATGGGAATTACTCACTTGGGAGGTGATAGCGGCGGAATATGGAATTCAGGACAATCTCACGGTGAATGACAGTGAATATGATGGGCTCATCGGTGCATTACAACTTGCGCAAGTACACCATGTAAAACGGGCAATAGTGTGTGGGGATTCGAGATTAGTGATCGGACAAGTTAATGGAGATTTACGTTGTAACCATGCTTCGATATTGGTCTGGTTAAACAGAGTGCACTCGCTGGTTGAGACTTTTGAGGCGATAAGTTTAGTGCATGTAGCACGCAAGTATAATCAAGCAGCAGATTTTCTTACACAGTTCTCTATGAAAGAACAGCGATCAGGGAAGATTAAAAGTGATCAACAAATGACGGATCTGAAAATGTTGAATCGATTGCCAGAGTTATTATATGCTAATGCAGATGGTCCTCCAGAAATGGATAAGAGTGAGGACCCCCCGGAGGCGACTGCTAAATCGTTCGAAGACTCCAGAAGTAATCCAAGTAATGAGGCACACGTGGATACCACTGAAGTCAATGTTTGGGAAGATGGTGGATATCAGTCACCACAAGTATTTGTGATCACGCGAATCATGCGTAAACCGAAGAAAGGACATCGTCAACATCAAGGAAGTGAGACCGTGGAACAAGGGGCGGACATAGAAGATGAGAGGCACCCTGTAGAGGGCAGTACCGTTGGAGCGAAACAAGGTCCAGAAGGCGCAGAAGAGGACCCTTATGAAACGGCGCCAACCATTAGACTTGAGCGAATGGCATCGGCTCAGAATGATGATGATTGGTGTGGAAAGGTTATAGCGTACCTGAAAGGGGAAGATGACAAGCTAAATTCCGCTAGCGAATGGAAGAGAGTAGCGCGACACGCGTCGATTTATGAACTGGACAGTAGGAATATTCTTTATTACATCGCTTACGCAAGAAGTGGGACTGGAGATTAAGTGTGGCGATTGGTAGTACCAACAGTATTACAAGAAGATGTGTTACATGCCTACCATGTGGAGATTGGTAGTGGGGAACATCAAGGGGTTGGAAAGGCTACGCACGACTGAAGTCCAAGTATTATTGGAGTGGTATATATGCCTATATTGAGAATTATGTTGCAGCGTGTGAATATTGTGCCACTGCGAAAGGGAAGCCAAGATATCAGGGGCGCACTAGCGGCAACATTGTGGCGTCAAGACCTTTTCAGATTTTGGCTATGGATTTCGCATTACCGCTGCCGCAGACCACTATGGGTCATGAAGCACTATTGTGCTTTATCTGTTTATTTTCCGGGTATGTGATCTTAATTCCAATGAGAACCACCATTGCGCAAAATGTAGCAGAAGCGTATATGGTGGGTGTTTATAAGAGATTTGGAGCCCAAGAGATGTTGAAGCATGATAGAGACCCAAGATTCATGAGTTCGGTTTTCAGAAGATTCAATCGAATGCTAAATCAAAAGCAGAGACCTACGTTAGCTTACCGTCCACAGGCCAATGGGAAACAGGAACGATCTGTGCAGAAAGTGATCAAGGCAATCAAATGTTACATCACGGATCCGGAGCAGAGAGATTGAGATGAATATGTGGCTCCTTTGGAGTTTGCCTTGAACACTTCGGTGGATCTACAACATCACCAAACCTCATTCTACTTGGTACATGGGTGGGAACCTCGAACTACGATGGAGGCGATGGTCCACCGAAAGATCAGTCTGTCTCGGAAATTAATGCACTGGATTGGAGATTAGCCGTGAATAAAAGGCACATGGAAGCTCAAGCGCAGGCAGCCATCATTCGGGAGCAAGTGGGTAAAGACATAGCCCAACGTCATAATGAAAGAATTAAATCGAAGTTATGTTCGAATACAAGACCCGCCTACCGCCCTGGATATTTAGTCTGGCTGTATCACGATTTGGTCAAGCCAGGGTTGGTAAGAAAGTTGGCTCACTTATGGCATGGCCCATATGTGGTGGACGAACGGGTGAACGGCGCGGTGTATCGGTTGGTGATACCGACAACTGAGAGTTTAATATTACCATTAGTTTATATTACTCGGCTCAAGCCCTACATCAACAAAATGAGAAGGCCCCGTGAAAAGATTCACACTAAGGATGCATTGGAGTTAGACGAAGCGTTACTCCCAGAAGATTCCTGGTATGAGCCGGTCAAAGACGATGAATGGGAAGTGGAGCGCATAGTAGATTCTTGAGTGAAACAGCGGACAAGAAACGGGCGTCGGATGAAAGAATACCTCATCAAGTGGAAGGATGCCGATGAGATGACGTGGGAGCCCGAAGACAATCTTTCGTGTACCATACTCTTGTATGAGTTTGACGCGCAGCGAGCTTGGGAGAGTCGGCATTACGCAGCCCAGACGGCAGAAGAGGATATCACTGAAGGGGAAGTGTAGAATCCTCAACAGAGGAGAAGAACGAAGAGGAAATACGACGAAAGAAAAAAGGGGATAACAAGAAATCAGAAGACACAATAAAAGGAAGCCCCAGAAGATGTAGCACATCCCTATCACTGACCCATGTTGGTTGTGATGAGTAGAATGCGGACCCGAGTTGGTTGCATTAGGGAGAATCAGAAGAGACAAACAAACAAAAATATAAAAGAAAGACACATGTTCGAACAAAATTGGAAGATGTTGAAATTTGTGGGTAAATTACGTGACTAGCTATGTTGAATGGAGTGGCATAGCTAAATAATGAAAATGATATAGAAAGTGAGGCCATGCAGACTCGATGACCTGATGATGGGAAGTGGAGATGATACGAAGAGATACCTACTATGGTCCAAAAGGTGAAAAAACATGTATATCTAACATAAAGCACAACTAACTAACGACAAATCAACGCAAAATCGTACGAAGAGATACCTCACGAGGTCCTAAGGGTGCAAAACCTGTACGGCGGCTACAAGATGATGCGAAGAGATACCTATCACGGTTCAAAAGGTGAAAAACATGCACATTTACCGTAAAACACGATAATGTAACGACAAACCAACGCAAGATCATACGAAGAGATACCTCATGAGGTCCTAAGGGTGAAAAACCTGTACGGCGGCAACAAGATGATACGAAGAGATACCTATCACAGTCCAAAAGGTGAAAAACCTGTACATCTAGTATAACATGATATGTTAACACCTGTGCTCGGACGGATATAGTACGAAGAGATACCCAATGAGGTCCAAAAGGTGCAAAACCTGTACG
>CM047581.1:8428001-8452522 GCA_026184515.1 Peronosclerospora sorghi | reverse complement strand
CTGTCGTGAACGGTCATCTGTGTACTTGTCCAAGACTGTCGTGAACGTTCATCCACGTACTTATCCAGGACTGTCGTGAGTGGTCATCTGCGTACATATCCAGAACCGTCGTGAACGGTTGTAACAGGGTTACATTCGAGTCACATTTAGTTGGTGGTGTACGTGGGTACACTATGGTTGGGGTCAGTATTGACCGTTTCGAAGGGTTTCGAACCATTGATTATTTTAACCAATCAGGGCAAGAGCCCTTGGGGGTGGCGTGTCAGCCATCCACGTGTCGGTACACAGGTGGTGTACACTACATTTTAGCTAGGTACGAATTTGGTAAGTTCTACTTAGTATTACATATAGTTTACATTAGTTTAAATTAATTTAGGCTAATTATATATTAAATATACATTCAGTTTACGTTTCACTCTATCACCTACGGACGCACGACCTCGACCGGTCGCGCGTGTAGTGAGTGCAGTAGCGTAAAGGGAGCCCTCCCTTTAGCTACACCCTTAGTAAGGGAGCCTTGCCGTTAAGGAACAAGATAAGGCTAACAGTAACCAAACCGGGAATCTTGGCCCCGAGTAGGAGAGCTCTCTCCTACTAATCCCTTTATAAGGGCGTATCGGCTAAGTAGCGGCGAACGCCGCTTAAAGGAAAAGTCTTCCTCTGTGCGCTAGCCGCACCGTTCGTATACGCAACGGCTACATCTGGTAGCACTTGTAGTTAATCCAACACCTGTGTTGGTAGGCTAAGGCATCCTCTTGCAAAGGATGAATCAGGACGATTGGGATAGGTTAACCCTCGTCCAACAGGAAGCCTTTAACAGGCTCTGTTATCCTTAATGGGTTACGAGGGTATGCAGCTCCTAGTGGATCAGGGCCTTGAGGCCGTAAAGGCAAGGGTCAATGCCCTCATCGCCCATGAGGCGAGTTTAGGTGGAAGTCGTTCCACGGGGTATCGTCCCTCATTATCATTTAAGATAAAGGAGTTTACCGGGGAGAAGAGTGACAACCTTTATGTATGGCTGCGAGAGGTCGAAACGGACTTCGCAACAGCAAACGTGATCGCTGATCACTTGCAAATGGGACTTGCACTGACCCATCTTACGGGTAAAGCCCGTGCATGGGCGTTTACGTGTTCGGACTCGGTCACGAACGTGTTCCCTACCTGGGAGGTCCTTAAACAGAAGCTTATGGACATGTATGCAACGTCCGATCTGGTTTTCCAGAATCAGCTGGCGTTTCTGAGGTTCCGTCAGGGCACTAGGGTCTTGGAAACATATATCCAAGAACTTAAGACACTGTTGGCAGGGATGTACGCGAAAGAGTATTCGGACGATGTGTCCATCCCCGTCTTCATGCGAGGCCTGAGTGAAGGGCCAGCACGTTCGGAGATCTTCCGATGCCGACCCCAATCCCTGGGGAGGCGTTCAAGATGGCGTTCAACGCCGAGAGGAACTTTCGTTCCTCTAAGGTAGGTCCTGAACCCATGGACCTGAGTCAGGTCGAAGAGGAAGAGAAACCTTCCGCTAAGAGTCAATCTGACTCTTTTTCGCAGAGCTTCGAGGCAGAGCTCCTTGTAATGTTGCAGCGGCATGGGCCGCTGAGATGCTTCCTGTGTGGGAGCATGGATCATCTGAAGAACAGATGTCCGAAAAATCCCCAGCTAGACACTCGCTACAAGGGACCAAGGGTGGGGAAAAAGGCCCTCGCCCAAGCCGTCGGGAAACAGCGGCTCCCAATAGGTACGGGGCGCCTTACTGGGGGACCCCTCAGTGCTGTTAATCCCCAGGGTAGGGGACGACAGCACAAAGCCCCGAGGGAAGCGGTGCTTTCTAGCACCGAGTTGGTGTACCAGCCAGGTTTACTGGTAGTCCTTGCGGACGTGAAAGGCTTTGATAAGCCTTGGAGAGTCTTGATAGACTCTGGAGCGTCTGACAATTATGTCATACGGGCTTCTGTAGAGAAGAGTCGGCTGTATGCCGAGGTCCTAGAGGCACGTTCTCGTGACGTTGTCACGGTCCGTCTTGCGACGGGCGTACAGGTTTCTGTACCCAAGGTCTCGATTGACCTTAAGCTGAAGTTTGCAGACTTCGACAGCTTAGAACGTTGCATAGTCCTGGATTTGTACTCGAGGTATGACCTCATTCTGGGCATGAAGTGGCTGGAACGCCACGAGCCATAGATAGACTGGAAGGCTAAGTCCATTGGCTCTACGCACCAGCGATCGGGTGAAGCATTGGCGAGTCATGAACCCTCCTTTTCTCGATCGCAAAAACGATTCTGGCGTGAGATGCCAGAGATTGGGATGTCTGAAATGATCATTCCCAATGACGTTAAGGAAGAGTTCCTTAACGAGGGGTATTCGGCGGTTAATCCCCACGCCGTTAAAGGTGAGACTGGTGAGCTGCCAGTGGCAAAGGTGGATTCCTCTGAGGCGACTCCAGTGGTAGGGGTAGAGACCCCTGTGGTTAAGAACGAGGCGCTTCCAAGCAAAGAGAACCGTAGTTCGTCTCTTTCGCACGTCGGAAATGATTCCGACCACGCCGTTATAGGCGAGACTGGTGAGTCGCCATTGGAAGAGGTGGATTCCTCTGAGGCGACGCCAGTGGTGGGGTAGAGACCCCTGTGGTTAAGCGCGAGGCTCTTCCAAGCGAAGAGACCCGAAGTCTGTCTCTTTCGCACGTCGGAAATGATTCCGAATACGCCGTTATAGGTGAGACCGGCGAGTCACCGGTGGTAGAGGTAAAGACTTCTGTTGATAGGCGCGATGCGCTTCCAATAGATGGGGCAATTGACTCCCCCCATCTGGGTCTCGGGATGAGTCCCGAGGGCAGTAGTCAGCCGTCCTACAGGATGCTGAATAGTGTGACAGGTGTTGTCACAGACGGCGTAAGCCTTGAACGGTTGCCTGGTATAGGTGAACTGTTGTCGTTGGAGGAGATGTCCTTCAACGAGTTTGAAACTGCTTTGAAAGCAGATGAACTCGACGAGATTGTCGTGTTGCGTCCGGAAGAGGAGTTGAACTCCTCATCCACGATGGACGAGTCAGTTTTGGTGCAAACCAAACAGTCATTGAATTCCCGAGGCGGCCTCAAGATCCTTACGGATCCTGAGGACCCTTACCATTCCGTATTGAAGGAATTCGGAGATGTCATTACTGACAACCCACCGATGGGGTTACCACCGGATTGGGGAGTCCGACATGAAATTGATTTGGTTCCTGGAACCAAATACTGCGTCACTAGGCAGTGACCTCTCCCCAAGGAGCAATGCGACGTCATCGACGCATTATTCAAGGGGAAAGAAGAGGCAGGGATGGTATGGGAGAGCAAGTCTCCTCACTCATCTCCCACCTTTTGTGTTCGTAAACCGAACGGAAACTGGCGCATTGTACATGCGTACAACAAGCTGAATGCAGCTGCTGTACCCATGCAGACTCCGATTCCTCAGAAGGATCTCCTCCAGAACAATATGGCGGGCTGTACTGTGTACAGTGCCTTAGATCAGGTGGACGGGTATTATCAGATGCTCATGCGAGCGTCCGATATTCCGCTGAAAGCGGTTACCACGCCTAGTGGCATGCTGTGGGAGTGGCTTGTGATGCCACAAGGGCTTTCAAATGCACCAGCGACTTTTAATCGCTTGGTGACTCAACTCTTCCGCCCTCATAGGAAGTACTCTCAGACGTACTTCGACGATATATTCGTCCATAGTCGTGCGGAAGGCGACTCGTCTGATGTTCAGACGCATCTGATGCACCTTCGAGCAGTTCTCGAACGTATGCGAGAGAATAAGTTATATGCAAACGCATCCAAGTGTATCTTTGGTGCTGAGGAAATTCCTTTCCTCGGATGTTTCATCGGTAAGGATGGACTGCGGGCGGATCCCGCGAAGGTGAAATCCATTGTGGAGTGGCCTTCACCTGTAAATCTTAGAGATTTACGGAAGTGGCTTGGATTAGCCAACTATCTCCACAAGTACAGCGACAACTACGCTGAAATGGCGAAGCTATTGACCGACCTTCTTAAGAAGGATGTTGATTGGTGTCTGAAAACTGAACACCAAAACTCTTTTGAAGCGGTTAAGGGGAGCTTGTTAAAAGCTCCCGTTCTTGCTCTCCCAGATTTTGGGAAACCATTTAGTGTCGTCTGCGACGCCTCCGATTTCGCAATCGGATGTGCTTTGTTACAAGCAGACGATGCAGGAAGGGAACGCGTAATAGCGTTTGAGTCGAGGCAGCTTAAAGCTGCGGAACGGAATTATCCCGTTCATGACAAGGAGATACTTGCAATGAAGTATGCTCTTGTCAAATTTAGGGTTCACCTACTCGGCTCAAAGCCGTTCGTGGTTTATACTGACCACGCGTCCTTACGGACAGCGACATAGTCGCCTCATCTCTCGCAACGGATGGCCCGTAGGATCTCCTTCTTTGCGGAGTACAACTTTGAGGTTAAGTATAAACCTGGCAAGCAGAACGTGCTTGCAGAAGCATTGTCGCGTCGTCCCGATTACGAGCTCGCTCACGCGACATTCGTCACCACATCTGTGGTGGATCTCATACGCCAGGGGTATGAGAAAGACCCACAGTGTACGGCGATAATCAGCGCGTTAGGTGAAAAGGGTCTTGGCTCGTCTGATCCAACCCTGTCAAATCGATCTAAAGCTCGTTTACACCGTTACATGTACTGTGACGGTTTTATATACTATAGCAAGCGCGCGGAGGACACTCCGCTGGTGGTTGTTCCTCATGATGAGGAAATGAAGTATAGAGTCCTCTTTGACGCACAAGACGCCCCTACCGTGGGTCAATTAGGTCAGGATAAGACCTACAGCGCTTTAAGCGCTTTGTATTGGTGGCCCAAGATGTATAAGTGGGTCAGTGCGTATATTCGCACCTGTGAGACGTGTAAGAGGGTCAAACCCTCTGCAAGTTCAGCTGCGCCTTTGGCGAGCTTATCGGTTCCAACGGAGTGTTGGAAATCCATTAGCATGGATTTTATCTTCGGTTTTCCGAAGGATAAGGCCGAGAACACCGGCATATTGGTCTTTGTAGACCGATTGAGCAAGATGGCTCATCTGGAGGCGGTGCCAGAGTCCATAGATGGACAAGGAACAGCGAAAGTGTTCCTAGAACGTGTCTTTCGACAGCATGGTCTACCCGATTCCGTTGTGTCGGATCGGGATCCCCGTTTTACGGGACAATTCTGGGGAGCGTTGTTTAAGGTGCTAGGCACCAAGCTCCTCATGTCCACTGCGGATCATCCGCAGACGGACGATCAGACGGAACGCGTTAATCGCGTTGTGGAGGATATTCTTCGGAGTTTATGTCCGGATTCTCCAAAGAGTTGGAGTGAGATGCTTCCGATGGTTGAATTTGCCATCAACAATTCGGTACATGCATCTACGGGGTTTACCCCGTTTTACGTGAGCGGATTAGTGAATCCGAGGGTTCCGTTGACGCCATGTTTGTGTGGCCCAGGGCTTGAGGGGGGAGGATTCCCCGATGTCAGCCCTGTATCTGTGCGAAAGCACATCGATATGTTTTTATCGACGCGCCTTAGTGTCTTACGACACGTCTGCGATGCCATGGCGGAAAGCCAAGACAAGCAGAAGGAGCAATCTGACCGAAAGGGGAGGCGTAACAAAAAAGTATACAAAGTAGGAGAAAGTGTTTTATTAAACGCTAAAAATCTTCCTACACATGCAGTTTCAAATGTGTTGCGAAATAAACTGCGCCCCAGGTTTGTGGGTCCCTTTAAGGTGTTAGCCCGAAAGGGCTTGTCGTACACCTTAGACATCCCGAAGGCGATGCGTACGCATCCAAACTTTTATGTGGGTATTCTTAAGCCATACCAGAACCCAGAGGCGGGTCCCCTCGCGAAGGAGGGTGAGAAACCGGATAGCCGAAAGGCCAACAGGTCGGAACATCTCCGACAGGGTTGATATACGACCCTGAAGCCCTGCAACGGTCGTCCCGAGAGAGGCAAGCCGCCTCTCGAAGCGATCAGTGGCATACCGCTCATCGCGGATCCCCTCGTGGAGATCATGGATACGAAGGCTGTGTCGATCACAGCGCGCGCGAATCTCACGTCGCAATTGTGCGACCTCCCCATCCAATGCTCGATGCGGTGAGTACTCCACACTTTCATGTGGAGCGGCTGATGGCGCGGCGCCATCATCGGGGTCAAACCCAGTATCTGGTGAAGTGGAAAGGTTATCCACACTCACAGAGTTCGTGGGAGTTCGAGACTCCGCTACGGCAGGATTGCCGCGACGTCGTTGACGCTTTTGAGCGGGAGAATCCCTCTGTAGGTCAACGACCAGAGGGGCATGAGAAGCCCCTTCACTCCCAATAAGTGGGAGTTGGCCGGAGGCAGATGTGGCGACCACCCTATCTCCGGACACTATGGTGGAGACAGGGGCGCTGGCGTAGCGCGTGCGATACGGAGCACGTAGTTGCTCCATCGCCTTAGATTTGGAAAATGTAAGGCGCAACACCCTCTCCACCCAAATGTCTCGACGGGAATAGCTGTCATGCAGCTCATCGAAGCTGGGGAGAAGCTTCTCCCCTTCCGCCCAAGCGCGGAACTTCTTCTCTGCATCATCGGCACTTTCTCCCGGAGAAAGAACGAAAGGAACCTCGTGGAGGTTCTCAACAGGGGCACCCTGTGTCTGCCTGTTTAAGCGATCTCGGTATGAGACGCTAGTGAACTTCTTTTGTGTAAGCAGTTGTTGCCGGAGTTTCTCACGGCGTTCGCGTTGGTACGGCTGTTCAGCCGCGGGGCCAGAGGTATAGGACGCTAGACTAGTCCTTACCAAACGCCTGGCCCATTTTGGAAGGTCACGAGGACCATCGAAATTATAAGCCGCCCTTGACGGGCGTTTGGGGGCGCGTAACGCAGCCCTTAGTGCCTGTGAGGCAAGTTGGGAGTCTTGAACTGCGTCCAGCTCATTAGTGATGATCGCCTTAGGCGATTCGGATGTATCATCCGATACGGGAAGGGGTGCCGCACTGGTTAGTGCATTTTCCTCTCGTGTGGGGAAGGGATTAGGCTGCCGACAACGCCGTTCGTCGGTGTCGGAGCGGCTCACCATTGGGGAGTTATCCCCAAAGGCATCCACGTCCGAGTTTTTGGATTAGTCTACCTCTTCTAGAGGAGACGCCATAGCACCACTAGAGGTGTTCATATAGATGGCCAGGGGAACTGGCGTTGGAGTTCTCCAACAAAATTTTGATTATTGCGTAAGCAATAGTCTTGATGGGGGAGGATGTAACGGGGTTACATTCGGATAACTGAGTGTTGGTGTACATGAGTACACCACGGTTGAGGCCAGTATTGGCGGGGTTGAAAGGTTTCGAACCTTTGGTTATTTTAACCAATCAGGGCATGGTCCCTTGGGGTGGTGTGTCAGCCATCCACGTGTCAGTACACAGGTGTGTACACTACATTTTAGCTAGGTACGAATTAGGAATATTCTACTTAGTGTTACATATAGTTTATATTAGTTTAAATAATTACATATTAAATATATATTCAGTTTACTTTGCACTCCTTAGTACAGACGCACGACCTCGACCGGTCGTGCGTGTAGTCAGTGCCGTAGCGTAAGGGGAGCCCTCCCCTTAGCTACACCCTTTGTAAGGGAGCCTTGCCGTTAAGGCACTAGTACAGGCTAGAGTAAACTAACCCGGGAATCTTGGACCCGAGTAGGAGAGCTCTCTCCAACTAAGCCCTTAATAAGGGCGTATCGGCTAAGTAGCGGCGAACGCCGCTTTAAGGAAAGTCTTCCTCTGTGCGCTAGCCGCACCGTGCGTATACGCACCGGCTACAAGAGGGACATCTGATCGTCAATTGTAACTTTTTCTCAATTTGCTGGATCCGGTCGTAAGGTTTGACACTTCTGGTGGATCACTACCACCAGAGGAACCAAATTATCGTAAATGTATCATATGTTCCTTAATCATCACTTACACATCCGGTTCAAATAATTCGTGCGATCCCGACCGCAATGCAAGCCTCTATTTAGATCAAGCTGGTTGGCTGTCACGATCGGCACGGTGGCTCAGCCGCTTGATCAGCCCTCTAGTTACCGAGTATTTTGGGGCGGATGATCTTCATCAATGGGTTCTGCTTAAAAGATCTACCTTATTTGTGGAGACAGAATGTTCCCTCTAGGCGAAATCAGAAATCATTATCCCATCCTCAGTCCGGCCATAGAGGGCTCCGTATGAGGTACTTTTTTACATTTTTTCTAATGTATTTTCATATGTATATGCATCACATCGGGATCAAAAATATGATATTTTCCCGGATTATAGTCAATTTTATTATAACCTGATCCAGCTCCGTTCGGAGCCTCAAGAGGCGTAAATTCATCTTTCATTACGATCTGGTGTTTCTGCTGACGAGATCAAAATCCCGGGTTATCGTTTATGTCACTATAACTCCCTCCGGCCCCGATCGATGTATCTCTTCTTGGATATTGATCTTCACTCCGCCATAACACATCAAACATCGATTCCTTTAGCATTAAACGTATTTTGGGGCTAATTTCCCTCCCCAAGAAGCCTGAGAAGTATTCCTCTCGTTCAGAAGATCATTATCGTCATTGGAATCACGGTGATATCCAAGGTCAACGTGGTATCCGGTCTTGCGCACCATTGATTTCAAAATTTGGCACGTTAGTCCTAGAAATACGAATCTCCGTTAGCCCATATTATTCCATCGATCATAATCTACTGGACCGATTTGGTGTAATTGAACCGATCTTTATAACCTCCACCGAGATCAATATCGGGCAGTATTTGACGATCTATGTCTATTATGTCTCACTATGTGTACCCATTGGATCTGGTGATTACACTCACGATGTAGATCATAAAATAAAGACGACCTGTTGATTAGGTCGGATCCGCCAGTTACATCTATGGCACAAAAAGGATGGATTTTGACGAAGAATTACTTGATATGATAACTGGGAAAGCCGCTTTTGGTGCACACGACTAATTGAAAGGATTACCGACGTGCCGATCAGAAAGAAGGACGCAAGATGGGCAATTTTAGTTATAGTACTACGATTCTATTGAGAAGGGTGAAATCAACGCACTATGGTTGATGGACCGGTTTAGGCTACCGGGTGCTGCTTAGGATTTGAACGCTCCCTGTGAGAAAAAAATCGGCGCCATGTTGTGCGAAGTCAGGAAGATACGGACTGGTGATTATGGGAAAAAGATGAGGTACGAAAAGACGATCCGCATGTCTGCAAAGATCATAAACTAGGTTATCGGACGTTTAATGTTTTGATGATTTAATTACCGGATTATCTGGATATTGATCAATGTTGTATTCATTCGCATATTTAGTAGTTCGTTTACACACCGGACAACAAGGTGGATAAGTAGAGGAAATTTATATTTAAATGGTATTAAGCAAAGTTATCCACCAGACGAACAACTCACGGCCGGTAGGAATTTCCACACTCTGGAAATACTGGTAACCGCTTGAAAAACTTGACCAAGTGTCCCGATGAGTAAGATGCGAAACGGGCCGTTTTCGCAACTACTTATTTTCCTACGCATGGAATTAACAAGTTCCCTACTCGGCATTTTGATGCCCCAGTTCATTTGAACCTTTAAGGGCCAAAGTGTTAGGAGGAAGCCTACACATTAGCCACTCGACTTTTATGTCGGGCGCCTTAAGCCTTACCGCAAATACCCGCTATATTGTACGGCGCTAGTAAAGCGTTTTAAATGTGCGACAAAGAGTTCCTGCTTCGACTCAATTATAGTGGGGCCATCCCATTTGTACCTGTGTCGAAGGCTAAAAGCGAATGCATTTTAAGAACCGTTTGCGCAACATTATCACCTTGCGCTCTTTATCTTCTTCACATTTGTTGTAATTATCAACAAAAGCAATCCACGATTGGCAAAAGAATCTCTATTTCCTCTAATCTCCCGTGATTGCGTCCGCCAAAATAGCGGGCCGGGAACAAAAAGTCAATGAAGTGACGACAATCATCGGTACTTGGATCCAATTCGTAGTCACGAATTATTCACAGTCCTTGAAGACTTCGACATCGAATAATGTATGTCGATTATCGGGGGTTTGATTACTTCTATTGCCTTGTGCGGAAGCCGAGTCAGGGGTACAATAACAACCTTGTGGTTCTGCAAACAAGAAAGCAGAAGTGGCAGGAGTCAGCGCACAAGGCGAACCAATACTTGGCGAAGAGTCTTCACTCAGACTCCGCGACGCATAGAGGTAGCATAGCCTTTAAGACTCTACATAACAAGTCCGTCCACTTCGAACTCGTCATCACTGTCGTGTAACAGTGACGACAGGCATTATGTAGTAATCGCCATAGATGATTTTGTCGATTGATTACGAGTAGCTAGATCTACCGCATAGTACTGTGTCCCGACTCCTTAGTTGAAGATGCTGCTGCCTCAGTGTTGCGCCCAATCTTTCCGCTCGCGCTTTAACGTGACTCGCTACATAAATTATTTCCTCTAGCTGCCTTGAGGTTCCGCCGTTCTTGTCGCAACCCAATGAACTTACGAAGCTCCTTGACTTTATATGGCTCAGGATGTTGATAATGTTCATCATTACGGTTTGTACCAAAAACCGGGTATGTGTATATTTTCATTTATAGCATTGATAACTTCGAACTTTAAGATATAAGGTAGTGAAACTAGAAGTCTTAGTACCTATTATTAGGTACGAATAAGTAGTGTAGGATACACGACAGATCGAAATTCGCTACAACTTCAACTCTTATGCATATTTCAAGATAGGACAGATAATGACTTCTCAGCACACATTCGATTGATTAGGTTCTTGACTTGGTTATCTTCTTGTACTATCTCCGAACTGTCTTGGGGTGTTGTTTTTATCGTTAAGGGAATGTTGGTTGCGATAAAATTAAAAAAAGACGAATTCAGAATATTGAATACATTAACCGACATCTACGACGGTCTCTTCAATTCTACGCAAGTATGGACAACGAAACAATTTCCACACGTTCCATTTAATTAGCACCCTATCTTCTAGAAACCATAGCAAACTCCGGACATCAGGTAGAGCTTTATGTTCGGAAATTCCCACGACCAATACTTATTGGCGAACAATACTATCGGTCAAAAGGGGTGATGTAATCGAACTCCTTTGCATGATATTTAAGCTGATACACCATTGTTCTATTGAAACATTTAGGTTATGAAAAATAGAATTTTTGGATTATAAATCGTATAATTCATTTGTAACTATGATTCGGTTCTATTAACCAATTCTAAAAGGGATAACCCAAGTCATTACATATTTGTACATTGTGGTGAAGTGGCTGGAGTCTATTTTTAAGTGTATACAAAAGTACTCATAAAGAGTGCACGGTATTTTGGCCGGCCATGAAGCAAGTTTTCGGTATTGAAGCCACTGCTGAAGTAACCAAGAAGTAACAAGGTGAAAAGAAACTTGAAGTAGATATAGGACTATTAATATTTTAATTATAATCAAATTTCCCCCTTTAGAAGAGTTGTTTTTCCAACCAACCAAATCTTTAAAACATATACTAAAACTAAGTACATCCCGAGGAAACCTTTAAGTGAACGCGTGTTAAGGCGTGATAAAGATCCTTTGCGGTTACCTAAGCTAAGGGGCAGCCTGAGTGTTACCAGGAAGTGTCCATTTTCAGTAATTTTGTATTAAGGTTCGGACGTAGGTACCAAGAACCTGGGAAGTATAAGCAAGAGAGGTGTATTCTATCGCTTCCTTGTTGTTTTTGAGTGTAAACCTCGAAGATTTAAGTTCCTTCACGACAACTGGTGCCTTGACCCGGGACTTCACGTCGACTTAATACAATTTCACACACAAAATGGCTTTAGTGTATACTGAGGGAGAGAAAGAGCTGGTCTTTACTTACAGCACTCTCAGGATGACCCTAATAGAACATATACTTTCTCTGATGCCTTTGAAATAATGGAACGGTATCAACGGCATGTATTGAAGTTACCTGGGGACTCACATAGTTGGTTTTGATTATATGAGATTCGCAAGGTGGAAAGAGCTGCCCCTAACTTTAGAGTTAAGGAAGATCTTACTTCTTTTGGGGGATTAAAAGAGTCAATTGAAGCTATTGAAACGCTGCTTCGAAATTGTGGCTTTGAGTTCGTACGACGAGAAGAATTCGATAATGTATGTGACTTCAATCTGGATCTTACCGCAAAAGATATTGGTCTGATGGTGTCACTATTATTAGCGGAAAACCAGTGGGAAACATCCTTGATGTTTTACTGGAAAGAGGCTACGGATGTCAGTCCAAGTTATTACATTGTGGGCAGACACCACTCACACACCGGTGAAAGAGTCTAAACCACCGGGTATGCAGGAGTTGTGTAATGACGATGCGTTGGGGGACACTGTGGATTGGAGACCAAAACCTGACCGTCGAGTAAGGAAGAAGTTGGAATTTTCCTCGGATGAGGACGAGATCATGTCACCGCCACGACCAATGTCGCAAAAGCAGGACCCAGCGGTGGCAAATTTAGTCCAGTTGATGCAAGATGGACATTTAAGTTTGGAAGAGTTAACGAAAATTACCGCATCTTTGTCAGGTAGTCGCACGCCGGATACTATGAGAGGAAGCGACTAATGCAGCACACCGAAGATCGGCAGCTCCGGATAGAGCATACCCCAACCCACCAAAACCATCAAGATATGGCATGTCGAGTGGAAGACACATTATGTGGGCATCATCTGGTCAGCCTGTCACAGCCATTATCCAGAATACAGAGATCAAGATATTTGACGGCAATATACAAGACGCGGGAAGTGCAAGGGCATGGGTGACAAGATTTCTCCATGTGGAAAACATTTCACGTTGGGATGACGATCAACGGCTAGGGATGTTTGTGGATAGCTTGACGAACACAGCGTCTTGGTGGTACGAACAATTGGCGGATACAGTGAAGTATGATTGGAATGCGGTGATAGATTTGTTTCAACGGAAGTTTTGTGTGGATAAAGTTTCGACTCGGGTCATGTATTCCAAATTGACACAGAAACACGACGAGTTGGCGACTACATATCTATACCGGCTAAATGCCACGGCATTACGAGCTGGAATGGATTTCCGAGATACTTATAACACTTCATTGTTGGAAGAGCACATCCAGCAATCCTTTGATACCATTCATGATCGCGTCATACAAATGCAATATCAGCATATGACATTCAATATCATCGAGGAACTTGAAAGGGTGCTAACAAAGCATGAGGCACGTATGACAAGGCCTGGAAAGAAAATGACTGCACGCAAGAGTGCCGAAGCGGTATATGAAGATGTAAACCTAGCGTACATGTGATGGGCGGAGAAGTACATACCATGCAGCGGGCACGCTCTAATTATGAAGACAGAGGTGCACGAACGAGTGCGCCTAATAACAATGATGGGGGCGTGGTGTGTGAACATTGCAATCGAAGAGGACACGATAAAGACAAATGTTGGAAATTGCAAACGTGTGAGCATTGTAAAACAGTCGGTCATGATGTGAGGTATTGTCGGAAGTTCATAAAAGAGATGGACGAGATGCGGAGCAACTTGAAGTTCGGGGAACGAACCAAGGACCAATTGGCCACACAGTTAAATGCCTAACCCCACAGTGCGTTGCAACCACTGTCGAGAGAAAGGGGGGGGCATTGTCGAGCAATGTGAAAGCGACACCGCGTTCACCTTTAAGTGTAAAAGAAAACAAGAAAAAAAGGTACATTTTGCATGGAGAGATCGCTCACTATGGACGAGGATCAAGAAAAGTAGAAATTACAAGAAAAAACGAAAAAACAAGTTGCATTTGAAGATAAAGAAGAAGAGAAAAAGGATACGTCAGAGACTAATGAAGCAACAGCTGTCTCAGCTTATGTCACATTGGTGAACAAAGATATGGAGAACAAGAAGGATGGCAACAGTTGCTCAAGTCCACGCAACCTGCAACGCAAGTATATGTGAAGGGAACAATTGATGATTTGGAGTTGCCGTTAATGTTGGATTCTGGCGCGAACATATCAGTATTACATACCAATGTGGCGAAGATGTTACATATAGCAGTACGGATGTTTGATACCCCGACAAGTTTTTGTGGCGTAAAAGAAAGTACCATTGGTGCAATTGGTTTGGCCACTGTCAAGGTTCGGATGGGCCCATATGTTATTTTTAACTGTGAGATGTGGGTTGCAAACATTGACTCGAAATCTTTAGCGATACTTGTAACAGATTCTTGGTGAAGGCGGGGGTAATTCTGAATATGAAAGACCAAAGTTGTCAGATTCCCAACGAAAATCCGCTACCATTATTGACTCAAGAAGATCGACGTTCGGAAGAATACAGGCAATTATATGAGCGAATTATGGTGAGTGCTGGTATGACGATTAATTGTACCAGTGTACATGCAGTACAGACGGTTGGGGTTAAACCCCCCGCTGTATATGTTATGGAGCATATAGACCCATTGAAGGTAGATCAAACGAAATTGGAAAGGGAGGTCTACCTGCATGAAGGGGTGGCGATGTCGGCTGAAGCTATGTAAGAACAGTTAGCTCTTTTACCTGAAGTGGAACAAGGTCCGATAGCGTCACCTGATATGTCTCAAGCGGATCTAGGAAATCCAGGGATCACCACCAAGGAGCAAGAAGACCAGTTACGGTCATTATTATACGAGTATGCGGATGGATTCATGAGCTCTGGTAATGCGCTACCGCCACCGGCCAAAGGTGTGGTATGTGATGTGGATGTTGGAGACAATTTGCCTATAGCCCAGAAAGCGCGCAAGGTACCAGCCCACCTCCTACCAAAGTTGTACGAGTTAATACGAAGCTTATTTCAAGCAGGATTAATTAAGTACTCGGAGTCAGCTTGGGCATCACCAATAGTGATCGTGTTAAAGAAAAATAAAACAGACATACGATTTTGCATTTATTATCGAGCTGTGAACCAAAAGACGAGACTGATGGTGTATTCCATGCCTCTGATAGATGATTTGTTGGATAACTTTGAAGGGATTAAGTGGTTATGTTCAATGGATAACGCGAGTGGATATTGGGCTATACCCGTGACGAAAAGGGCTCGGTTGATTACTGCCTTCATTTGTACGCTAGGACATTTTGAATGGCTTCTAATGCCGCAAGGGTTAAAGAATGCGCCACAGATATATCAGCATATAGTTGATAATGCATTATGGACAATGGCCCGACGCTCACAACAGATGGGAGTGATGTGTAAGATGATGAACGATGACACCGCCATGGATATCGATGATAATGCTAGATTTGGCTTGGAGACAGACGTACCCCTATCACAAGATGTGTTTCATAGTGGCCAAGTGGTAGATACTTAGGAGCTACCTGTCATTGGGAGGCGTTCATACATTGATGATATTACGTTTGGTGCGAATAGCTGGGATACGCTATGTTTGATGCTTAAGAACCTTTTGGAGTCGTTCAAATATTGGAGAATCACCATAAGCTTACCCAAGAGTGCATTTGGGAAGCACAGTGCAGAGTTTCTGAGTCATCGCATATCTTCAAAGGGAATCGAAGCGTACACGCGCAATTTAGACTCAATTAGTAAGATGGCATTTCCACGGACGTTAAAGGGTGTTCAGAAATTCACTGGTAGCCTGATATATTATCTAAGGCTTATCGACAATTTCGCGACGATAGCGGCTTCACTGTATGAATTAACGGATCTGCAGTTAAGGGACGGGACTCAATTGGTTCATGCTGAAAAGCCTTTAGAATTGTTGAAGGCACGGCTTATTCATGCGCCATTGTTACGACATATCGAGCGAGCGAAACCACCAAGTATAATTTTATACACCAATACGTGGGCGTTCGGAGCTACAGTATGGGAAGAGAACGATGGTATTTTTCATCCAGTAAGATATGTCAGTAAAGTCTTCAAAGATGCGGAGACCCGATATACAGGAGCAGAACAGGAGGTGCTGGCTTTGCTGAAGACGTTACATGACGCTAGCCATATTCTATTTGGGCAACATATAACAGTATACGCAAGGTACTCTACGATGCGATGGCTATTTACGTCTAAGAGTTTAACTGGAAGAGGAGTTCAAGGGGCGGTAATGTTATCCCCATGGTCGTTGGAGATCATAAGAGTGGACCATGAAGGTGTTGGCTTACCTGCATTATTGGCCACATCGATAGTGCCTGTGGAAAAAAATGAATGAAGTATTAGAAGATATCGCTCCACTAAAGACACTGAAGGATACGCCAATTATTAGACCAATTCCAGGTTTGCGTCGCCATAGTACCGGATATGTCTTGTCGTTTGATGGTGCAGTACGGATGAAGTACGCGGAAAGGGAGAAACACCTTCACAGTTTCGATGCGCTGTACAACAGCTTTTCCGAACACGACATTCGGGTAGAGAGATCGCTACGCTTGGCCTATGCTCAGGCGAAAGCGCAAGGGCAATTGCCTGCCTCCTATTATACGCGCTCTGCTCTCGATGTGGTGCCGGACAGAAATGCAAGCACAGCATCTGCATCCGGCGAACTCCCAGCTATTGGGAGTGAAGGGGCTTCTTCAGCCCCTTTGGTCGTTGACTCTCAGTGGGATTCTCCCGCTCGAAAGCGTCAGCGACGTCACGGCAATCCTGCCGCAGGGGAGTCTCGTACTACCACCAGTTCTGGGAATATGGATACCCTTTCCACTTCAACAGGTACTGGGTCTCACCCCGGTGACGGCGTCGTGCCATCAGTCGTTCCACATGATAATGTGGAGTACCATCCTTATCGAGCACTGGAGGAGGGGGTCGCGCTATTGCGGTGTGACTTCCACGAGCGCTGTGATCGGCACAGCCTTCGCATCCAAGATGCTCAGGAGGAACACCGCAACGAGGGGAGTGCGAATGAACGCATCGAGGAGCGCTTGACTCTCTCGGGACGACCGTTGCAGGGCTTCAGGGTCGTATATCAACCCTGTCGGAGATGTTCCGACCTGTTGCGCCTTTCGGCTATCCGGTTTCTCACCCTCCTCCGAGAGGGGACCCGCCTCCGGGTCCTGGTATGGCTTAAGCATACCCACATAAAAGGTTGATGCGTACGCATCGCCTTCGGGATGTCTAAGGTGTACGACAAGCCCTTTCGGGCTAACACCTTAAAGGGACCTACAAACCTGGGGCGCAGTTTATTGCGCAACACATTTGAAACTGCATGTGTAGGAAGATTTTTAACGTTTAATAAAACACTTTCTCCTACTTTGTATACCTTTTTGTTACACCGACCCTTTCGGTCAGCTTGCTCCTTCTGCTTGTCTTGGCTTTCCTCCATGGAATCGCACACGTGTCGTAAGACACTAAGGCGCGTCGATAAAAACTTATCGATGTGCTTTCGCACAGATACAGGGCTGACATCGGGGAATCCTCCCCCCTCAATCCCTGGGCCACACACACGTGGCGTTAACGGAACCCTCGGATTCACCAATCCGTTCACGTAAAACGGTGTAAACCCCGTAGATGCATGTACCGAATTGTTGATAGCAAATTCAACCATCGGGAGCATCTAACTCCAACTCTTTGGAGAATCCGGACATAAACTCCGGAGAATGTCCTCCACAACGCGATTAACGCGTTCCGTATGACCGTCCGTCTGCGGATGATCCGCAGTGGACATGAAGAGCTTGGTGCCTAGCACCTTAAACAACGCTCCCCAGAACTGTCCCGTAAAACAGGGATCCCGATCCGACACAACGGAATCGGGTAGACCATGCTGTCGAAAGACACGGTCTAGGAACACTTTTGCTGTTCCTTGTCCATCTATGGACTCTGGCACCGCCGCCAGGTGAGCCATCTTGCTCAAACGGTCTACAAAGACCAAGATGCCGGTGTTCCCGGCCTTATCCTTCGGAAAACCGAAGATAAAATCCATGCTATTGGATTTCCAACACTCCGTTGGATCCGATAAGCTCGCCAAAGGCGCAGCTGAACTTGCAGAGGGTTTAACCCTCTGACACGTCTCACAGGAGCGTATATACGCACCGACCCACTTATACATATTGAGCCACCAATACAAAGCGCTTAAAGCGCTGTAGGTCTTATCCCGGCCTAAATGACCCCCGGTAGGGGCGTCATGTGCCTCAAAGACGACTCTATACTTCAGTTCCTCATTATGAGGAACTACCACCCGCGGAGTGTCCTCCGCGCTCGTGCTATAAAATAGCAGACCGTCACAGTACCTGTAACGGTGTAAACGAGCTTTAGCTCGACTTGACAGGGTTGGCTCAGACGTGCCAAGACCCTTTTCACCTCGGATAAGCGCCGTACACTGTGGGTCTTTCTCATACGACTGGCGTATGAGATCCACCACAGATGTGGTGACGAATGTCGCGTGAGCGAGCTCGTAATCGGGACGACGCGACAACGCGTCTGCAAGCAAGTTTTGCTTGCCAGATGTATACTTAACCTCAAAGTTATACTCCGCAAAGAAGGAGAGCCAACGGGCCATCCGTTGCGAGAGATGAGGCGACTTTGTCGCTGTCCGTAAGGACGCGTGGTCAGTATAAACCACGAACGGCTTTGTGCAGAGTAGGTGAACCCTAAATTTGACAAGAGCATGCTTAATTGCAAGTAGCTCCTTGTCATGAACGGGATAATTACGTTCTGCAGCTTTAAGCTACCTCGACTCAAACGCAATTACGCGTTCCCTTCCTGCATCGTCTGCTTGTAACAAAGCACATCCGATTGAGAAATCGGAGGCGTCGCAGACGACACTAAATGGTTTCCCAAAATCTGGGAGAGCAAGAACGGGAGCTTTTAACAAGCTCCCCTTAACCGCTTCAAAAGCGTTTTGGTGTTCAGTTTTCAGACACCAATCAACATCCTTCTTAAGAAGGTCGGTCAATGGCTTCTCCATTTCAGCGTAGTTGTCGCTGTACTTGTGGAGATAGTTGGCTAACCCAAGCCACTTCCGTAAATCTCTAAGATTTACAGGCGAAGGCCACTCCACAATGGCTTTCACCTTCGCGGGATCCGCCCGCACTCCATCCTTACCGATGAAGCATCCGAGGAAAGGAATTTCCTCAGCACTAAATATACATTTGGATGCGTTCGCATATAACTTATGCTCTCGCATACATTCGAGAACTGCTCGAAGGTGTATCAGATGCGTCTGAACATCAGACGAGTCGCCTTCCGCACGACTATGGACGAATATATCGTCGAAGTACGTCTGAGCGTACTTCCTATGAGAGCGGAAGAGTTGAGTCACCAAGCGATTGAAAGTCGCTGGTGCATTTGAAAGCCCTTGTGGCATAACAAGCCACTCCCACAGCATGCCACTAGGCGTGCTAACCGCTTTCATCGGAATATCGGACGCTCGCATGAGCACCTGATAATACCCGTCCACCAGATCTAAGGCACTGTACACAGTACAGCCCGCTATATTGTTCTGGAGGACATCCTTCCGAGGAATCGGAGTCTGCATGGGTACAGTAGCTGCATTCAGCTTGTTATACGCATGCACAACGCGCCACTTTCCGTTCGGTTTACGAACACAAAAAGTGGGAGATGAGTGGGGAGACTTACTCTCCCGTACCAACCCTGCCTCTTCTTTCCCCTTGAAGAATGCGTCGATGACGTCGCATTGTTCCTTGGGGAGAGGCCACTGCCTAGTGACGCAGTATTTGGTTCCGGGAACCAAACCAATTTCATGTCTGACTCCCCGATCCGGTGGTAACCCCATCGGCGGGTTGTCACTAATGACATCTCCAAATTCCTTTAATAAGTAATGGTAAGGGTCCTCAGGATCCGCGAGGATCTTGAGACCGCTTCGGGCATTTAATGCCTGTTTGGTTTTCACCCCAACTGACTCGTCCATCGTGGATGAGGAGTTCAACTCCTCTTCCGGACGCAACACGACGACCTCGTCGATTTCATCTGCTTTCAAAGCAGTCTCAAACTCGTTGAAGGACATCTCCTCCAACGACAACAGTTCGCCTACCCCAGGAAACTGTTCCAGGCTTACGCCTTCTGTGAAAACACCTGTCACACTATTTAGCATCCGATAGGACTGCTGACTACTGGCCTCGGGACTCATCCCGAGACCCAGATACGGGGGAGTCAATTGCTCCATCTATTGGAAGCGCCACGCGCCTATCCACAGAGGTCTCTACCTCTACCCCCGGTGACTCGCCGGTATCACCTATAACGACGTAATCAGAATCATTTCCGACGTGCAAAAGAGACGAACTTCGGGTCTCTTCGCTTGGAAGCGCCTCGCGCTTAACCACAGGGGTCTCTACCCCTACCACTGGGGTCGCAACTTGTTCGCCGGACACGGCGTGGTCGGAATCAATTCCGACCTGTAGAAGACACGAACTTCGGGTCTCTTCTCTAAGCGCCTCGCGCTTAGCCTCAGAGGATTCCACCTCTATCATTGGCGACTCACCATTCTCGCCTATATCGGCGTGGGGATTAACCGCCGAATCCCCCTCGTTAAGAAACTCTTCCTTAACGCCATTTGGAATGATCGTTTCAGATATCCCAATCTCTGGCATCTCACGCCAGAATCGCTTTTGCGATCGAGCAAAGGTGGGTTCATGACTCGCCAATGCTTCATCCGACCGCGGGTGTGTTGAGACAATGGACTTAGACTTCCAGTCTATCCATGGCTCGTGGCGTTCCAGCCACTTCATGCCCAGAAAGAGGTCATACCTCGAGTCCAAATCCAGGACTAGGCCACGTTCTAAGCTGTCGAAGTCTGCAAACTTCAGCTTAAGGTCAATCGAGACCTTGGGTACAGAAACCTGTACGCCCGTCGCAAGACGGACCGTGACAACGTCACGAGAACGTGCCTCTAGAGCCTCGTCATACAGCCGACTCTTCACATCAGAAGCTCGTCTGACATAATTGTCAGACGCTCCAGAGTCTATCAAGACTCTTCAAGGCTTATCAAAGCATTTCTTGTCCTCAAGGACGACCAGCAAACCTGGCTGGTACACCAACTCGGTGCTAGAAAGCACCGTTTCCCTCGGGTATTTGTGCTGTCGTCCCCTACCCTGGGTTTAACAGCACTGAGGGATCCCCCAGTAGGGCGCCCCGCACCTACTGGGACCCGTCGTTTCACGACGGTTTGTACAAGGGCTTTTTCCCCACCCTTGGTCCCTTGTAGCGAGTGTCTCGCTGGGGATTTTTCGGACATCTGTTCCTCAGATGATGCATGCTCCCACCCAGGAAGCATCTCAGCGTCCTACGCCGCTGCAACATAGCCAAGAGCTCTGTCTCGAAGCTCTGTGAAAAAGAGTCCGAATGACTCTTAGCGGGAGGTTTCTTCTCCGCTTCGACCTGACTCAGGTCCATGGGTTCGGGACCCACCTTAGAGGAACAGAAGTTCCTCTCGGCGTTGAACTCCATCTTGAACGCCTCCTCCAGGGATTCGGGTCGGCATCGGAACAATTCCGAACGTGCTGGCCCTTCTCTCAGGCCTCCCATGAAGACGGGGATGGACACATCGTCCGAATACGCTTTCGCATACATCCCTGCCAACAGGGTCTTAAGCTCCTGGATATATATCTCCAGGTCCTTATTGCCTTGACGGCACCTCAGAAACGCCAGTTGATTCTGAAAAACCAGATCAGGCGTTGCGTACATGTCCATGAGCTTCTGCTTAAGGACCTTCCATGTTGGAAACACGTCCGTGACTGATTCCGAGCATGTAAACGCCCATGTACGGGCTTTGCCCGTAAGATGGGTCAATGCAAGTCCCACTTGCAAGTGATCAGCGGTCATGTTTGCTGTGGCGAAGGCCGTTTCGACCTCTCGCAACCAAACATAAAGGTTGTCACCCTTCTCTCCGGTGAACTCCTTTATCTTAAAAAATAATGGAGGGCGCACCCCCGTGGAATGACCTCCACCGCAACTCGCCTCATGAGCAATGAGGGCATTCACCCTTGCCTTTACGGCCTCAAGGCCCTGCTCCACTAGGAGATTCATACCTTCCTCCCCCGTTAAGGGTAACAGCCTTTTAAAGGCTTCCTGCTGGACGAGGATCAAACTATCCCAATCGTCCTGATTCATCCTTTGCAGAGGATGCCTAGTCTACCAACACAGGTGTTGGATTGACTACAAGTGCTACCAGATGTAGCCGGTGCGTATACGCACGGTGCGGCTTGCGCACAGAGGAAGACTCTTCCTTAAAGCGCTAGCTACCGCTACTTAGCCGATACGCCCTTATGAATGGCTTAGTAGGAGAGATCTCCTACTCGGGGCCAAGATTCCCGGGTTGGTTTACTACGTAGCCTTAACGGCTGTGTTCCCTTTACGGGGTGTAGATAAAGTGAGGGCTCCCTCTTACCTACGACACTCACTGCACGCGCGACCGATCGAAGTCGCGCGTCTGCTATTTAGAGTGAAATGTAAACTGAATATATTTAATATGTAATTAGCCTAAATTAATTTAAACTAATATAAACTATATGTAATACTGAGTAGAATATTCCTAATTCGTACCTAGCTAAAATGTAGTGTACACACCTGGTTTAATGGGGTCCCATTACATAATTGATATTCAAGTTAGAATATCACAGTTTAATTTCGGACGCGTTGTCTGAAATTTAAATAAGAGATTATAAGTTATTATAATCTAAGAAGGAAAAGTCGATTCGGTATAAATACCGAATCTTGCAGCTAAACTAATTGTACAGTTAGTTAAAGACTTGATATTATTATATTAATTAGTTAGTTACTATACTATTAGCCTCTAAACAACCCATTAAAGAAACACTCTTAATTTTTCGTTCTTGGGCCTAAGTAAATATTTATATTTACTTCTAGTATAGGATTAGTTGTTATCAACTAATCCTGCCCTAATTGTATTGCGCGCTTCCTCGCAATTACAGTGAAGCCTGTAACAGGATCAGTCCTGTTACACCTGGTAGCACTTTGTGGTCCGTCTTAACGACCACAGTTCCGTTCCGCTAATCAACTAGAGGAGCGAAGATTAAGAGCCGCTCGGCATCGTGTCGCGAGACATGACGCCTGCCGAGCGAGAGAGAACGCTGGAAGTGGTGATTAAACACTTCCCTCACTTCTCGTCGCGTAGTAAAGACGCGACGGTGGAAATGATTCGGTCTATGGGGACCGACATCCTTACCTTCCTCCTGGGTAAGTCCCCGGAGGAAGTGGTAGAGCTGGTGAATCGCTTTAGGCGAAACCACCTTGAAAAGCCAGTACGGCCCGCGCCAGAGGCAGCGCGGACCGCAACTGCACCTGCAACGCATATCGTTGAAATGGTAAAGGCGCGAGTACCGCCCTTTACCGGCGAAGGGGGCGAGCCCCTTCGTAGATGGTTCGCAGAGGTGGAAGATGCCGTCTCTGCGCAAAATATTGTTGACGAACGTCAACAGGCGTACTTCGACACAACATGTCTGGGAGGAAGAGCCAGGGCATGGGTCATGAGTCGCAGAGCCACTGATGACTCTGGGTTCCTGACTTATCAGGAATTAAAAGCTGATCTAAAGCTCAACTTTGAAGCTCCATAAATGGAGCTAGGTAGTCGGCAGGAGTTTATGGAACTCCGGCAAGGTAAGCTTGACCTTCAAGCTTACGCTCAGAAGGCGCAATATTTGCTGTCAAATATTGTGTATGAGCCGGTGCCCCCTTCTATGCAGGTCACTGGCTTCATGAAGGGACTCAATGATGGTCCCGTCAAACAGAGTCTTTACCGGCGCCCGCCAAAGACTCTAAGGGATGCAATTTATATGAGCATCCGTGAAGAGTTCAGCATGCGATCAGCGTCATCGCATGCTGGGTACAGCCGAAGGGATCAACAACCCTTCGCTTTTGACATGCCGCAACAGCATGTCAACAATCAGCAGTCAGGCAGACGAAGCTCACACTTCGTCTCAAGAAACATCCACCCGCGCCAGATCATGGGCGGTGGAGGTCCAGAACCGATGGACCTATCGGTTGCGCTTGCTTCGAACACAAAGCAACCGAAATTTAAGAAGAATATTCGCTGCAATAGATGCGCGAAAATGGGGCATTTTGCCCATGAGTGTATGGCACCGCGTCCGGTGCCACGCAGTCAGCGGACGGAACCGTCCGCTGCACGGCGACACCAACAGGGACATCACCCTGTTGGTGCAAAAAACGAGAATCGCCAGTAGGGGCGGGGCGCCCTACTGGGAATGTTATCCCACATGCCGACATAGTGCATGTGAGGGTAATAGCCCCAGACGGGACTATGTCCTGTCAAAAGGTGCAGGGTGATGGGAAGCCTCTTATCACCCTGGAGGTTAAGCCGCACGGTAGCGATGTCCCCATGCGAGCTTTGTTTGACACAGGAGCGTCAAACAATTTCGTTAGAACTCAGAGTATAACGCTGTTGAGCTTCGTGGAGGTAGAAACCCCACAAAGTATGTTGTCAGTCCGGTTAGCAACAGGTGCAACCGTGACCATTCCAAAGCGTGTGATTAAACACGCTTCGAGTTGAATGAACTGTCATTCGAGGATGAATTCATC
>CM047581.1:8393415-8423552 GCA_026184515.1 Peronosclerospora sorghi | reverse complement strand
GATGAATTCATCCTCGAATGACAGTTCATTCAACTCGAAGCGTGTTTTAATCACGCGCTTTGGAATAGTCACGGTTGCACCTGTTGCTAACCGGACTGACAACATACTTCGTGGGGTTTCTACCTCCACGAATCTCAACAGCGTTATACTCTGAGTTCTAACGAAATTGTTTGACGCTCCTGTTTCAAATAAAGCTCGCATGGGGACATCGCTCCCGTGCGGCTTAACCTCCAGGGTGATAAGAGGCTTATCATCACCCTGAACTTTTTGACAGGACATAGTCCCGTCTGGGGCTATTACCCTCACATGCACTATGTCGGCATGTGGGATAACATTCCCAGTAGGGCGCCCCGCCCCTACTGGCGATTCTCGTTTTTTGCACCAACAGGGTGATGTCCCCGTTGGTGTCGCCGTGCAGCGGACGGTTCCGTCCGCTGACAGCGTGGCACCGGAAGCGGTGCCATACACGCATGGGCAAAATGCCCCATTTTCGCGCATCTATTGCAGCGAATATTCTTCTTAAATTTCGGTTGCTTTGTGTTCGAAGCAAGCGCAACCGATAGGTCCATCGGTTCTGGACCTCCACCGCCCATGATCTGGCGCGGGGGGCTGTTTCTTGAGACTAAGTGTGAGCTTCGCCTGCCTGACTGTTGATTGTTGACATGCTGTTGCGGCATGTCAAAAGCGTAGGGCTGTTGAGCCCTTCGTCTGTACCCAGCATGCGATGACGCTGATCGCATGCTGAACTCCTCACGGATGCTCATATAAATTGCATCCCTTAGAGTCTCTGGTGGGTGCCGGTAGAGACTCTGTTTGACGGGACCATCATTGAGTTCCTTCATGAAGCCAGTGACCTGCATAGCAGGGGCACCGGCTCATACACAATATTTGACAGCAAATATTGCGTCTTCTGAGCGTAAGCTTGAAGGTCAAGCTTACCTTTCCGGAGTTCCATGAACTCCTGCCGACTACTTAGCTCTATTTCTGGAGCTTCAAAGTTGAGCTTTAGCTCAGCTTTTAATTCCTGATAAGTCAGGAACGCAGAGTCATCAGTGGCTCTGCCACTCATCGCCCATGCCCTGGCTCTGCCGCCTAGACATGTTGTGGCGAAGTACGCCTGTTGACGTTCGTCAACAATATTTTGCGCAGAGATGGCATCTTCCACCTCTGCGAACCATCTACGAAGGGGCTCGCCCCCTTTACCGGTAAAGGGCGGTACTCGCGCCTTTACCACTTCAACGCTATGCGTTGCAGGTGCAGGTGCGGTCCGCGCTGCCTCTGGCGCTGGCCGTACTGGCTTTTCTAGGTGGTTTCGCCTAAAGCGATTCACCAGCTCTACCACTTCCTCCGGGGACTTACCCAGGAGGAAGGTAAGGATGTCGGTCCCCATAGACCGAACCATTTCCACCGTCGCGTCTTTACTACGCGACGAGAAGTTAGGGAAGTGTTTTTTCACCACTTCCAGAGTTCTCTCTCGCTCGGCGGGCGTCATGTCTCGCGACATGATGCCGATCGGCTCTTAATCTTCGCTCCGCTAGGTGACTAGCGGAACGGAACTGTGGTCGTTAAGACGGACCACAAAGTGCTACCAGGTGTAACAGGACTGATCCTGTTACAGGCTTCACTGTAATTGCGAGGAAACGCGCAATACAATTAGGGCAGGATTAGTTGATAACAACTAATCCTATACTAAAAGTAAATATGAATATTCACTTATGTTCTAGAACGAAAAATTAAGAGTGTTTATTTAATGGGTGGTTTAGAGGCTAACAGTATAGTAACTAACTAATTAATATAATAATATCAAGTCTTTAACTAACTGTACTATTAGTTAACCTGCAAGATTCGGTATTTATACCGAATCGACTTTTCCTTCGTAGATTATAATAACTTATAATCTCTTATTTAAATTTCAGACAACGCGTTTGAAATTAAACTGTGATATTCTAACTTGAATATCAATTATGTAATGGCACCCCATTACATATTATAATAGACAAGCGGAAGGGTGATGGTGTGACACGCCAGCCCTTTGGTACGTTATGGACAAGATGTTGTTGGTATTTAACGTAAGAATTACGCCTGGGCAAGGCATGAAGTTTTTTCACGGCTAGGAAGAGTGCTGAAAGGTTGTGGTCCGACCATTTTCTTTTTTTACCGCGATTGCGGAGGACGTGGGGTCCAACTGTGAGTCATGGGTGCTCAAAAACGTGATTTATCACGTAGCACCGGAGATCAGGCAGATGAGGCATATCCTCATCTCCAAGTACGCCCACAAGCGGCTAGATTATTTAATACAAGCAGAAGAGCATTGCCAGTTCGCCCAAGCAGTGGAATTAAACGATTGAGTACCAAGGAGATATCACGGTGGCCCAGTAAATTTAGTGTCGGAAAAGGGCAGGAAGTCGCCGAAGAAAAGCGGGTGCTACGTGTGCCGCGAGGAGGGGCACTTCAAGATGGTGTTGTCGTGAAGGAACTTAAAATTTTAGTTTTTCCACTCAAATTACAACACAAGAAGGCAATAAATCTATCCTTCTTGCTTAACTTCCCAGGTTCTTACTACTAACGTCCGAACCAAAAAAAACAAACACGTTATGGACACACTTCCCAAGCTTCTCAGGATGCTCCCAGCTCTAGTGGCCCAGATAACGGTTGTTTCTATCACCCAGATGCTCACTTAAAGACCTTCTTGTATTAGACTTGTTTTCAGTATAGGCTACAAAACCTTCTTGTATTAGACTTGTTTTCAGTATAGGAACGGTAAAGAAGGATTGCTGGAAGTTTTCAAAAGGCTGTTGTGCTACAAGGGAAATTCAAATCTATTCAGTATTACAAAATCCTATATCTAAGTCAAACACTTCTTTTACCTACTATTTCTTGGTTACTTCAGCGCTGACTCCAATACTTGACAGTTATTTTTGAGACCCTCCATAATCTGAGCGGTCGTGAGACGGCCGCCCAGGGTCGCATCAGATTGGTTGAAAATCTTCATCCAAACTCCAAATTCTCACCAATCATAATTAAATCAGTCGCGAGACGGCCGCCCAGGGTCGCTTCTGATTGGTTGAAAATCTTCATCCAAAACTCATAATTCCCAACAATCATACAGCCTCTCCATAATCCAATCAATCGCGAGACGGCCGCCCAAGGTCTCCTCTGATTGGTTGAAAATGTTCACTCAATACTCCTAATTCACACCAATCATATTAATCCTCTCCATAATTTAATCAGAGACGGCCGCTCAGGGTCGACTCTGATTTGTTGAAAATGTTCACTTACAATTCCAATATTTGACAATTTGAGACCGTAATGCTACTTCACTACAATCGCTCCTTGCGTAACTTCAGCGTAAGCGAGAAAAAGGCACGCACACAATACTCCTTCAATGCCTCATCTCAGATAGTCAGGGGCAGAGTCTTCATTTATAGTTGTGGAAAAACCCAGAACATCACTTTTCTTGCATATGTTTATCAATTTTTCCAAGAACTTGCTTGTTCGAAAACATAGCGAGATCGCGATTATGAAAAGATATTCATGGGATCTGCTGAGGGCTACCAAAGATCTTGAAGGGTATCCTTCCAGGAATCCTAATGTATGTGATCGAAACATGGACACAATAACAATATTATCCTCACGACCTTGACTAGAATCGTTCGTAGCCACCTCAATATCCAAACACTCGTTGTTCGCATAACACATGTTTCGTGATTGCTTCTGCACTGCCGTAACTTGATTTTGATGTGGCTAAATGATTAACGGTGATTTCCTAATGGCAGTATTCGTTCTTTAATTTTCATTTTCCAGCCTAACATGTATCTGGTCCAACAAGAATATAACAGTTGCCAGCTCGATAACATTTTCATGCTTGTATTCTTGATGTTCAGTTCCCTCCATCCACTCTTGAGAACTAATCCATATAACCCGGTTGCCCTTTATACTTCGCCTCCTAGAAGGGTCGCGTTCAGCTGGTTTGGCCCAATCAATTACTTCCAGACTATTAAATACATCGCATCCAAATAATCCTGTGATATAACTGCTCTATCTCGAATAGTATTAGGATAAAACGCTTGTAACAGTCTCGTAATCTTCGGATGGCTCCTGAATTCTGCATTTATGGTGATCCTAGGAAATACAGGTGATAATTTGTGGATTTCGCGAAGTGTTCTATGAAGTGTAACAAACCCCAGGTGATTTTGTGACGACGAGCACCACTGTGAAATCGATGTCTCAACTTTTCATCTATAGAAGAATTTGCAAAAAATCTGATAAGGATCACCCACTGATACGAGAACCTCCACCTTTGGTCTAATGGCCTGCAATAATGCCACTTCTGCTGTTTGGGCACCTTCATCATTAATAATCACATTTTAAGACACCTTTTGAAAATTCGGTCGCCCTAATTGTGCCAAGGTAGCAACAACTACACGTGCTTGTTCCAATGTTTCCTTCTCCTTCAGTCTTAATCTCTCATGGATTTCTTTTCGAACCACATGACCCTCCAATAAATGCCGCTCTCACTGCAATATCTCCGAAAGAAACCTTCGTCGATATGCCTCAACATCCGGCAGTAACATAGTACCCGTTATCTCGCCCAAATGCACTATTTCCTGATCCTGTATCGCTTTGGAATCCATCAACCTTTTAAGATCCTCATCGCTAGATGCGTTAGTATCCGAAACGATAGCAATTCAAAATGTGGGAACACTGCTAATAATGTTAACACAATAGCAGTAATAGTAAAATTTTCCCACATCCGTAGGGACTACGATCTAGAACAATTCCTTTTGTCTCCACAGCTGCTCGTATCACTTTCATCTGGTCCGTGTCTAACGTATGTTGAGATTCTTTATACAGACGTGTCTGTTACATATCAGCTATCACTGATGCGGCCCTCAGAGACTCAACAATCTCTCTTCTGGTCATTAATTGTAACAATGAAGATGGCGGCTCTCTAGTCAATTTATCCACCATGCTGAATCTTCTGACACAATTCATAATATTGTGCATGGGTAACCATCGTAAACTGTAGATGTTTCTACTTATATCCCTTTCACTAGCGGTGGTTAGAATAATGTATCGGAATCCAACGGAACACACTATTCCCCAATCCAAAAACTCTCAGCTTATTGTGTCATAAGATACAGAGTCTTCCATAATCCCATCTCCTCAAGTTGACTGTACATGTGGTTACATGTTCATTCATGATATCTCCGGTTAAATAACGATATAATACCCCTCTCATTAATGGCATGAAATGGTCGGGGCCATGATCATTGTCGTAGGTCTACCATCTTTTGGCTAAATACTTCCCAATTCCGTAAGATGAAACATGGAGCAACATGGTTGACACAACATCTTTTGTATCCGACTCGTATTGAATCGAGTTGGTAACGCAAACTGTTTCTAAATGTGTTATTAAACACATAGTGAGAAGGTAGTCATTCGATGATGTGAACTTATCCATGTACACCTCCCGATATTTGAGATATAGCCAATGTCTGGATTTTCTTGATAGTTAAATTGTTGTATAGTTACATCATACTTCAGACAACATAAATCATCTCTACAAGGTCCATAACCACCACCCCAGCACTCCCGAAGGAAGACCACTAAGGATTCTGAATCTCTTAGCAATTGTGTAACCACGAAAATACGTTTCTTGCATCTTATGGAGTGATTTATTTAAGTTGTTGTCTTCCACCACGTTATATGTGTTAGTCCAAAGAATTGGCTCTACTAATAATAGTTCCTGCGTCAGTAGTGATTTTATCGACCTCCTGACACCATTCTCTTTCAACATCTGTCATACGTGTTATCACTCGCCTCGCGGTTGCCCTGGTTTCCATTCACTACGCCACAATAACTATGGTTGTTCTGCTGTGACCAAAACATCAGTGAACTTGTACTTTCGATATTCGTCCGTCATCTGAGTCACTTTTTGAGACACCTCTGCATCAACATCAACAATTGCAGTGGGGTTACTCAAGACTTCTCCACATAACTCGTCATGCCCACTCTTTGCAGTTGTAGATAGGTGAACACCTTCCGTGGTACCTTTATCCTCCTCTTCCAATACTTCACAACCTTGGTTACAGGACAGCTCATCTTATTTAGATACCAAGTCCTCCTCATCTCCATTAATTGCACTGGATTCCGAATACTCTGTCGAATCGACCAAATCAACCACTATTGGAGGATTTGACTTTTCCTCTTCATCACATTCTACGGTTCACCTAAATTTCTCATCATCTAGTAGGGCTCCTATCGTCTGTCCACCCCTAGAGTTAAGTTTTTGGGTTACCACGGTGTGATGCTCCATATCTGCAACTTCTACATTCACATCCTCGCTGGCCATTAATGATTGCTCCAGTTGATTCGATGTAGACTAGATTATTTGCTTTGACTTGTCTTACTCTTCTGATCCTGATCTCTGGCTCTTGGACATTGTTTGGTCATTAAGACTCTGTTCTTCATCCTTGTCCACAATACTTCCTTGTTCCTATGAGGACATTGGTTGTATGAAGGAGTGTTTGGTGCTATACAGCTTGTTATTTAGTCGGATGAGTCTATGCCTAATTCCACTTTCTGTTCTTGGCATTTGTTTACGTCCAGTCGTGTTTGCGACGTCAAGCAACTTTTTAGCAATAATCTTTGCATCCACATTTCCAGATTTCATCTCTTCTACCAATATATCATCTTCTTGTTTCGTCCATCTTCTGCTGTTTTCTTTAGTTGTACGTTGAGTTTCTTCTTGACTCGGTGGTGTCTGGGTTTATCCTTTTCCGGAACGACACAACATTCGCATCCTTTTCTTTCTCACAGCCTCTATATTGCGTATCCTCTTAGATTGCGGGAAATTTACTGGATATTGCTCAACTATTTCTGCGGCAGTAGCTTCCTGTTCTATCATACTTGTCAACCATTTCACTTCACTCTCTTCTTACTCAACAACCCGTTTGAGTTTAACTCCCAGTCGCCCTAACTTGGATATTTTCCCTTTCTTAGTCCTTTTGATTCATCCTTTTGCGTGGCATTGCTGATTATATAAGTCATATATATCATGAACTGAGGTTTTCATAGTTTTGCTTGCACGTTGTATCTTCAATAACTCTTCCTTTTCTTCCTTGGTACATAATGGAATAGGTGTAGATGCTGGTGCTGTTGTAGTTGTTGATGCTCTCGCTTCTAGGGATATATTCTCACAGGTGGAAGCATCTTTCTTGTGCCTCCCTGCCCTGTCATCTTCTAGTCCTACCGCGCTCAAACTTAATAGTGTCTCTATCATATCCGTGTTGTTCATCTTGCGTTCCCGTTGAAGTCGTAATCAATCACCGATGTTGTATTGTTCTTTTAACGAATTTTCTTCCACGTTTACTCAACTTGGATACAATGTGCGCTTCTGTTAGGTGTTTCACTATCCAATTCCCTGTGTTGACTGTTTTGGTTGAGACTGCGCTGGCCGACCCTAACTTAGCAGGTTTCTCTGGCAATTAATTGAAAATAGCATCCAGTAGCCTTCAATTGGTGGAAACCTCTACCAAACGTCCATATCACACCAATCCCACTCAGACCCTCCATAATCCGATCGATCGTGAGATGGCCGGCGCGAGACAGCCGCCCATGATTGCATCTGATTGGTTGAAAATCTTCACCAAAAAAATTCAATGTCACTCCAATTCCCAACATGTCGTATTCACTACTCACAGATAACGCGCGCGCTCTACTGACCCATATATGGACTCCGACCTCCAGAATAATCGCCGTATGTGTTCCCATTCTTTAGGCATTCTTCCAGCCCCTTGTAAGTCAATTTCTTTCCTCTTCCTCCCTCTATATATATCATCTTCTTAATGCAACAGGTAGCTCACTCACTTGCTTCGTCACACTCGTAGGCCAATTTATACCCTTGGGCTTGCCCCCAATGTCGTAAGCTCTGTTTTGTCCTTATTGTATCGAAGCCCAACTAGTTGTCTTGAATTCCGTTTTCTTCTGCGTCTCTATGACTGACATACAGGTTTTGCACCTTAAGCACCTAAATTGGCATCTCTTCGTAAGGCTATCATTGACACTCAGGTTTGTTGCCCCATGTCTTATTTTTCTTCCTAACATCTTGTGACTCTCCGTACAGGTTTTGCACCTGGTGGACCCCTTCGGGTATCTCTTCGTACGGTTGCACTCGATGCCCGGGTTCTTCGTGTTATGTTATAATAGATGTACAGGTTTTGCACCTTTGGGACCTTGACAGGTATCTCTTCGTATCATCTTGCTGTAGCCGTACAGATTTCACACCTTTAGGACCTTGATAGGTTTCTCTTCGTGCGATCTTATTCTTGTTATTCGTTTCTCCGCGTTGTTTTACCATAGATGTACAGGCTTTGCACCTTTGGGACCTTGACAGGAATCTCTTTGTATCATCTTGTTGTTGCCGTACAGGTTTGACACCTTTAGTTCCTTGATAATTTTCTCTTCGTAAGATCTTATTCTTGTTATGCGTTTCTCCGCATTGTTCTACAACAGATGTACAGGTTTTGCACCTTTGGGACCTTGACAGGTATCGCTTTGTATCATCTTGTTGTTGCCATACAGGTTTCACACCTTTAGGACCTTGATAGGTTTCTCTACGTACGATCTCATATTTATGCGTTTCTTCGCGTTATCATTGGCCGGGCGTACAGGTTTGTACCTTTGGGACCCTAGGGGTATCTCTTCGTACACACTTCTTTTATACACGAGCTTCACATCTCATTACTAATTCATGGAGCACTCATAGGCTCTAGTTAACCATGTTGCGCCAATAAACATTAACTTGCGACGATTAATCCACATGCTCAAACAAACTTCCAGTTCTTGTTTAAACATTTTTCTTTGTTTGTATTTTGCTTTTCTTTTGTTATTCCACCTAATGGATGACTACCAAAACCCGGATAAATCGAAATGACAAAAGTAGTTTGTCCACCCAGGACATAACAAATATATCCGCGAGGTTAAATTTGTTGAGACCAAATTTTCGTCTCAACAAATTTATTATGGACAAATTTATTTTCACGCGGCACCCGCGCACCACCGGCGAAATGGACCCAAACATGAGCGCAATGCCCACTTGACAGTTCAAGCCGAGGTCGTTGTAGAAGAAGGCACTCTCGTCTCCTAGAATTGCGCTTGTGAGAAGCACCATCGCGGTGCCATTCAAGACAGTGAGAAGAATCACGATCGACTTGAGTTGGGGTCGCAATTCCGGCAAATAGATTTCCTGCCCTGCTGGAAGGAGAAATAACGAGAGTGCCAATGCAGTCACATAGGTGGACAAAGCTCGACGAGGTTTTGCGTGAGAAGGTTGCCGAGGAAGGGGCCTGCGATGATACCGATGACGAGGTACCCCGTAATTAAGGGTAGCTTGAAGCAGTGGGGAAGCATCGACCGAGCAGGTGAGCAGCTACAAGTAAGACAATGAACGCTAGCGCGTATCCGAGTATGTCAATAGTGTTGCGCCACGAGGTGAAGGGCACGGTATCATCCTTGTAGTCTCCACCTGCATCACTTAATTAACGGATCAAGTGATCGTGCTTCTTGTCATCGTTTTGTACGGAGTGCCCCGACACGACGTGCCCCGACACGACGTTCCCCGAGACAGTAGCCACGAAAAGCAATAGTTGCACGACCGCACGTGGGCGGGTGTGGTAGATTGAGTACAAACACGTGGAAACACGACATGCACGGCTTGGGTGCATTTAATGGAAGCGAAATTTCCCAGCGTGTTGTTAAAATGTGATTACAGAGAGTTTTACTATGATGTGTATGTTTTTACCTTTTGGCGTGTGGTCAGGAAGCCTACGTATCGCATGGGCACGACGCTGGTAACCACAGCGGCGACGTGCAGGGTTTAAGTTTCGGATGATACATTGTTACCACTATCGTACACGTATCACAATCAAGAGGAACCAATAAACTATTCCAATTTAATGATCCAACACCCCTATTTCATAAAAAGGTCGGGATAGCACGCCAGTTGAACACAGTGGATGACAAGGTCGCGATCAAGTGCTTGAGCTTCATGATCAAAAAGGTTTTGGCGGCCAATTGACTACTGATATTTTGCGGTCAAAACTGAAAGTACGTTTTCTCAACTTAAGGTTTTTGTGGTGAACAGACTTATTAATATTTATTTGTGTGGAGCCAAATCAGATTTGTCAGGGGCGGACAAAAACTATTTGTTTTCCCCGTTTTTATCCGGGTTTTGGTATTCATCCAATGCAACCAACTCGGGTCTGCATTATACTCATCAAACCCAAGATGGGTCCGTCATAGGGATGTACTACATCTTCAGGGGTATTGGATTACTTTTTCTTTCTATTTTCTTAAATGTCTTGTTATTTCTTCTCCTTTTACTTCTTTATCTTGTGATGTTTCTACATTTCAGCCTCCGCAGTATCCGCTTTTGCTGTATGAGCTGCATAGTGCCGATTCTCCCAAGCTCGGCGCGTCAACTCGTATAGTAAAACGGTACATGAGAGATTATCCTCTGGTTCTCAAGTAATCTCATCGGTATCTTTCCACTTGACATAATATTCCTTCATCCGACGTCCGTTCCTTGTTCTATGTTTGATTCGACAATCCACAATGCGCTCCAGCTACCATTCATCATCTCGACCAGGTTCATACCACGGATCTTCTGGAAGTAGCGCCTCATCTAAATCTAGAGTGTCCTAAATCTGAAGCTTCTCCCGAGGCAGTCTCATCTTATTGATATACGGTTTCAACCTATCAATATGCACCAGCGGGAATATTCGACTTTCAGCGGTCGGTATCACTAACCGATATACCACGTCATTTACCCGCCCATCAACCACATACGATCCATGCCACATATACGCAAACTTCCTTACCAACCGTGGATTGACCAGATCGTGATACAGCCAAACTAATTCACCAGGTCGGTAAGCAGTTTTGGTGGTTGACCATACTTTAGATGAGACGGCTTCGTTATGGAGTTGGGCTCTGTCTTTCATCACTTGTTCTTGTATAATATCAGCCTGTGCTTGCGCTCTCAGATGTCTTTCAGTTGCAGCTAATCTCCATTCCAATGCGTCCTTTCCTGTGATAGATGAATCCTTGGGTGGTATCATCGCTTCTAATGTGGTTCTGGGTTCCCAACCATGCACCAAATAAAACGGAGTTTGATGATGTTGAAGATCCACTGAAGTATTCAATTCAAACTCCAACGGGGCCACGTATTCATCCCAATCTCTCTGATCAGGATCCGTTATGTAACACTTGATTGCCTTGATCACTGTTGGCACCGATATTTCTTGTTTACCGTTGGATTGCGGTCGATATTCTAAGGTAGGCCTTTGCTTCTGCTTTAGCATTCGAATACATCTCCTGAAAACCGAACTCATAAATCTTGGAACTCTGTCATGCCTCAGCAATTCTTGGGCTCCAAAAAGCTTATAAACTCCCACCATGTATGCTTTTGCTACATCTTGTGCGGTGGTGGTGCTCATCGGAATCAGGATTACGTTCCCAGAGAACAAACATATGAAGCACAATAACGCCTCATGTCCCATTGTAGTCTGCGGTAAGGGAAATGCAAAATCCATTGCGAAGATCTGAAGTGGTCTCGATGCCATAATATTTCCACTAGTCCGCCCCTGGTATCTTGGCCTTCCTTTTGCGGTGGCACAATCCTTACACGCTTCAACACAGTTTTCAATATGTGTATACATCCCTCTCCAGTAATATTTGGATCTCAACCGAGCTTAAACATTTTCAACTCCTTGATGTGCCCCGCTACCGACTTCCACATGATAAGCATGTAATACATCTTCCTGTAATATGGTCTGTACCACCAATCGCCACACACATTCTCTTGTTTTATCTTGAGCTTTTGAGACATAATACAGGACACCTTTGCTATCCAGCACATAAGTGAGCGCCGCCGAGCTATCCTTTTCAATTCGCTAGAGGAATTTATCTTATCGTCATCTCCTCATAAATACGCCATAACCTTGCTACACCACTCATCATGTGTCTGAGCTGTTCCCATTCACTTAACTCTGATAGCTTGTTCATTTTCATATGGATCTTTTTCTGCCTCGTTCTGATGCTCTCCGGATCCAACAATATCCCCTTCAACAGAGTATGAATCACCATTCGTGTCCACCCCTTGCCCAACGTTTACATTTTTCTTGTGTTGAGGCTGTCCGTGATTTGGCTTTCCCATACTCCGAGTGAGTACAATATATGGGTGATGAATATTCATCATTCTCCCAGATGTCGGTCTGTTTCATGACAACTTGAGCCTCGTTTCTGGAATTACCGCCATACCAACGGCATATTTTCCTGGTTGTTTCTTGGATACTTTCTAGCCCATCCTTCTTTTGGACTTCATCTTCAGTGTCGTACAGCAACTCTGGCAAACGATTCAACAGCTGCAGATCTGCTTTTCTCTGATTACTAATAATTTTTCTTGCCTGCTGTTCTTTCATGGCACACTGTGTTAAGAAGTCAGCTGCTTGATTATACTTGCGCGCCACATGTACCAGACTGACTGCTTCAAACTTATCTACCAGTGAGCGCACTCTGCCTAACCAGACCAATAATGATGCATGATTGCAGCGTAAATCTCCATTGACTTGTCCAATTACCGGTCTAGAATCCCCACACACAATTGCCTTCTTCACGTTGTGGTCTTGCGCGAGTTGTAACACATGGATTAATCCATAATACTCGCTTTCATTCACGGTGAGGTTATCTTGAATTCCATATTCTGCCGCTACTACAACCGAAGTTGGTAGTACCCATATGATCATACCAAAAGCCCCTTTTAGATCATTCTTTATCCGCACCGCACCATCAAATGATAAAACATATCCAGTGCTATGATGATGCAGACTATGAATTGGCTTAATGATCGGCACATCTTTCAATGTTTTCAGCATAACAATGTCTTCTAATACTTCATTCATCTTCTCCACAGGCACTATAGACGTTTCTAATAGCGCAGGTAAACCCACAGCCTCATGATCCATTCTTATGATCTCCAAAGACCATGGAGACAACATTACTGCCCACTGAATTCCTCTTCCCGTTAAACGTTTCGACGTAAATATCCATCGCATGGTATAGTATCTTGCAGAAACTGTTATATGTTGCCCAAAAAAATGTGACTGGCATTATGTAACGTCTTGAGCAATGCCTACACCTCTTCTTCCGCCCCTTTATACCTCGTCTCAGCATCTTTAAAGACCTTATTGACGTAACCGCACTGGATGTAGTACTCCATCATACTCTTGACAGACTGTTGCTCCAAACGCCCATCGATTCTTGTATAAAATTACACTTAATGGTTGTGATCGCTTGATGTGTAGTAATATTGGTGAGTTCAGAAGACGATCCTTTAGCAACGCACACGACTTCTCAGCATGCTTCAATTGGTACCGTCTCTTAACTGTAGTTCTGTTAACTCATATAGAGATGCTGCTAACGTCGCGAAATTGTCAACAAACCGTAGATAGTATATCAAACTATCGGTGAGCCTCTGAACCCATTTTAACGTCCATAGAAACGCTATTATTACAATTGCCTCCTGATTTCGCGGGGAAGCTTTAATTCCTTCTGCAGATATGCGATGGCTTAGAAATTCCACACTGTGCTTACCAAAAGCACTCTTTGACAAGCTTATAGTAATTCTCCACTATTTGAACGACCCAAGAAGATTCTTAAGCATGAAACACAGAGTGTCCCCGCTATTAGCACCAAAACTAGTATCGTCGATATATGATCGCCTCTGAATGATAGGGTGCACATCATCCTTCAAAACTTGACCATTATGGAACACATCTTGATAGATAAACAAATCTGTCTCCAAAACACCTGACTTTTCATTATCAGCGTTCATGACTTGCTTGTTGTCCAGCAAGTTACACGTCTCTCCCATTTGCTGTGATCGCCGTACCATTGTTCACAAAGCGTTATCTACTATACGCTGATATATCGGAGGTGCATTTTTCAGACCTTGAGACATCCGAAGCCATCAAAATGTCCTAAAGGACAAATAAAAGCCGTAATCAACCGAGCCTCTGTGTCATAGGTATAGCCCAATATCAGCTCGCGTTATCCATTGAGCACAGCCATTTCACCCCTTCAAAATTGTCCAAAAAATCGTCAATCAAAGGCATGGCATACACCATCAGTCTCGTTTTTTCATTCACGGATCGATAATCAATGCACAACCGTATGTCCGTTTTATTCTTCTTGAGTACTATGACGATCGGTGATGCCCAAGCAGATTCTGAGTACCGAATTAGTCCTGCTTGTAATAAACCTCGTATCAATTCATATAACTTCGGCAGCAGTGTAGGCGGTACTTTCCGCGCTCTTTGTGCAATAGGTGCATTATCCCCAACATCCACATCACACACTACACCTTTAGCTGGCGGTGGTAACGCATTACCAGAACTTATGAAACCATCGGCATACTCATACATTAAAGCACGTAGATTATCTTCTTATTCTTTATTGGTAACCCCTGGCTATCCTATATCTGCGGTAGCCATATCAGATGGTTCCGTTGTACATTTTCCCACTTCCGGAATCAGTGCTATCTCTTCTTCCATAGCTTCAGATGACATCTCAACTCCTTTATGCAAGTAGACTTCTCTCTACAATTTTGATTGATCCACCTTCATTGGGTCTATTGCATCCATCAAGTACACAACAGGGGGTTACAGTCCTTACTGCGTGTACATTGGTCCAGTTAATTGGAATGCTAGCACTTTTCATCACTTTTTTATGCACTCGTAGATAATCTTCAGATGTCAAATTCCCAGAGAAAACCAAAATCTGTACCCAGTATTGCTAACGCATGTTAATCAATAGTAGCAACCCACATCTCACAGGTGAATACCACTGATGAGCCTATGCAAACCTTGACTGTAGCCACACCTATTGCACCAATGTTACTATTCGTCAAACCACAAAAGCTAGTTGGAGTGTCGAACATCCGAACTGCTACTTGTAACTTCCGTGCCACATGAGTATGCAAAACGGATTTTTTTGCACCAGAGTCTAGCGTTAGTGGCAGCTCCAAATCATCAATTGCTCCATTTACGTAAAGTTGAGTTGCAGGCTGTTTTGCTTAAATCGACTGCTGCCATCCTTCTCGCTCTCCCACATTTTTGTCCACCAGCGTGACACATGCTGAATTCTCTGTTTCTCCCTCACTTGTCAACTTATATTGTTTATTACCCTCACCAGAAGTAGCTTTTTTAATTTTTTCTTGAGTTTTTTTTATCTTCTTGATCCTCGTCTGGAGTGAGTGACCCATTCATATAACATGTATTATTTTTCTTGGTTTTATTTATTTATGCAGGGTGACAGCGGTGTCATTTCAACTTCACTTGACAATGCCCCCTCTTTTCTCTCGGCAGTGGTTGCAATTCACTATGGGGTTAGGCGTTTAACTGCTCCGCCACCTGATCCTTAGTCAGCTCTCCTGACTTCAATTTATTGCGCATTTCCGCCATTTCTTCAATGAAATTCCGGCAATACTTCACATCATGACCAAAGTTGTCACAATGTTCACATTTCACCAATTCCCAGCAATTGCTCTTTTCATGCCCCTTCCGATTACAGTGTTCGCATATCACACCACTGTCTGTATTGGCACTTGTATTATCCCACGCACTTCTATCCTCGTACGCACGTTGCACCCGCTGTGCTGCATGCACCTCCCCACCTATAATATTCACGCTGGTTGTGGATCTTCATACATCACATCAGCGTTCTTACGTGCATCGACTTTTTTCCCAGATCTCATAAGACGCGCCTCATGTTTGGTTAGCACCCTCTCCAACTCATCTTTAGTTAAAAAAAAGTCATGTGCTAATACTGCATCTGTATGGTGCGATCGTGGATATATCAAAAAAATTCTGAATATATTCTTCCAACAATGAGGTGTTATACACATCTCTAAAATCCATTCCTGCTCGTAACGCTGCTGCATTAAGTCGATACAGATAGGTCGTTGCTGACTCATCGTTATTTTGGGTCAATTTGAGCACATAACTCCAGGCGACAATTTATCCACGCAAAACTTCAAAACTTTGGAAAAGACTTATCACCGCATTCCAATCATATTTTACCGAGTCTGTTAGTTGTTCATACGACCATGAAGACGTGCTTGTCAAACTATCAACGAACATTCCCAAGCGTTGATTGTCATCCCAATGTGAAATATTCGCTACATGCGAGAACTGAGTAACCCATGCCCGTGCGCTTCATGCATCCTGCCTATTTCCGTCAAAAGTTTTTATTTCTGTATTCTGGATAATGGCAGTAACGGTTGACGTGAGGGCGCCCATGCATTCGCAGTCCCACCGGGCATACCATACTCTGAGGTACCATGATGTGTCCGTGCTGAGTAACCGGTGTACGGTATGGTACACTAGTCGCTCCTCTCATTGTGTTGGGTGTGCGACTAGCTGACAGAGCCGTTGTTATCTTGGTCAACTCTTCCAAACTCAAGTGCCCATCTTGCATCATCTTAACTAGATTGGCCACCACTGGATCTTGTTTGGGCGCAGCCGGTTAAAGCGTAGACATAACTTCATCCTCATCTAGAGAAAACTCCAGTTTCTTTTTTGGCTTAGTAACCCTTTTTGGCTGCCATGGTGAAGTATTAACCAACTGGTCTCTTTTAATGAGCTCTAGCACCCGGTAGCTTCGATTCCTTAACCGGCGTGTGGGTAGTTTCTGCTATTATATAATAATAAGGACTAATACTTGTAGTCTCTTCCCGATAGATCATGAGTGATGTCTCCCACTGATTTTCCGCTAATAATAGGGATACCATTAACCCAATATCTACTGCACTACGTTCCAAATTAAAATCACATGCGCTCTCAAACTCTTAACGTCGGACGATCTCATCCCCAAATTTTGGAAATAACACTTCCAACGCTTCAACAGACTCTGGTCAGTCTCCAAACGAACTGAGATCCTCTCTCACTCTAAAGTTGGGTGCAGCTTGCTTTACTGTGTATTTCAAATAGCGAGAACCAACTACCTGAACCACCCGGTAATTTGAGCACATGTTGCTGGTACTGTGCCATATTTTCACAGGCCTCTGAAAATGTGTATGTTGGATTGGTATCATCTTGAGAATACTCCAACGTGAATTAGAGCTCTTGGTCTTTCCCTTTTGATACCAAAGTCATTGTGTAGGTTGAAACTTTAATGTCGACGTTAGTCCTGGGTCGCGGAACCAGTTGTCGTGAAGGAACTTAAAATTTTAGTGTTTCCACTCAAGAAGGCAATAAATCTATCCTTCTTGCTTAACTTCCCAGGTTCTTAATACTAACGTCCGAACCAAAAAGAATAACCAAACACGTAGTGGACACAATTCCCAAGCTTCTCAGGCTGCTACCAACTCTAGTGGCCCCAGCTAACGGTTGTTTCTTTCACCCAGATGCTCACTTAAAGAACTTTTTGTAATAGACTTGTTTTCAGTATAGGAACAGTAAGGAAGGATTGCTGGAAGTTTTCAAGAGACTGTTGTGCTGCAAGGGAAGATAGAATCTATAAAGTATTACCAAATCCTATATCTAAGTCAAACACTTCTTTTACCTACTACTTCTTGGTTACTTTAGCGCTGACTCCAATACTTGACAGTTACTTCTGAGATCCACCGTAATCCGATTGGTTGCGAGATGGCCGCCCAGAGTCGCTTCTGATTGGTTGAAAATCTTCATCCAATACTCGAAATTCATACCAATCATATTTAGCCTCTCCATAATTCAATCAATCGCGAGACGACCGCCCATGGTCGCCTCTGATTGGTTGAAAATCTTCATCCAATACTCGAAATTCATACCAATCATATTTAGCCTCTCCATAATTCAATCAATCGCGAGACGACCGCCCATGGTCGCCTCTGATTGGTTGAAAATGTTAACTCAATACTCCAAATTCACACCAGTCATATTTAGCCTCTCCATAACTCAATCAGTCGCGAGACGACCGCCCAGGGTCGCCTCTGATTGGTTGAAAATGTTCACTCAATATTCCAAATTCACACCAGTCATATTTAGCCTCTCCATAACTCAATCAGTCGCGAGACGGCCGCCCATGGTCGCCTCTGATTGGTTGAAATGTTCACTTACAATTCCAATATTGACAATTAAGCAATTATTGACCTACTTCAACACAATGTGGTGAAGTAGCATTTTGGTCTCATTTATGGATGACACTGATGTGAGTCAGCTATTGACAGGGCTCAGCTGCTACAGAAGCAATTCAAGTATTGGTGTTTTGGGTGAAGATTTTTGACCAGTCAGATGCGACCAAGGGCGGCCGTCTCACGACCGATCGCATTATGGGGTCTGAGATTGTTGTGATATTGGATTTTTGGATGAAGATTTTCAACCAATCAGATACGACCCTGGGCGGCCGTCTCACGACGAATTGGATTATGGAGGGTCTGAGTATGATTGATGTGATTTTGGAGTTTTGGATGAAGATTTTGAACCAATCAGATACGACCCTGGGCGGCCGTCTCACGACCGATTGGATTATGGAGGGTCTGAGTATGATTGGTGTGATATTGGATTTTTGGATGAAGATTTTCATCCAATCTGATGCGACCCTGGGCGGCCGTCTCACGACCGCTCGAATTATGGAGGGTCTCAAAAATAACTGTCAAGTATTGGAGTCAGCACTGAAGTAACCAAGAAGTAGTAGGTAAAAGAAGTGTTTGACTTAGATATAGGATTTGGTAATACTTTATAGATTCTATCTTCCCTTGCAGCACAACAGTCTCTTGAAAACTTCCATCAATCCTTCCTTACTGTTCCTATACTGAAAACAAGTCTAATACAAGAAGGTCTTTAAGTGAATATCTAAGTGAGAGAGGCAACAGTTATCTGGGGCCAGCTAGAGTTGGGAGCAGCCTGAGACTCTTTGGGAAGTGTCTCCGTAACGTGTTTGGTTATTATTTGGTTCGGACGTTAGTGTTAAGAACCTGGGAAGTTAAACAAGAAGGACAGATTTATTACCTTCTTGTGTTGTAATTTGAGTGGAAACTTATTAACGTGAAGTTAAAGTTTTTGAAGGATTTTTCGCGGAATGGTATAATTTCGACTACCCATCTGCCAAGTGTGGAGATATTAGTGGACCTACTGACCAAGGACCTTAATGCGCTAAGGATACAGGAGTTGCGTGCATGCCCGGGGTTGACGTGATGGGTATACAGCCTCCGATCTGTCACGAGAAGTGTTGGAAGTGCGTGTACTCGTGTTTTGCGCCCTTACAAGTTGGTGAAAGCCCATTGGCTGATAAGGGAGTATATATTTTAGGTATTATATTGACGGTTACTTTTAAGTTGCATATTAGTATGAATGAATACTTAAGTAACTTTACATAATACACTTTTCATTTTTATCCCTAAAGAACACAGCTGAAACTTACACTCGTCGCGCACTCACCAACCTCTGCAGTAAATCCTACCTCGTCAAAAGTGTTTATACCAGGTAGTATAAGTTCTGGCATAGTGAAAGTAAATCTTAAGTTTATGTTTCTAACAGTCGCTTCAGTTGACTCTTGGAAAGCTTCCCTGCGTCGCTTTCTACGTCTTTTCCAATAGATTTTTGCTTCAGACGCTTGCGATGTGTCGAAGGGACCCGAAATTTGGCCCCGCCGTGGGTCGGACGTATTTGGGCATTCGCGACTTTTAGTAAAGGGGAATTGGGTAACACCCAATTTCATTATGAGTGCTACCCAAATTTATATATACATTTTGTTAGATTAGGTTTTTACTTACTTCTAATATAGTCACTTCAGAATTCAAACTGTAGTCCATAAGTACACAGACACAGCATAGTACGTTTCTTTCTCGCGGGTCGCGAAGTGGAATTGCATTGTTTTTTTGATAGTGGAACTGGTATTTACGTTACGATTTGGTCTGCTCACGTTGCTCTGTATATTTTGTTTGTGGAATTAATTACGCGGATTATATGTGTTTTAGTGTTACGTTCTTATAGTACGCGCATTGTTTCGTCTACATTACTGTACCTTGGATGCACGCTAGTGGAGCCAGTACATCGTGGTAAATACGACGGATGAGAAGAAATCCGAACAGCTTATGAGCCTAAGTATGGGGCAGACTGGCTTGGAGGAAAAGGTCAATCCAGACGTCAAGAATTCGGAGTCGGGGATAATGCAGATGCTAGCATCGATAATGGATCTACTGGAGAAAATCGAAGTTTCTAGGGGCGAGCAAGCCTCGAAGAGAAACGTCATGCACGCGCCTAGGGTGGACACGAAGATGAGCATAGCTTCGTTCGGCGACAGTGGTGAAGAAAGAATGCTTTCGTTACTGTTCTGCATGGCAGACAGAGTTTGGAAGAGATATGTCACGCTGGAAAGGATGCCTTTTCCAGTGGCATAAGTCTGGGTGTGGCCGGCCCATATGAGCAGCACGGAAATGGTAATTACCCCCCCCACACACCAAATTTACACGCGTGTAGTGGAGTCAGTTCAAAATCGAACACCGTAGTGTCGAGAACCTGTCCACCATCGTGCCCAGCCTCCCAACTGACGGGGGGGGGTACCCCGCGAACCTTCGCCTACGATCCGATCTGATCGTCCGCTGCTAGCAGACGACCTATCATCAGCATAGGAAGCCTGGTACGATTTCTGCGTCTCCATCTCACCTTTTGTACCCGATGGAATGGGCTGGTTACACACTTGGTGGATCGTCGCTGTAAATTGATTCGGGTCTTAAAATGTGAGACCGTGCTGGGTAGTGTACCCTGGGCGGAACTCTTCACCCTGGGTACGGGCAGACCAATTATACTCATAGTAAATGTACTCCAAAGGGCAGATCGCTTTACCGATCGTAGAGCCCAACCAATGCGAGAATAAAAAGACCAATATTCCAATATGGAGATCCAACGAGATCGTAACAAACTCCACGAACGATATCTCCACGTAACAATCCAAAAACTTATTTACACGTTCCAAACGTGTGTGACTTGGGATTGCGAAGCCGACCAATGCGTACTCCCGTCGAGGGACTTCCGTCCGGCAAAGTGCGTCTGTAACGCGTCCCGGCCGGGTATAATGATCTAGAGGGGATTACTCGACCCTCTGCTCCCAAACACTCCGCGGCGTGCAGAGGCGACTGATGTACTGTCAAAGACGCTAACGACTTCCTTGTTGTGATTTAAAGGCCAAAAAATAACTAACCAATCCTATCTCCCTACGATCCCCAATATGTACAAACATGAAATATGTAAGTACACGCAATATTATGTGACTTACCAAAATCTGTGTTCTTGAAACTCCTTGCACACGATAGGCTTAAAATTGAATCCACTTCACCACATGCGGGTCAGGGTAATGGTGATGGACAGGCTTTTGGGGCGGTAAGGACACCTTCGCCGAAGGAGAAACATCTACAAATTAGACCGTTTGATGGTGCAGAGATGTACAACGGTCTCGGATCAGGCTTCCAAGTTTAGGGACGGAAGTTTATGAGAAAGTTTAGTCTCGCGGAAGGTGCATGTGGATAACATAATCCTGAGGATATCAAGGTAGATCTGCTGCGTCATTACTTGGCGGGCCAGCAGAAGCCTACTATAATAGGCAAGTGGAAGGGTGATGGTGTGAAACACCAGCCCTTTGGTACGTTATGCACAAGATGTTGTTGGTATTAACGTACAATTACGCCTGCGCAAGGCATTAAGCTTTTCACGGCTAGGCAGAGTCCTGAAAGGTCGTGGTCCGACCATTTTCTTTATTTTACCGCGATTGCGGAGGCCGTGGGGTCCAACTGTGAGTCATTAGTGCTAAACCACGTGATTAATCACGCAGCACCGGAGATCAGGCAGATGAGGCAGATCCTCATCTCCAAGTACGACCACACGCGGCCAGATTATTTGCGACAAGAGGAAGAGCCTTGCCAGTTTGCCCAAGCCGTAGAATTTAACGATTGAGTACCAAGGAGTTATCGCGGTGGCCCAGTAAATTTAGTGTCGGAAAAGGGCAGGAAGTCGCCGAAGAAAAGCGGGTGCTACGTGTGCGGCGAGGAGGGGCACTTCAAGATGAATTGCCCCAAGAGAAATTCGAAAAAGGAATATTTAGCGTTAACAATTGCGAGTTCACGTGGTGATATAAGAAGGATACTTGGATAGTGGATAGTGGAGCAAGCGTGCATCTCACGCATGACTTGAGTTGCCTGACTGATGTGAAGACCGTGTCAGGGATATGTTATCATGAGGATGGGCAGAGACTGGAGATTAACAGGAAATAGTCTCTATACATGTTTGTGATGTGTGGACAGAAGGAGACCCTCCTGAAGATTACTAAGGTTTTTCTGTGGAAAGTCTTACGAGAAATATACTTTCGTATGGAGTACTGGAGAAAAAGGTTTGTGTCCTGTAGTACGTTGATGGAAAAGGGAAATATTAATCCAAGACACCGGAAGGGGCATTGTGCGTGTACATATGTGCAACAATGTGCTCACGATTGAAGTAAGGGTCGATCGGACAAGATAGAACTTCGGAAATTAAGTGATGGCTGTTGTAGAGGCGAAAAAAATGACTACTCAGCTGATAAAGATGTCCAGAATGGAACGTTGATGCATTTCACTCAAAGATGGGGCATCTTAACTATGATACCATTATTTCACTGGCGAATCATCCTAAGTACGGGATAAGATCACGGATTTTACGCGTGGAAATCGCGTTACGTGTGCGCAACGAAAGCAGTGCAAAAACAAGCAGTCCAAGAAAGACACGGGTGAGTACGCGCCGATTGGCATAATTGGCGGGTGGTATGTCCAGATCTCAAAGGGCCAATAACACCGCGAGATATAATGGGCAAAAGGTATCTCATTAACTTTATCGACTACAAGAGCAACTATGTGCGGATTTTTTTTAGCGAAACCAAGGTTTTAGCAGCGAAGAAGTTTGAGCATTGGCAGTTTTTGAGAGACGATTTAATTGTAATATTCATGTTTAAGGACCGATGGGGGAGTAGAGTACAAGGTGATTGATTATTTTTGCAGAAGCACTGGAATTTCAAGACAGATCAGTGAAGCCGGAAACCAGGCAAATAACGGAAAGGCGGAGCGCATGCATCGGACCGTGATGAACATGAACCGATGCATGCCATTTGCAAGTGGATTGAATCTTTCGTTTTTGGGAGATGCAGCCGAGTACGCGGCGTATGTCTTAAATAGGACGCCTACCAGCGCAAACAGCGAACGCGCTAGCACACAGGGCAAAAGTGGGGGTCATTATCGGCGAGATCGAGGATACAAAAGGTAACAAGGTTTACGTGAAGAGAGATAACAAGGTGACGGTGACGCAGCACGTAAGGAACGTGGAAATATTAAATGGAACGCAGAATAAGCAATTAAGGGAACTTTTGTGGGAAAATGGAGATGGATTTCGAATGATTAACGAGGTGAATCGTTAGAAGGAGGTGACGGGACGTCAGAAGCCGACGACGCCGGTTAAAGTACGTCAAATGACGGAAAGACAAAAACAAAGACGCAACCGGAAGGGCAAGCACAAGAAAAAGTCCCGGTGGACGCGCGATAGACATGTGACGCTCAGATATTCAGTAGAATGCGGAAACAAGTGATGGCAAGCAAAATGATGAAGATCTAAGGCAGGAAGTAAACGTGGTGGTCGAGGGTGACCCCAAGAGCTACAAGGATGCAGTTATTGGCGTAAACAAAGAAAGGTGGATGGCGGCGATTTAGGACGAGATAAAGGCGCTAGAAGAAAACCAAGTATGGGATGTTATACCCAAGCCAGAGTACGCAAGGCCACTTCACACTAAGTGGGTCTTCAAGACGAAGACGGACGCGAACGGAAATATGGAGGGTTTTAAAGCAATATTAGTAGCATGTGGAAACGAAAGGCGTTTCGGGTGGATTACGAGCTGACATTTGCAGGTGTAATGGAAATGTCGACGGTAAAGTTTATTTGGGTCTTGCCAGGAATTGGAAGGTCAATGCATTGCATGGAGACATACCAAATGCATACGTGAAGGCGCTAGAAGATGAATACGGGATTTTTCTTTACGTGCCGAATGGAATGTAAATCACGCAATATAAGTTGGATAAATTGCTGTAGATGTCAAGAAGCGGGTTTTGAATTTACGGAAGACACTTTACGGTTTAAAGCAGGCAGGTAGATTGTGAAACCACCTCTTGCATGGGAAATTATTACATTATGGATACATACAAAGTAATACGGACCTTTGTCTATCTACAAGAGGGTTGATGGTGAAATTGTGGTTGTTGGCGTGTATGTTGACGACCGGCTGGAGGGTGCAACAAATGTGGTGTATGTGAAGGATTTCTTTCGAAACATGGAACTGTTGAGATAAAAAAAAATCTCGGAAATGTGTCTAAGGTTTTGGGGATACGTGTCTCTTAGGACGAAAACGATGGATATTTCTTGGACCAGGAGGTAATGATAAGGGATTTGATGGTAGCTTACAAGCTTGAAGACGCCAATGGAGGCAAGACACCAGTTAGTGATGAACATGAGAATTAAGCGCTGACGGAGCAGAAATTATTGAGTGCAGTTGAAAATGAAGGACAGCCGAGCATCAAAGAGTTTCAGTCGCTCAAAGGAAGTTTATTATGTATTGCATGCTGCACTAGGCCCGATATAGTGTATGCGGTGCACAAGGCAACACATAGGGCTCACGTGCCAAGCATGTTGGATTGGAGCTTGGCGAAGGAGGGTTTACGATTCTTGAAAGGCGCGATGGATATGAAGTTGCAGATGGAGGTCGATGGAAAATTCAAGGGGAGAAAGTGGAACGAGATCACGATTAGTGGATATTGGGATGCAGATTTTTCAGGGTCCAAGACGGACAGGAAGTCTGTGGGCGGTGTCTTGACACTGATGGAAGGGACGATTACGAAGTGGATATGTAAATGGCAGTCGTTTGTGTCTCTTTCAACAATGTAGTCGGAGTTCTATGCGGCTTCAGTGATAGAGTGTGAACTACTTGGATTACGAGAAATGGATATGGAGATTGGATTGACGGGAAATTACCAATGCAGTGGAAGTGTGACAATCAAGCGGCAATTAAGACACTTAACGGTGATATCAAGACATCAAGGACGAAGCACATACATGTTGGAGTGAAGTTTTTGGTTTCCAAAGGACGCGATGGACTTATCGACGTGAAGTATGAACCAAGAGAGAGTATGCTTGCAGACGTGTTGACAAAATGATTAAACATTAAAAGGTTGAAGATTATGCAACAAGGGCTGGGTCTGCGGGCAAACATGTGCATGTAACTCTGGTTTACTAGAAAGTCGAGAAGGAGAGTTGAAGGGACCCGAAATTCGGCCGCGCCGTGGGTCGGACGTATTTGGGCATTCGCGACTTTCAGTAAAGGGGAATTGGGTAACACCCAATTTCGTTATGGGTGTTACCCAAATTTATATATACATTTTGATAGATTCGGATTTACTTAATTCTAATATAGTCACTTCAGAATTCTAACTGTAGTACATAAGTACACAGACACAGTATAGTACGTTTCGTTCTCACGGGGCGAGAAGTGGAATTGCTTTGTTTGTTGGAAAGTGGAACTGGTATTTACGTTACGATTTGGTCTGATCACGTCACTCTGGAGATTTATTGTGTTGGAATTAATTACGTGTAATAAACGTGTTTTATTGATACGTTCTTATAGTACGCGCATTGTTTTTCTACATTAATGAACGTTGGAAGAACGATAGTGGAGCCAGTACATCGTGGTAAAGATGACGGATGAGAAGCAATCCGAACACGCTGAAACAAGATCGGCAGCGGAACCTTGTTTTCATCCACCTTCTCTTGCTTACGCTTGCCTAATCGCACCATTGCCACTTCGAAAAAGAGCGTCGAGTGGGGAGGAATCTTCTCGTCTTTCCGGCTCCCTCCATACCCTAGTTATGGCGGGATTGGGAGCTTTTGGACGCCGCCGGGTCGCATCGTACCTAAGCCTTCTTCCCATCCGGCGATGACTGACCCAGTCCCGAACGTCGTCCTAAGGGTTCCCTTGCGAAGCACGAGGCAGTCCGGTCCCAGAAGCCCACGGTACTTGACGGTCACCATCTCACCGCGAGGGGGGTAGTTTCCCTTCTCCCATACATTAGTCTTGGATCACTAATCCACTGGGCGTCCTTAGTGCTTTACCAGCATTCTCCTCGTAGCCAGAAGCAATTATTTCCGGTGTTTTGATCTTGTCCTCATGCTCTTTTGTCTTTTGTTTCATTTGCACACAGGATTGTTGTCTATTGTCTTTTTTCTTTTATTTATGCTGCTTGCGTTTTTCTCTTTTATGCTCTACCTCCATGGCAGTGTTCCGTTCGAGCTTTTTTTTTTCTTTTCAACCTTCTTTTCCTGCTTAATCTCGTGCAACTCGATACTTTGCTTCGTCTCAACTTTTTATTGTTTCTTCGTACGATATTCTGCCTTTCCGCTTCTTTCAATGCCTCTTCAGCCTCTTTCTAGGCCGTTTTGTCCTTTCTTCTTCAGCATCGCCTTTCGCTTCGTAAGCTGGGCACGACTAAGGCCAAGTACAGGCTCCTCCGACACTTGCTGACGATCATATGTACCCTCATCCAAATGAACTTCGGCACACAATTGAGAGAAAAGATCGCCATCGGCTGTCGAAAGCCATGGATTGTCCACACCCTACGTCTTGTCTGCTCGGCCGTAACCTCCAACGCTTATGCGCATATCAGCGGCAAAGAGAACTGAACGCGCACCACCCAAGGAGCGCAAACCCTTATTAGTTCCAATACACGAGTCACTCGCTACCACAATCTCATTCGATTCGTTACCACGATAGTCCGAAAATATTTGATTATGTAGCCAAACTTCATATGTTGAGTGCTCCTGTACTGATGTCTGCCATACACACCGACCACGGCTTCACTCCCATTTCTGTAGAATCTCGGAGATAAGTCTATTTTACATCTGACGAAAACTCCGTCTGATCCAGTGTAGCATTGTTTTGCGCCTCTGTGACCTTCGAACCGCCAAGGATATTCATAAGGCCATGCGCGAGCTGAGAAAACTACCTCTCTGGTTGCATCATCTTGGTAATTGTCCACTAAGACGATTAATCTTTGTAACTAGACGCTTTTTACACAGTTCCCGATAACAGGCACACACGCTTGCGCTGTAAAGGAAGACTTGGCAGTGTCCCGTCTTGGAGAGCGAAGTGGGAGGAGGAAGAGTGATTAGGAGACTTGAGCAGAAGACGGCAAACTTGCAACTAATTGAAACGAGCTAACGGTTCCAGAAACCTGTACCTAAAGTCCTATGGGGTTATATGCAATCTCCCTTCAAATGCAGAATAAATCTTGGGTTGAATCAGGTTGAACTTGAAGCTGAGCGTGAAGAATATTCTCACTTGAACTTGAGCTTAAGATTCTTCTCCGAAAAATCCTCTGTGTATGGGGAGTTGTGATTGGCTGACATCAACAACATTGTACCCACAATGACACGTCGGCTTCGTCAACAGATAGTTTCCCAGTAGGAACCATCACCGTGCGCAAAGACATGTAGCAGGCAGAGAACACTCGCGAATGTTCAAGAACATTCCTTGCGGACGTAATAAATGATTACTCCGTGATTTTCGGTGTGTAGACATGGATCATGTCTGTGACACCTGCCGATCCAAAACAATTAGTAGGAATCATTAATCCGTAATTGGACATCGCCATTTAATGGCACTATTGCATAGGCCCATTACAATCTTGCTCAATTACCTCCCACGTTAAGCGATTGTCTCATTGGTATAAGGTCTATTGCTCGGTGCTCTCCATACCAGCTGCAAAGCTGACCGAACGTAACACATATGGCTTAATGGCCTCATTACTTTAAATTGAGGCGGTCTCCTTAACCTATCGTGTAACGGGGTTACATTCGGGTAACACTGAGTGTTGGTGTACATGAGTACACCACGGTTGAGGCCAGTATTGGCGGGGTTGAAAGGTTTCGAACCTTTGGTTATTTTAACCAATCAGGGCATGGGCCCTTGGGGTGGTGTGTCAGCCATCCATGTGTCAGTACACAGGTGTGTACACTACATTTTAGCTAGATACGAATTAGGAATATTCTACTTAGTGTTACATATAGTTTATATTAGTTTAAATAATTACATAATAAATATATTCAGTTTTACTTTCCACTCCTTAGTACAGACGCACGACCTCGACCGGTCGTGCGTGTAGTGAGTGCCGTAGCGTAAGGTAAGTCCTCCCCTTATCTACACCCTTTGTAAGGGAGCCTTGCCGTTAAGGCACTAGTACAGGCTAGAGTAAACTAATCCGGGAATCTTGGCCCCGAGTAGGAGAGCTCTCTCCTACTAAGCCCTTAATAAGGGCGTATCGGCTAAGTAGCGGCGAACGCTGCTTTAAGGAAAGCCTTCCTCTGTGCGCTAGCCGCACCGTGCGTATACGCACCGGCTACATCTGGTAGCACTTGTAGTCAATCCAACACCTGTGTTGGTAGACTAGGCATCCTCTGCAAAGGATGAATCAGGACGATTGGGATAGTTTGACCCTCGTCCAACAGGAAGCCTTTAAAAGGCCGTTACCCTTAACGGGGGAAGAAGGTATGAAGCTCCTAGTGGAGCAGGGCCTTGAGGCCGTAAAGGCAAGGGTGAATGCCCTCATCGCTTATGAGGCGAGTTGTGGTGGAGGTCATTCCACTGGAGTGCGCCCTCCATTATCGTTTAAGATAAGGGAGTTCACCGGAGAGAAGGGTGACAACCTTTATGTTTGGTTGCGAGAGGTCGAAACGGCCTTCGCCACAGCGAAGATGACCGCTGATCACTTGCAAGTGGGACTTGCATTGACCCATCTTACGGGCAAAGCCCGTACATGGGCGTTTACATGCTCGGAATCAGTCAAGGACGTGTTTCCAACATGGAAGGTCCTTAAGCAGAAGCTTATGGACATGTACGCAACGCCTGATCTGGTTTTCCAGAATCAACTGGCGTTTCTGAGGTGCCGTCAAGGCAATAAGGACCTGGAGGTTTATATCCAGGAGCTTAAGACCCTGTTGGCAGGGATGTACGCGAAAGCGTACTCGGACGATGTGTCCACTCCCGTCGTCATGGAGGTCTGAGAGAAGGGCCAGCACATTCTGAATTGTTCAAATGCCGACCCGAATCCCTGGAAGAGGCATTCAAGATGGCGTTCAACGCCGAGAGGAACTTCCGTTCCTCTAAGGTGGGTACCGAACCCATGGACCTGAGTCAGGTCGAAGCGGAGGAGAAACCTCCCGCTAAGAGTCATTCGGACTCTTTTTCACAGAGCTTCGAGACAGAGCTCTTGGCTATGTTGCAGCGGCGTGGGCCGCTGAGATGCTTCCTGTGTGGGAGCACGGATCATCTGAGGAACAGATGTCCGAAAAATCCCCAGCGAGACACTCGCTACAAGGGATCAATGGTGGGGGAAAAGCCCTTGTCCAAGCCGTCGGGAAACGACGGCTCCCAGTAGGTGCGGGGCGCCCTACTGGGGGACCCCTCAGTGCTGCTAAGCCCCAGGGTAGGGGACGACAGCACAAAGCCCCGAGGGAAGCGGTTCTTTCTAGCACCGAGTTGGTGTACCAGCCAGGTTTGCTGGTAGTCCTTGCGGACGTGAAAGGCTTTCATAAGCCTTGGAGAGTCTTGATAGACTCTGGAGCGTCTGACAATTATGTCAGACGGGCTTCTGTTGTGAAGAGTCGGCTGTATGCCGAGGCCCTAGAGGCACGTTCTCGTGACGTTGTCACGGTCCGTCTTGCGACGGGTGTACAGGTTTCTGTACCCAAGGTCTCGATTGACCTTAAGATGAAGTTTGCAGACTTCGACAGCTTAGAACGTTGCCTAGTCCTGGATTTGTACTCGAGGTATGACCTCATTCTGGGCATGAAGTGGCTGGAACGCCACGAGCCATAGATAGACTGGAAGGCTAAGTCCATTGGCTCAACGCACCCGCTATCGGGTGAAGCATTGGAGAGTCATGAACCTACCTTTGCTACATCGCAAAAGCGATTCTGGCGTGAGATGCCAGAGATTGGGATGTCTGAAATGATCATTCCCAATGGCGTTAAGGAAGAGTT
>CM047581.1:8370680-8393405 GCA_026184515.1 Peronosclerospora sorghi | reverse complement strand
CAGTGGTAGGGGTAGAGACCCCTGTGGTTAAGCGCGAGGCGCTTCCAAGCGAAGAGACCCGGAGTTCGTCTCTTTCGCACGTCGGAAATGATTCCAATTACGCCGTTATAGGTTAGACCGGCGAGTCACCGTTGGTAGAGGTAGATACCTCTGTAGATAGGCGCGATGCGCTTCCAATATATGGGGCAATTGACTCCCCCCATCTGGGCCTCGGGATGAGTCCCGAGGGCAGTAGTCAGCAGTCCTACAGGATGCTGAATAGTGTGACAGGTGTTGTCACAGAAGGCGTAATCCTGGAATGGTTGCCTGGGGTAGGCGAACTGTTGTCGTTGGAGGAGATGTCCTTCAACGAGTTTGAGACCGCTTTGAAAGCAGATGAAATCGACGAGGTCGTCGTGTTGCGTCCGGAAGAGGATTTGAACTCCTCATCCACGATGGACGAGTCAGTTGTGGTGAAAACCAAACAGACATTAAATGCCCGAAGCGGTCTCAAGATCCTCGCGGATCCTGAGGACCCTTACCATTCCTTATTAAAGAAATTTGGAGATGTCATTAGTGACAACCCGCCGATGGGGTTACCACCGGATCGGGGAGTCCTACATGAAATTGATTGGGTTCCCGGAACCAAATACTGCGTCACTAGGCAGTGTCCACTCCCCAAGGAACCATGAGACGTCATCGACGCATTATTCAAGGGGAAAGAAGAGGCAGGGATGGTACGGGAGAGTAAGTCTCCCCACTCATCTCCCACCTTTTGTGTTCGTAAACCGAACGGAAAGTGGCGCATTGTGCATGCGTATAACAATGCACCAGCGACTTTCAATCGCTTGGTGACTCAACTCTTCCGCCCTCATAGGAAGTACGCTCAGACGTACTTCGACGATATATTCGTCCATAGTCGTGCGGAAGGCGACTCGTCTGATGTTCAGACGCATCTGATACACCTTCGAGCAGTGCTCGAATGTATGCGAGAGCATAAGTTATATGCAAACGCATCCAAATGTATATTTGGTGCTGAGGAAATTCCTTTCCTCGGATGCTTCATCGGTAAGGATGGAGTGCGGGCGGATCCCGCGAAGGTGAAAGCCATTGTGGAGTGGCCTTCGCCTGTAAATCTTAGAGATTTACGGAAGTGGCTTGGATTAGCCAATTATCTCCACAAGTACAGCGAGAACTACGCTGAAATGGCGAAGCCAGTGACCGACCTTCTTAAGAGGGATGTTGATTGGTGTTGGGAAACTGAACACCAAAACGCTTTTGAAGCGGTTAAGGGTAGCTTGTTAAAAGCTCCCGTTCTTGCTCTCCCAGACCCTGGGAAACAATTTAGTGTCGTCTGCGACACCTCCGATTTCGCAATCGGATGTGCTTTGTTACAAGCAGACGATGCAGGAAGGGAACGCGTAATTGCGTTTGAGTCGAGGCAGCTTAAAGCTGCAGAGCGGAATTATCCCGTTCATGACAAGGAGCTACTTGCAATGAAGTATGCTCTTGTCAATTTTAGGGTTGACCTACTTGGCACAAAGCCGTTCGTGGTTTATACTGACCACGCGTCCTTACGGACAGCGAAAAAGTCGCCTCATCTCTCGCAACGGATGGCCCGTTGGCTCTCCTTCTTTGCGGAGTACAACTTTGAGGTTAAGTATAAACCTGGCAAGCAAAAAGTGCTTGCAGACGCGTTGTCGCGTCGTCCCGATTACGAGCTCGCTCACGCGACATTCGTCACCACTTCTGTGGTGGATCTCATACGCCAGGCGTATGAGAAAGACCCACAGTGTACGGCGCTTATCCGAGGTGAAAAGGGTCTTGCCTCGTCTGAGCCAACCCTGTCAGGTCGAGCTAGAGCTCGATTACACCGTTACAGTTACTTGACGGTTTGCTATTTTATAGCACGAGCGCGGAGGACACTCCGCGGGTGGTTGTTCCTCATTATGAGGAACTGAAGTATAGAGTCCTCTTTGAGGCACATGACGCCCCTACCGGGGGTCATTTAGGTCGGGATAAGACCTACAGCGCTTTAAGCGCTTTGTATTGGTGGCCCAATATGTATAAGTGGGTCGGTGCGTATATACGCACCTGTGAGACGTGTCAGAGGGTTAAACCCTCTGCAAGTTCAGCTGCGCCTTTGGCGAGCCTATCGGCTCCAACGGAGTGTTGGAAATCCATTAGCATGGATTTTATCTTCGGTTTTCCTAAGGATAAGGCCGGGAACACCGGCATATTGGTCTTTGTAGACCGTTTGAGCAAGATGGCCCACCTGGCGGCGGTTCCAGAGTCCATTGATGGACAAGGAACAGCAAAAGGGTTCCTAGAACGTGTCTTTTGACAGCATGGTCTACCCGATTCCGTTGTGTCGGATCGGGATCCCCGTTTTACGGGACAATTATGGAGAGCGTTGTTTAAGGTGCTAGACACCAAGCTCCTCATGTCCACTGCGGATCATCCGCAGACGGACGGGAAAACAGAACGCGTTAACCGCGTTGTAGAGGATATTCTCCGGAGTTTATGTCCGGATTATCCAAATAGTTGGAGTGAGATGCTTCCGATGGTTGAATTTGCTATCAACAATTCGGTCCATGCATCTACGGGGTTTACACCGTTTTACGTGAACGGATTGGTGAATCCGAGGGTTCCGTTAACGCCACGTGTGTGTTGCCCAGGGCTTGAGGGGGGAGGATTCCCCGATGTCAGCCCTGTATCTGTGCGAAAGCACATCGATAAGTTTTTATCGACGCGCCTTAGTGTCTTACGACACGTCTGCGATGCCATGTCGGAAAGCCAAGACAAGCATAAGGAGCAAGCTGACCGCAAGGGGCGGCGTAACGAAAAGATATATAAAGTAGGAGAAAGTGTTTTATTAAACGCTAAAAATCTTCCTACACATGCGGTTTCAAATGTGTTGCGCAATTAACTTCGCCCCAGGTTTGTGAGGCCCTTCAAGGAATTAGCCCGAAAGGGCTTGTCGTATACCTTAGACATTCCGAAGGCGATGCGTACGCATCCGACCTTTTATGTCGGTATGCTTAAGCCATACCAGGAACCGGAGGCGGGGTCCCTCCTGGAGGAGGGTGAGAATCCGGATAGTCGTAAGGCACCGCAGGGCGAAGGAAGCCCGAAAGGGCTAAAGTGCGACCACGAAGCTCCGCAACGGTCGTTTCGAGAGAGGAAAGCCGCCTCTCGAAGCGATCAGTGGCATCCCGCTCATCGCGGATCCCTTCGTGGAGATCATGGATGCGAAGGCTGTGTCGATCACAGCGCGCGCGAATCTCACGTCGCAATTGCTCAACTTCCTCCTCCAATGCTCGATGCGGAGAGCACTCCACACTTTCATGTGGAGCGGCTGATGGAGCGGCACCATCATCGGGGTCAAACCCAGTATCTGGTGAAGTGGAAAGGTTATCCACACTCACAGAGTTCGTGGGAGTTCGAGACTCCCCTACGGCAGGATTGCCGCGACGTCGTTGACGCTTTTGAGCGGGAGAATCCCTCTGTAGGTCAACGACCAGAGGGGCATGAGAAGCCCCTTCACTCCCAATAAGTGGGAGTTGGCCGGAGGCAGATGTGGCGACCACCCTATCTCCGGACACTATGGTGGAGACAGGGGCGCTGGCGTAGCGCGTGCGATACGGAGCACGTAGTTGCTCCATCGCCTTAGATTTGGAAAATGTAAGGCGCAACACCCTCTCCACCCAAATGTCTCGACGGGAATAGCTGTCATGCAGCTCATCGAAGCTGGGGAGAAGCTTCTCCCCTTCCGCCCAAGCGCGGAACTTCTTCTCTGCATCATCGGCACTTTCTCCCGGAGAAAGAACGAAAGGAACCTCGTGGAGGTTCTCAACAGGGGCACCCTGTGTCTGCCTGTTTAAGCGATCTCGGTATGAGACGCTAGTGAACTTCTTTTGTGTAAGCAGTTGTTGCCGGAGTTTCTCACGGCGTTCGCGTTGATACGGCTGTTCAGCCGCGGGGCCAGGTGTATAGGATGCCAAACCAGTCCTTACCACACGCCTAGACCACTTTGGAAGGTCACGAGGACCTTCAAAATTATAGGCCGCCCGTGACGGGCGTTTGGGGGAAGTAACGCAGCCCTTAGTGCCTGTGCGGAAAGTTGGGTTTCTTGAGCTGCGTCCAGCTCATTGGTGACGATCGCCTTTGGCGATCCGGATGTATCATCCGACATGGGCAGGGGTGGCGCACTGGTTAGTGCATTTTTCCCACGTGTGGCGAATGGGTTAGACTGCCGACATCGCCGTTCGGCGTTGTCGGAGCGGTCAACCGTTGGGGAGATATCCCCAAGGGCATCCACCTCCGAGTTCTCGGAATAGTCTACCTCCTCTAGAGGAGACTCCATAGCACCACTGAAGGTGCTCATGGATGGCCAGAGGTACTGGCGTTGAAGTTCCCCAACAAAATTTTGTTTATTGCGTAAGCATTAGTCTTGATGGGGGAGGATGTAACAGTGTTACATTCGGGTAACACTGAGTGTTGGTGTACATGAGTACACCATGGTTGAGGTCAGTATTGGCCGGGTTGAAAGGTTTCGAACCTTTGGTTATGTTAACGAATCAGGGCATGGGCCCTTGGGGTGGTGTGTCAGCCATCCACGTGTCAGTACACAGGTGTGTACACTACATTTTAGCTAGGTACGAATTAGGAATATTCTACTTAGTGTTACATATAGTTTATATTAGTTTAAATAATTACATATTAACTATAATCAGTTTTACTTTCACTCATTGGTACAGACGCACGACCTCGACCGGTCGTGCGTGTAGTGAGAGCCGTAGCGTAAGGGGAGTCCTCCCCTTAGCTACACCCTTTGTAAGGGAGCCTTGCCTTTAAGGCACTAGTACAGGCTAGAGTAAACTAACCCGGGAATCTTGGCCCCGATTAGGAGAGCTCTCTCCTACTAAGCCCTTTATAAGGGCGTATCGGCTAAGTAGCGGCGAACGCCGCTTTAAGGAAAGCCTTCTTCTGTGCGCTAGCCGCACCGTGCGTATACGCACCGGCTACATATCGTCTGTACTGACATAATTGGTTGGGCAGATAAAAAACGCGAAAATAAACATCCAGATTACTTTTGCCCTCGTGTAGCTTATATCGCTTTCAAATTTGATGCCTCCACGTGAAAGTCGTGTGTTCATCCGTCGTGCGCGTAAGTCATGTATCGTAGAACGTATAAAACGGCAATACTGGCGGAGGTGGAGAAGTTCAGCGATGGCTACAGAATCTAGGGATTTTCTCACCGCTTGAAATTTCCCCAGAACGCCACCACAGACGGTGGTAATGTTGGAAGTGCGCGCTTTTTGCGCAGCAGCTCGCGTCGACATTTTGGCTTTGAAGATACTTAGGTGAAAAGGTGATGTATTGTAATAACTTTAGGTTAGGTACAAAACATTGTGTATTTGCATATTATTAGGTTTAGGTGTAAACTTAATTCTAATAAATCACTTCTGAATTTGTTTATTGACTTACGTGTGGATTATAACGAGTGGTTAACAAGCGCGCAACTGTGCGCGTCTTGTTTGGAGTTACTTTACGTGGATACCTAGTACACTGCAGTGGTAGTAGGAGTGGTTGTTACGCATTAGATTCTCTTATTTTACGTTGGTTGATTTGAGTTGATGGCCTTTACGCTTAAGTCACTAAAGGACAGTGGAAAATTGTATTAAGTTTGGAGTTTGATTATTCACTGTTACGCTAATTGTAAGCCGTATTCGATTGTATTGGAACATCACACAGTAGTACGTGGTACCTGGAACTTGTGTGACGAAGTACGTACGACCAGATGGACGACGAGCATTATCAACAGGTTATGAGCCCAAATGGGGGCAGTGGCTCAACAATTTGGACAGTCACCCCGGAGGAGATGATGCAATTATATTCGGGTTTGATGAGTCGCTTCGACGACTTGGAATCGTCGTTAAATAAGGACGCGTCGTCAAGAACTACGGTGCCGGCGTAAAAGGGAGATATCAAGATGAGCTTGGCCTCCCTGGACGGTAGCGACGAGGAGAACGACGATGCTAACGCCGGAAGCACGGGTAAAGTGTGCTTCAAAAGTATTAGCAAGGCGGGAAAGGATGTTTTCACACGGGGTGGGGGTACGAACCCCGGTAACGCCTATGTTCAGCCGCAGAAGGTGTTCACGCAACACGAAGCAACAAATCAGTTCCAGCAGCCGTTTGCGGCACCTGTGAATGTGCAACAGGCGTATGCAGCGCCTGGAAATGCACATACGGCATACACAGCGCCTGGAAATGCGCAGCCAGCATACACAGCATCTGGAAATGCGCAGAAGGATTGTGCAGCGCCAGGAAATGCCCAGCCGGCATACGCAGCACCCGGAAACGTACATCAGGCTTATGTGACGCCTGGAAATGTGCATGCACGAAACTACCGAATGCCAAGACCACCGACGGCCAAGGAGAAGAAGTTACAACTTCGGCCGTTCGATGGGACTGAAGCATACAAGGGTCTTGGGTATGGTTTTTGGGGATGGGGAGTCAAGTATTTCCGGAAGATATCAATCGCCGAAGAATGTTGCGGCTTCAGATGGACTGAAGACATCAAGGTCGAGTTGCTGGGCCACTACCTGGCTGGCCCAGCGGAAGCATATTACGACCGGTTTGCCGAAAGCTGGTGGCAAGAAGAGCCAGCGTTGTGGTACATCATGAACAAGATGCATGCCGCATTCAGCGTGCGCATAACGCACGCGGAGGTGATGAAGCTCATAGGTGCGCGCAAGGCACCAGGAAGGAGTTAGCAGGACCACTTTTTATCTCTTACGGCAGTGGCGGATGCAGTTGGGTCCAACTGTGATGCGATGGTGTTGGACAACATCATCTACCATGCCATGCATGATCTGTCAAGTGTCCTCATGTCCCGATACAATCATTTGCGGACGGACCACCTGCGGCAAGCCGATGAAATTTGCCAGTTTGCGCAGACTGTTGAGTTCAACATCCGGCGGCAGAAATGTCACGGCACCGAAACGGTTAATATGATTGTGGAGAAGCCTAAAAAGGCTGTAGCGATGAAAAATCGCGTCTGCTACGGATATGTCGAGCGGGGGCATCTCGAAAGAGATTTCCCAAAAAGAAGAAAGTTCAGAAAGCGGATTACGCTTTATTGATCGCGGAGACGAAGTGCCATCCGGTCGAGATACGTGGATTCTCTACAGCGGCAAAGTGTACATCTGACATCAGATATCACTTGCTTGACTGATGTAAAGACTGTGGATCGACAGTGCCATAAGGTAGATGGAAAAACCTTCATCCTGAACAAGAAGGGCACAATATTCATTCGATTTGTGCATGGTAACGTGGAAATTCTAGTAAAAAAAGAGGATGTTTTCTACGTAGAAGGAGCTGCTCGAAGCATTTTTTCGTATGGTGCTTTCGAAAAGGGCGGTTCGTAATCGACTACGTGGATGGAGAAAAGACGCTCGTCGGGCATGACACGCGCCTGCCGATTACTCGAGTTCGTTCGGTAAACAATATGTTCACCGTGGATGGTGAAGTGGATCGTCTCAAGAAAACATACAAGGACATGATTATGTCGGTGCAATACCCGATGATAAATAATTACATGCCTGAAGACGACATACAAACCGGCAGCTAAGGATCAGACAAGACGAAGAGAGCAACGCGGAAACGCCACCAAGAAATCGGGTTTCTGATAGTGAATAATGTAAGTCGGAAGCCCCGCCAAGTGACCAAGGGTCCGAAGGAGCAGTGGCGGCGCCAAGTGTCGGCAAATCGCAAGAAAAAAAGACATCACGAAAGCCGCGTTGGACGAGGGACCGTCACGTTACACGCCAGTACGCCGAGCGCATAGCTCAGGCGGAAAGCAAGAAAGAAGATGACGATGACGTCGATGAAAGTGAAGAAACCATTAATATGGTGATGGAGGGCGATGCGAGAAATTATCGGGATGCGATGGGTCGCCATGGCGCAGATAAATGTGTCGATGCTATGGACCAAGAGATAAAGGCGTTGGAAGCGAATGATGTGTGGGAAATCGTGAATAAACCGCCCAATTCCGAGCCTTTACATTCGAAGTGGGTCTTCAAAATCAAGACCGACGCTAACGGACAAGTGGAACCGTACAAAGTGACGTTAGTGGCCTGCGGAAACGAGCAGCGTTTCGGGGTCGATTACGAGCTAACCTTTGCCGCCGTGATGGAAATGACCACTGTACGGTTCATTTTGATGCTCGCTCGGAAATGGTGAGTACGAGCGATGCACGGGGATATCCCCAACGCTTATGTGAATGCGTTGGAGGATGAACATGAGATTTATTTGTTCACCCCTAGCGGAATGAAGGTGGAACACGAGAAAGTCAAGGAACTATAAGTTGAAAATTCGAGTGACATGGTATTAAAATTAAAGAAAACGCTTTACGGTTTGAAGCAGGCAGGGAGGCAATGGAACCGCCTCCTGCATTCCAAGTTACTGAACCAAGGATACGAACAGAGCTTCACAGACTGTTGCCTGTATTTTAACAAAGTTTGTGGTGGAACTGTGGTGGTAGGAGTTTACGTGGATGACCTGTTGGTCACGGGCACGAAACAAGAACATGTGGAAGATTTGTTCAAGGGATTGAAGGATCTGGAAATTAAAAATTTGGGTGAAGTAAAGAAATTCTTAGGGATCCGTGTGGAATATAAAGAAGATCGCGGTTACTTTCTGGACCAAGAAGTAATGATCAAGGACCTCCTCAAGGTATATGGAATGGAGGAGGCAAACGCGGTGAAAGCACCCATTGGAGACGAATTCGAAGACCAGAATTTGAAGGATCAAGACATGTTACCAAGTTGTGGAAAGGATGGATCGCCGACAATCAAGAATTTTCAGTCTCTAACCGGAAGTTTGTTGTGGATGGCGCGTTGTTCAAGGCCGGACATTGCGTATGCAGTGCACAAGGCCACGCGAAGGGCTCATGCGCCCTCAAAACTGGATTGGATTACGGCGAAGAGGATCCTACGATTCCTCAAGGGGACGGAAAGCATGAAGTTACGCTTGGAGACAGAAGAAAATGCGAATTCGGAAAAGAATGACGAAGTTAATATTGAAGGTTATTGCGATGCTGATTTCGCCGACTCGAAAGAAGACCGGAAGTCTACAAGTGGTGGTGTGTTTTTCGTGGAAGGGTGCATCGTGCACTGTATATGCAAGTGACAGTATTGTGTTTCGCTGTCAGCAATGGAAGCCGAAATTTACGCGGCGTCGATAGCTCTATGCGAGCTCACAGGTTTCAAAGAAATGTCGAGTGAAGTGGGATTGAAGGTTGCTTTGACGATGAAACTGTCTTGCGACAATCAGGCAGCGATTGATATGTTGGAAGGAGATGGGAAGACGTCCAAGACCAAACACATGGATATTCGAGTGAAGTTTTTATTGTCGAAGTTTGAAGATGGTATGATCAAGACAACTACCGGCCTACCGACGAAAATTTGGCTGACATTTTCACGAAGCCGCTTAATGCTGAGAAGTTGAGACGTGCGCAACAGGGTCTGGGACTGGCAGAGATTGCGATGGAGTAATTGGTTTTCACCGGAAAGTCGATAAGGAGTGTTGGAAGTGCGCGCTTTTTGCGCAGCAGCTCGCGTCGCCATTTTGGCTTTCAAGCGACTTTTAGGTGAAAAGGTGATGTATTGTAATAACTTTAGGTTAGGTACAAAACATTGTGTATTTGCTTATTATTAGGTTTAGGTGTAAACTTAATTCTAATAAATCACTTCTGAATTTGTTTATTGACTTACGTGTGGATTATAACGGGTGGTTAACAAGCGCGCAACTGTGCGCGTCTTGTTTGGAGTTACTTTACGTGGATACCTAGTACACTGCATTGACAGGAGGAGTGTTGTTACGCATTGGATTCTCTTGTTTTACGTTGGTTGATTTGAGTTGATGTCCTTTACGCTTAGCTCGCTAAAGGACAGTAAAAAAGTGTATTACGTTTGGAGTTTGATTATTCACTGTTACGCTAATTGTTAGCCCTATTCGATTGTATTGGAACATTGCACAGTAGTACGTGGTACCTGGAACCTGTGTGACGAAGTACGTACGACCAGATGGACGACGAGCATTATCAACAGGTAATACCTCCAGCGCCTCTGGTCGGTAAATTTCCACCTATGCGTTAATCTTGGCGTCCTGGTTAACCTATCTTCCACAGTATATTACCGCAGACTCTCCCTCAATATCTCTCTAAAATATAGAAATCATGGTGACCAACAAGCCCAGGAAGGCGCTGGCTGTGGCCGCATGTATCACGGCGCTAGATGTTGTCGCTCTATGGGCTCTCCACACAAAGAGCCAGCATAAGCGTCTGTTACGGAAGAAGCTAACTGAGTTGCGCTTTGACTTGAGCGTGTACAAGATCGAGACGTAGCGGATTGTTGCGCAGATAAAGCGCGTCACTGACAAGACTTCTCCGCTGGATTCCTCCGCCGTAACATTTGAGAGTACCGTCACGGATTCGAAAAAGCTTCACGAATACTTCCACAGGCGCCCGTGACGATGCATATGTTGGCTATGTATCAGAATCTTTTGAGCTTGAAATTCGTAACGATTTTTCAGCCGCATTTGTGGCACAAGGACGTTCGCACGTTTGCCGTCTACGACGCCCGTTCAGGTAAAACGGTTCACCTCGTGGGAACTTTTACCTGGGTTTGTTCCCGCTCATTGGCAGTATGGTCATGCCGCCTGCTTTACGCTGCAACAAAGTTGTGTCAACTCGCCGGGTGTACGAATGGTGCGCTATACATCGAATCTTTATCTACATAGAATATATAGGAAGATCCTGCGGTCTCACACAGAGCCCATATAAAAGGGTGGGGTGTGGCCGGAGCAAACGGGTGGTGGTGGTGGCTGAAGGCTCTCCCTTTATAAAATGTGGATTATAAATCCTTAAATACATAGGTAATTTGATTCAATGTAGCCGGTGAGTAAACGCACGGTGCGGCTAGCGCACAGATGAAGACTTTCCTTAAGCGGCGATACACCGCTACTTAGCCGATACGACCTAATGAAAGGGCTTAGCGTGAGATTACTATCTCGCTCGGGGCCAAGATCCCCCCTCTTTCCCGTTAGCGTACGCTAACGCTTTAGCCTTAGGCTTCCTTTAGTAGGGAGTAGCTAGGGGAGGTACTCTCTGCTACGAAACTCACAGCACGCCCGACCGTTCCCGGTCTGGACGCCTAGCTGGATCTAGTGTAATTGGAAACTGATTTATTTAATATATAATTAGCCTAATTAATAAACTAATGTAAGCCCTATGTAATACTAAGTAAAACATATTTAATTCGTACCTAGACGAAAATGTAATGTACACCACCTGTGTACTAACACGTGGCAGGCTACCACGGCTTCACCAAGGGCTCCCGCCCTTATTGTCTAAAACAGTCAATAGGTCCGAACCTTTCGGACCGGCCAATACTTGACCTTAACCGTTGTGTATTTACATACACCAACGTAACTAAATGTAACCCCGTTACATTCAAGGTCGTCGATTGTGCAACGTTAGGCTTGGGTGGAGCGCATGGAGAAGTTAACACTCAGAGAAGGAGACCAGTGCGAATACCACATGAAAACAAGGTAAATTCTAAAGTGATTGATTTATCGTAGTACTTCCTACTGTATGATTTATGAGAAATTTTTATAGAATATGACACTTTTTGGCAGTATTTCACAGAAAAGAACGCTTTTTTAATTTCACAGAATGTAACCAGGTTACATTTGAGTTACATTTAGTGTTGGTGTACATGAGTACACTACGGTTGAGGTCAGTATTGACTGGTTTGAAAGGTTTTGAACCATTGGTTATTTTAACCAATCAGGGAAGGGGCCCTTGGTGTGGTGGTGTGTCAGCCATCCACGAGTCGGTACACAGGTGTGTACACTACATTTTAGCTAGGTACGAATTTGGAATATTCTACTTAGTATTACATATAGTTTATATTAGTTTAAATTAATTTGGCTAATTACATATTAAACATATATTCAGTTTACATTTCACTCTATTTTGCGGACGTGCGACCTCGACCGGTCGCGCGCGTAGTGAGTGTCGTAGGTAAGAGGGAGCTCTACCTTTACTTAAATCCCGTAAATTGAATACATTCGTTAAGGCTAAGTCGTAAACTAACCCGGGAATCTTGGCCCCGAGTAGGAGAGCTCTCTCCTACTAAGCCCTTAATAAGGGCGTATCGGCTAAGTAGCGGCGAACGCTGCTTTAAGGAAAGCCTTCCTCTGTGCGCTAGCCGCACCGTGCTTATACGCACCTGCTACATCTGGTAGCACTTGTAGTCAATCCAACACCTGTGTTGGCAGACTAGGCATCCTCTGCAAAGGATGAATCAGGACGATTGGGATAGTTTGACCCTCGTCCAACAGGAAGCCTTTAAAAGGCTGTTGCCCTTAACAGGGGAAGAAGGCATGAAGCTCCTAGTGGAGCAGGGCCTTGAGACCGTAAAGGCAAGGGTAAATGCCCTCATCTCTCATGAGGAGAGTTGTAGTGGAGGTCATTCCACGGGGGTGCGCCCTCCAGTATCGTTTAAGATAAAGGAGTTCACCGGAGAGAAGGGTGACAACCTTTACGTGTGGTTGCGAGAGGTCGAAACGGCCTTCGCCACAGCGAATATGACCGCTGATCACTTGCAAGTGGGACTTGCATTGACCCATCTTACGGGCAAATCCCGTACATGGGCGTTTACGTGTTCGGAGTCAGTCACGGACGTGTTTCCAACATGGAAGGTCCTTAAGCAGAAGCTTATGGACATGTACGCAACGCCTGATCTGGTTTCCAGAATCAACTGGCGTTCCTGAGGTGCCGTCAAGGCACTAAGGACCTGGAGATTTATATCCAAGCGCTTAAGACCCTGTTGGCAGGGATGTACGCGAAAGCGTATTCGGACGATGTGTCCATCCCCGTCTTCATGGGAGGCCTGAGAGAAGGGCCAGCACGTTCGGAATTGTTCCGATGCCGACCACAATCCCTGGAGGAGGCGTTCAAGATGGCGTTTAACGCCGAGAGGAATTTCCGTTCCTCTAAGGTGGGTCCCGAACCCATGGACCTGAGTCAGGTCGAAGCGGAGGATAAACCTCCCGCTAAGAGTCATTCTGACTCTTTTTCACAGAGCTTCGAGTCAGAGCTCTTAGCTATGTTGCAGCTGCATGGGCCTCTGAGATGCTTCCTGTGTGGAAGCACGGATCATCTGAGGAACAGATGTCCGAAAAATCCCCAGCGAGACACTCGCTACAAGGAACCAAGGGTGGGGAAAAAGTCCTTGTCCAAGCCGTCGGGAAACGACGGCTCCCAGTAGGTGCGGGGCGCCCTACTGGGGGACCCCTCAGTGCTGTTAAGCCCCAGGGTAGGGGACGACAGCACAAAGCCCCGAGGGAAGCTGTAACAGGACTGATCCTGTTACAGGCTTACACTCTAATTGCGAGGAAGCGCGCAATACAATTAGGGCAGGATTAGTTGGTAACAACTAATACTATATTAAAAGTAAATATAACTATTTACTTGTCTTTTAGAACGCAAAATTAAGAGTCTTTATTTAATGGGTGGTTTAGAGGCTAATAGTATAGTAACTAACTAATTAATATAATAATATCAAGTCTTTAACTAACTGTACTATTAGTTAACCTGCAAGATTCGGTATTTATACCGAATCGACTTTACCTTCGTAGATTATAATAACTTATAACCTCTTATTTTAATTTCAGACAACGCGTCTGAAATTAAACTGTGATATTATAACTTGAATATCAATTATGTAATGGCACCCCATTACATCACCCCCCACTTAAGGTGGTTGGCCAATAATAATTCTTATTTTGGCCAATCATGGGTGGCACTTGTTGGTCGTTCTCATTTACCAACTGATTGACCATCGACTCGATGGTCAAGGAACGCGGCGGCGCTCTAAAGAGCGCTGCTGAAAACATTGAAGGAGCTTCTCCCTCCGCCTCAGCACTAGGTGCTGAGGTGTTGAGTGACAACGGTGACGCTGCTAATGCAGCGTCAACTACGCAAAGGTCGGAAGACGTACCGTCTTCGACCACAGATGCTGCTAAGGCGGCATCTGGAAAGAAACAGGGAGATGTTGCTTATGCAATATCTCGCACGATGGCAACTTCCGAATGGCGTGTTGCCAAGAGGTCCATGTTAGGGAGTTCTGACTCCGAACAAAGTGTTTGGGGAACAACTGCCCCCGCGAAAGGATCTAGCGAGTCGAAACTCGCTAGGTGCTCATCGCCTAACAGCGATGACGACTCTGGTGTCGCTGTCTGCTATGACAGCGACAATGATTATCACAGGTGGTTGTGGGAACGCAGAGCCCCACCTGGACCAAGTACTTCTCCACGCCGGGGTGATTTAATACCGGCGCGTGGTGTTGAAGCAGGCGGTGCTCCGCCTGCTAAAAGAGCTCGAACAGAAGCGGCGCCTGCCGCTTCTAAAGCGTATCATCGTACGGAACCACATGTTCCGTACAGAGTGGGGTTTTGGACCCCTGGCTGGTCTATTGCCCCCAACAGTGGAGGTCACCGTAAACTGGACTGCCAGTATGCGTTGTTCGATATCAACGTGCTGGATGAATGCGAAGACATCAAGTCACGTCGATTCGATCTAAGTACAGACGATAGACGTCTGTACTTTATTGACCTCTTTTTCCAGATTCGATATTATTCGAGCCGGAAAGGGTCAAAGAGGAACAAGGACGATAAAGACGCCCTGACTCAGAGTTGGAATGCTTTTGTTAACAACTAAAACAAAAGCCCAGATGATTACGTGAATAAAGTTCACGTAATGCGTGAGAGCGCTTTTTAAAGCACTCACGAACAGGAAAAATGTAATACATCCATTATGCTTGCATCAAAGAAGGGTTAAAGTGTGGTGTCCATTCTCACCTCGTTTGCCCGCGGTGTACGCAGGGCGCTCCTCGTCTGTCAGAGGAGGAGTTGCGGGGGTACGGTGGTTTTTCCGTACCCGCCAAAATTCAGGGTTTAATTAATACCCTGAATGCATCAACACCTACTGTTGATGCTACTTCGCATTATGAGTTTGAGACTTCTTCTCAAACTCAGTCAAAAGGTCTGGGGCGTCGGCCCTCAGACCCTCCATCGGCTCCCAAGAGTCGAACTCTTGGGGATAGCGTACCAAGTACTCGGTACGCTGCCCCTTCTTCGAAGGCACCGAGCGCTTCGAGATCAAGCGCTCGAGGATATATCGCTTGTTCCCCTGATTATCAATCAGTGCGGCGGAGGTTGAGAATTCCCTCGCCGTTGTTGTTGCGGAGCATGGTTCTTTGCTCCGTAAGCTCGAGGAGGGTTATTCCTCCTTGAGCAGCGATATGTCTCACTGTATGAAGACATATCGGTCTCTTCGCGAGGATTTCCGCGACATCCTCGGGGCGCACACTGCCCTCCAGCAGAAGAATGATCTTCTGTACATTGAGTTTCCCGCTATAAGGGAGAGCTCTATCGGCGCACGGTTGATCTTGAGCAGTCGAAGGCGGAGGTAACGACTCTCCGCTCTGCTCATCAACGGCTGGAAGCCGATTACAAGTCTATCTTGGGAGACTTGGAGAATCACGGTATCTTCCGTAGTTCTTCGTCTCGTCGTAAGACGAAGACGAGTGATACGGCTTGAGCCGCCCAACATAGAATGTTGGGTGAAGCCGCATTGCTGTGGGAATGTCTAAGGTATAGGCATTCCCCCGAATCTCTTGGACCTTGAAAGGTACAATGTACTTAGAAAGCAACTTCCGTGTAGGGAAGTTGCTTATTGCATGTGTAGGAAAATTGGTAGTACTTAATAATACCAATTCACCTTTCAGAAAGGAGTTTTTGTTCTTCCTTCCTTGTTTGTCTGCATTTTGCTTCTGCTTATCAAAAGCAGAGACAAGTGCATTTTTTATATAGCGTATTACAGCTTGGCGCTGTAATACGAATTCATCTACTGCTTTATCAGCAGTAGGTGCATTGTCCTCGTTGTCTGCAGCCATTGCTGCAGACACATATTCATCATATGCAGCTTCAGTTTCCTTTGAAGCTGCTTCCGCTTCTACTGTACTTTCAGTAGAAGGGCCATCGTTTCGTTCACAAGTTGAAGTTGCAACTTGCACATTGACTTGCTCAAAATTTGAGCGGGTCCCTCCCCCACTTAGATTTGGCGTACCGCCAAGTAAAGCTGGGGCTCGTGGATACCTTAAGGCATTCTCGTAGAACGTTGTATGCTTAGTTGAAGCATGCACCGAATTGTTGATCTCAAATTCAGTGAGTGACAGGTAGTCACTCCACTGTTAAAAGGCATGTGCGTATGATCGCAACATGTCTCCGAGAACGCGGTTAACCCGTTCCGTCTGCCGATCCTTTTCCTGATGGCCCGCAGTTGACATTTTCAACTGGGTTCCCAACAATGAGAACGTTTCTTGTCCGAAACGTCCTGTAAATCTCGGATCTCGATCCGAGACAATGTCTTCCGGCATTCCGTGCAAACGGAATACCGTATCAACGAATATCCGCGCTGTTTGAGCGGCGGTTACGTTCGCTGATACTGCAGTAAGATGTACCATCTTACTGAAACGGTCTACAAAGACCACTATTCCGGTCTTCCGACTATTGTCGGGTGGAAGACCAAATACGAAGTCCATTGAAATGGACTTTCAACACTCTGTCGGAACCGGCAGAGATTGCAGCGGAGCCTGTGCAGACTGCGCAGGCTTAACGCGCTGGCAAATCTCGCAAGCGCGTACGTATTTTCGTACCCATTTGTACTCGTTTCGCCAGTAAAAGTCACGTACGAGAGAAGCGTATGTCTTCTCTCGACCTTGATGCCCCGAAATCGGTGCATCATGATACTCAAACATAATTTGATGTTTGAGATCATCGTCGTTTGGAACGACGATGCGACTTTCATCTTTTTGGTCTGTGCTGTAAAGCAGCAGACTATCGTGCAGTCGATATCGATGCACGCAAGCGCGGAGGAACTCTGGGAGTTCGTCGCGTTTCTCACTTGATTGATTACGTAAGTAATCAATCAACAGACGTGTCTCCTCGTCTGTTTTGTACGCCTCGCGTACTGGTCGTATAATTGACGACGACAAAGCAGTGCAACGGATCGCGTTTGCACTGGCACCTTCGGTTACGGACGGTTTCGTCTCGTAATCGGGCCTTCGTGATAGCGCATCTGCTATCACGTTCAACTTTCTGGGTTTTAATTCAACCGTAAAGTTGTATTCAGCAAAGAATGACAGCCATCGAGCCATTCTTTGAGAAATGTGTGGTGAATTCACGGCCGTGCGTAGCGACGCATGGTCCGTGTAAACCACAAACGGTCTATCTCCCAATAGATAGATCCGTAACTTGGCCAGTGCATACTTCATGGCAAGGAGTTCCTTGTCATGCACTGGATAGTTGCGCTCAGCTGGGAGCAACTGACGCAATTGATAGTAGATTGCGCGATCACGATCATCGTGATCACGCTGCATCAAAGCACAGCCGATAGCGAAATCGCTCGCGTCGCAAACGACGTGGAACGGACGCTCGTTATCGGCTATAGCCAAGACAGGCGCTTCAGTCAAGCTTTGCTTGACTGCATCAAAAGCGTCTTGGCATTGGGTATCCCAAGGCCATTCGACATCTTTCTTAAGTAATTGAGAAAGAGGTCGTATCAACCCAGCATAGTTGCACGAATACTTGTGCAAATATGTTGCCAACCCAAGGAACTTTCGAAGTTCCTTAACGTTGTTTGGCGTAGGACATTCAACGATCACCCTGATCTTTTCTGGATCAGGAAGCACCCCGTTCTTGCCCACAAATCATCCAAGAACGGGTATCTCAGGTGCACCAAAGGTGCACTTCTTTAGATTTGCATAGACCTTATGCTTACGCATAAGCTCTAACACTCGACGCAGATGTTCCCTATGGACATCTACATCGCTTTTATCGTGTTCACCCTTACTATGGATGACACGTCATCGAAATAACTTGGTGCGAAATCTCGCACCGGGCGTAATAGATGCGTTACGCATCTGTTAAACGTAGCAGGGGCATTTCGAAGCCCCTGCGGCATAACAAGCCACTCCCAAAGCATGCCGCTTGGGGTGCTTACCGCCGTGAGAGGGATATCCTTCTAACGCATTAGGATTCGATAAAATCCATCTCTTAGATCGAGAGCACTAAAAATGGTGCTCCCGCACATGCCATCTATGATGACATCCTTCCGCGGTATCGGTGTCTGTGACGGTACCGTCGCTGCGTTCAGCTTGTTGTAAGCGTGAACGATTCTCCACCCACCTGTGGACTTTTTCACACAAAAGGTAGGGGTAGAGTGCGGTGAGGTAGACTCCCGCACTTGACCTGATTTACGACGAGCTTCGAAAAACTCATCGATCTTTGTTACCCGATCACGCGGCAACGGCCATTGCCGCGTAACACTATACTTCGTGCCTGACACGAGGTCAATCTCATGACGAGTTCCCTTATCCTTAGGGAGATCGCTAGGTACTTCTTCTGGGAATACGTCAGCGTATTCCCGAAGTACCTCATGAAATGGGGAGTTCGCTTTAAGCGACTCCCAGATCTGCGCTTCAAAGCGCTGAACTTTGGTTTGATCATTGGGAACCTCTTTCCCAATGTTTTCTACTTGTAATATGATATTCGTTCACGAATATCCACTACATCATCTGTTGCTACGATAATACAGATCTGTTCGATCTGATCATCGTGCAAGTTTCTCATAAACTTCTTCCAGCTTAGCGATGGAAGATCCATCACCTCCGAACCTTCTTTCGGAGGGTGTTCCATCAACAGAGACTGGGTAGCTAATCCGGTCTCCGTTTGCGTCAAGACGTTGATCGTCTCGACGGAACTGCCCATGCAATCAGACGCACTCGTCGGATTGACTGCTACACGGTGATTACGATTCACCGTGTGCGAATACTCATCCTCATGGTAGCCACTGCCTACCATGGAGTTTTGGTGATCAGATGTGCTCGTCTGATCAGCCGCCTTTTCTGCGACACGGTGATCTTTATCACCCGTGCGCATGGCTAACGCAACGTGGTGGGCACTGGCCACCACGGAGTTGTGCTCATGATTGCACTCGATCGTGAGTTCACTCTCATCAACACGGAATTCTTTCATCAAGTTGGAACATTCGGTCGCACAGTGGGTGTTTCCCACTGTGGATACTATTTCATTCTCACGGTGGGTGTTTCCCACCGTGGATATTACTTCATTCTCACGGTGGTCTTTATCACCCGTGGAATGTTTCTCTCCAACACGCAACGACTCTTCTGTTGCGTGTGGTAGTCCCTCTGGACTCTCACCAGCGGAGGTACCTTCCGCTGTTCGTGTCAGAACAGACCTGGTGGAGCCATCGCTATCCACCAGACTGTCTGACGCTGCGGTTGTACCCTCTGATACAGCCGGATTACACACAGGGTGATCAGATCCTGTGCATCCGCCGCAGTCGATCGATAGGTTAACCCAGTCGATCGAAGGTTTAAACTTGGACATCCATGGGATTCCAAGTATCACATCGAACTTGTCATTTAAATCGAGGACGATGAATTCATCCTCGAATGACAGTTCATTCAGCTCGAAGCGTGTTTTAATCACACGCTTTGGAATAGTCACGGTTGCACCTGTTGTTAACCGGACTGACAACATACTTCCTGGGGTTTCTACCTCCCCGAAGCTCAACAGCGTTAGACTCTGAGCTCTAACGAAATTGTTTGAAGCTCCTGTGTCAAACAAAGCTCGCATGGGGACATCGCTCCCGTGCGGCTTAACCTCCAGGGTGATAAGAGGCTTACCATCACCCTGAACCTTTTGACAGGACATAGTCGCGTCTGGGGCTATTACCCTCACATGCCCTATGTCGGCATGTGGGATAACATTCCCAGTAGGGCGCCCCGCCCCTACTGGTGTTCTACGTTTTTTGCACAAACAGGGTGATGTCCCTGTTGGTGTCGCCGTGCAGCGGACGGTTCCGTCCGCTGGCTGCGTGGCACCGTACGCGGTGCCATACACTCATGGGCAAAATGCCCCATTTTCGCGCATCGATTGCAGCGAATATTCTTCTTAAATTCCGGTTGTTTCGTGTTCGAAGCAACCGCAACTGATAGATCCATCGGCTCTGGACCTCCGCTGCCCATGCTCTGGCGCGCGTGGATATTTAATGAGACTAAGTGTGAGCTTCGTCTGCCCTACTGCTGCTTGTTGACATGCTGTTGCGGCATGTCAAAAGCGAAGGGCTGTTGAGCCCTTCGGCTGTACCCAGCATGCGATGACGCTGAACGCATGCTGAACTCCCCACGGATGCTCATATCAATGGCATCCTGTAGAGTCTTTGGCGGGTGCCGGTAAAGACTCTGTTTGACGGGACCATCATTGAGTCCCTTCATGAAGCCAGTGACCTGAATAGCAGGGGGCACCGGCTCATACACAATATTTGACAGCAAATATTGCGTCTTCTGAGCGCAAGCTTGATGGTCAAGCTTACCTTTCCGGAGTTCCATGAACTCCTGCCGACTACTTAGCTCCATTTCTGGAGCTTCAAAGTTGAGCTTTAGCTCAGCTTTTAATTCCTTATAAGTAATGAACGCAGAGTCACCAGTGGCTCTGCGACTCATCGCCCATGCCCTGGCTCTTCCGCCTAGACATGTTGTGGCGAAGTACGCCTGTTGACGTTCGTCAACAATATTTTGCGCAGAGATGGCATCCTCCACCTCTTCGAACCATCTACGAAGGGGCTCGCCCCCCTCGCCGGTAAAGGGCGGTACTCGCGCTTTACCACTTCAACGCTATGCGTTGCAGGTGCAGTTGCGGTTCGCGCTGCCTCTGGCGCGGGCCGTACTGGCTTTCTAGGTGGTTTCACCTAAAAGCGATTCACCACCTCTACCACTTCCTCCGGGGACTTACCCAGGAGGAAGGTAAGGATGTCGGTCCCCATAGACCGAGCCATTTCCACCGTCGCGTCTTTACTACGCGACGAGAAGTTAGGGAAGTGTTTATTCATCACTTCCAGCGTTCTTTCTCGCTCGGCAGTCGTCATGTCTCGCGACAAGATGACGAGCGGCTCTTAATCTTCGCTCCGCTAGTTGACTAGCGGAACGGAACTGTGGTCTTTAAGACGGACCACAAAGTGCTACCAGGTGTAACAGGACTGATCCTGTTACAGGCTTACACTCTAATTGAGAGGAAGAGCGCAATACAATTAGGGCAGGATTAGTTGATAACAACTAATCCTATACTAGAAGTAAATATAAATATTTACTTAGGCCTAAGAACGCAAAATTAAGAGTTTTTATTTAATGGGTGGTTTAGAGGCTAATAGTATAGTAACTAACTAATTAATATAATAATATCAAGTCTTTAACTAACTGTACTATTAGTTAACCTGCAAGATTCGGTATTTATACCGAATCGACTTTACCTTCGTAGATTATAAGAACATATAATCTCTTATTTAAATTTCAGACAACGCGTCTGAAATTAAACTGTGATATTCTAACTTGAATATCAATTATGTAATGGCACCCCATTACAGAAGCGGTGCTTTCTAGCACCGAGTTGGTGTACCAGTCAGGTTTGCAGGTAGTCCTTGCGGACGTGAAAGGCTTTGATAAGCCTTGGAGAGTCTTGATAGACTCTGGAGCGTCTGACAATTATGTCAGACGGGCTTCTGTGGAGAAGAGTCAGCTGTATGCCGAGGCCCTAGAGCCACGTTCTCATGACGTTGTCACGGTCCGTCTAGCGACGGGCGTACAGGTTTCTGTACCCAAGGTCTCGATTCACCTTAAGCTGAAGTTTGCAGACTTCGACAGCTTAGAACGTTGCCTAGTCCTGGATTTGGACTCGATGTATGACCTCATTCTGGGCATGAATAGGCTGGAACGCCACGAGCCATGGATATACTGGATGTCTAAGTCCATTGGCTCAACGCACCAGCGGTCGGGTGAAGCATTGACGAGTTATGAACCCACCTTTGCTCGATCGCAAAAGCGATTCTGGCGTGAGATGCCAGAGATTGGGATGTCTGAAATGATCATTCCCAATGGCATTAAGGAAGAGTTTCTTAACGAGGGGATTCGGCAGTTAATCTCCGCGCCGATGTAGGCGAGACTGGTGAGTTACCAGTGGTAGAGGTGGATTCCTCTGAGACGACTCCAGTGGTAGGGGTAGAGACCCCTGTGGTTAAGCGCGAGGCGCTTCCAAGCGAAGAGACCCGAAGTTTGTCTCTTTCGCACGTCGGAAATGATTCCAACTACGCCGATATAGGTGAGACCGGCGAGTCACCGGTGGTAGAGGTAGAGACCTCTGTGGATAGGCGCGTGGCGCTTCCAATAGATGGGGCAATTGAATCCCCCAATCTGGGTGTCGGGATGAGTCCCGAGGCCAGTAGTCGTCAGTCCTACAGGATGCTGAATAGTGTGACAGGTGTTGTCACAGAAGGCGTAATCCTGGAACGGTTGCCTGGGGTAGGCGAACTGTTGTCGTTGGAGGAGATGTCCTTCAACGAGTTTGAGACTGCTTTGAAAGCCGATGAATCGACGAGGTCGTCGTGTTGCGTCCGGAAGAGGAGTTGAACTCCTCATCCACGATGGAAGAGTCAGTTTTGGTGAAAACCAAACAGGCATTAAATGCCCGAAGCGGTCTCAAGATCCTCGCGGATCCTGAGGACCCTTACCATTCCTTATTAAAGGAATTTGGA
>CM047581.1:8332229-8370580 GCA_026184515.1 Peronosclerospora sorghi | reverse complement strand
GCGTTAATCGCGTTGTGGAGGATATTATCCGGAGTTTATGTCCGGATGCTCCAAAGAGTTGGAGTGAGATGCTTCCGATGGTTGAATTTGCTATTAACAATTCGGTGCACGCATCTACGGGGTTTACCCCATTTAATGTGAACGAGTTAGTGAATCCGCGGGTTACGTTGAGGCCACGCGTGTGTGGCCCAGGGCTTGAGGGGGGAGGATTCCCCAATGTCAGCCCTGTATCTGTGTGAAAGCACATCGATAAATTTTTATCGACGCGCCTTAGTGTCTTATGACACGTTCGCGATGCCATGGCAAAAATCCAAGACAAGCAAAAGGTGGTTAGCCGTAAGGTACCGTAGGACGGGTTGGAGCGTCTGATGGCGCGAAGCCATCATCGGGGTCAAACCCAGTAATTGGTGAAGTGGATGGGTTTTCCACATTCACAGAGTTCGTGGGAGTTCGAGACTCTCCTGCGGTAGTATTGCCGTGACGTCGTTGACGCTTTCGAGCGGGAGAATCCCGCTGTGAGTCAACGACCAAAGGGGCGGGGTAAGCCCCTTCACCCCCAGTAGTTGGGAGTTCTCTGGAGGCAGATGCGGAACCCGCACTGTGCTCCGGCACCGCAGTGAGGGCACGGGCGCTAGCATAGCGCATGCGATAAGGGGCACGTAATTGCCCCATGGCTTTTGCCTCTGGCAAACGCCAAGCGAAATGCCCTCTCTATACGAACGTCACCTTAGGAATAGCTGTTGTACAGCTTTAAAAACTCGGGGTGACGTTTCTCCCCTCCGCCCGAGCGCGGAACTTCTGCTCTACCTCTTTGGCATCTTCTCCTTGTAGGAGAACGAAGGAAACCTCGCGGAGGTTCCTAACAACGGCACCCTATGACTGTTTCTTGAGGCGCTCTCGATATGAGGTAGCAGTGAACTGCTTCTGCGTGAGCAGATTTTCCCGGAGTTTATTCCGGCGTGTGATGTGTTGCGGCTGTACATACGCGAGGCCAGGGGTATAGAAGACTAAACCCTTCTTTACCTCATTCTTGGCCCACTTTGGGAGGTCACGATGACCTCCAAAACGATATGTCGCCCGTGGATGGCGCATGGGGCGTGCAAGGAAGCCTGTAATGCCTGTGCGGCAAGTTGGCTTTCATGAGCTTCGTCCAGCTCATTGGTGATGGTCGCCTTCAGCGATCCGGATGTATCATCCGACATTGGAAGGGGTGACGCACTAGTTAGTGCATCTTACCCACGTGTGGGGAACGGATTAGGCTGCCGACATCGCCGTTCGGCGTTGTCGGAGCGGTCAACCGTTGGGGAGATATCCCCAAGGGCATCCACCTCCGAGTTATCGGAATAGTTTCCATCCTCAGCACCACTAATGGTGCTCATGGATAGCCAGAGGTACTGGAAGTTGAAGTTCTCCAACAAAATTTTGTTTATTGCGTAAGAAATAGTCTTGATGGGGGAGGATGCAACAGGGTTACATTCGAGTCACATTTAGTAGGTGGTGTACGTGAGTACACTACGGTTGGGGTCAGTATTGACCGGTCCGAAAGGTTTGGACCTATTGGTTATTTTAACCAATCAGGGAAAGAGCCCTTGGTGGAGGCGTGGCAGCCAGCACGTGTTAGTACACAGGTTGTAATGGGGTGCCATTACATAATTGATATTCAAGTTAGAATATCACAGTTAAATTTCAGACGCGTTCTCTGAAATTTAAATAAGAGATTATAAGTTATTATAATCTAAGAATGAAAAGTCGATTCGGTATAAATACCGAATCTTGCAGGTTAACTAATAGTACAGTTAGTTTAATACTTGATATTATTATATTAGTTAGGTAATTACTATGCTGTTAGCCGCTAACTACCCATTTAAAAACAATCTTAATTTTGCGTTCTAAGAAGAAGAAGTAAATATTTTTGTTTACTTTTAGTATAGGAATAGTTGTTACCAACTAATCCTGCCCTTATTGTATTGCGCGCTTCCTCGCAAAATAAAGTGTAAGCCCGTAACAGGATCAGTCCTGTTACACCTGGTAGCACTTTGTGGTCCGTCTTAACGACCACAGTTCCGTTCCGCTAGTTAACTAGCGGAGCGAAGATTAAGAGCCGCTCGGCATCATGTCGCGAGACATGACGCCCGCCGAGCGAGAGAGAACTCTGGAAGTGGTGAAAAAACACTTCCCTAACTTCTCGTTGCGTAGTAAAGACGCAACGGTAGAAATGGTTCGGTCCATGGGGACCGACATCCTTACCTTCCTCCAGGGTAAGAACCCGGAGGAAGTGATAGAGGTGGTGAATCGCTTTAGGCGAAACCACCTAGAAAAGCCAGTACGGCCCGCGCCAGAGGCAGCGCGGACCGCAACTGCACCTGCAACGCATAGCGTTGAAGTGGTAAAGGCTCTAGTACCGCCCTTTACCGGTGAAGGGGGCGAGCCCCTTCGTAGATGGTTCGCAGAGGTGGACGATGCCATATCTGCGCAAAATATTGTTGACGAACGTCAACATGAGCGATGAGTCGCAGAGCCAATGATGACTCTGCGTTCCTGACTTATCAGGAATTAAAAGCTGAGCTAAAGCTCAACTTTGAAGCTCCAGAAATGGAGCTAAGTAGTCGGCAGGAGTTCATGGAACTACGGCAAGGTAAGCTTGACCTTCAAGCTTACGCTCAGAAGACGCAATATCTTCTGTCAAATATTGTGTATGAGCCGGTGCCCCCTGCTATGCAGGTCACTGGCTTCATGAAGGGACTCAATGATGGTCCCGTCAACCAGAGTCTCTACCGGCACCCTCCAGAGACTCTAAGGGATGCCATTGATATGAGCATCCGTGAGGAGTTCAGCATGAGATCAGCGTCATCGCATGCTGGGTACAGCCGAAGGGCTCAACAGACCTTCGCTTTTGACATGACGCAACGGCATGTCAGCAATCAGCAGTCATGAAGACGAAGCTCACACTTCGTCAAAAGAAACAGCCACCCGCGCCAGAGCATGGGCGGTAGAGGTCCAGAGCCGATGGACCTATCGATTGCGGTTGCTTCGAAAACGAAGCAACCGAAATTTAAGAAGAATATTCGCTGCAATAGATGCGCAAAAATGGGGCATTTTGCCCATGAGTGTATGGCACCGCGTCCGGTGCGACGCTGTCAGCGGACGGAACCGTCCGCTGCACGGCGACACCAACAGGGACATCACCCTGTTTGTGCAAAAAACGTAGAACACCAGTAGGGGCGGGGCGCCCTACTGGGAATGTTATCCCACATGCCGACATAGGGCATGTGAGGATAATAGCCCCAGACGGGACTATGTCCTGTCAAAAGGTGCAGGGTGATGGTAAGCCTCTTATCACCCTGGAGGTTAAGCCGCACGGGAGCGATGTCCCCATGCGAGCTTTGTTTGACACAGGAGCTTCAAACAATTTCGTTAGAGCTCAGAGTCTAACGCTGTTGAGCTTCGGGGAGGTAGAAACCCCAGGAAGTATGTTGTCAGTCCGGTTAACAACAGGTGCAACCGTGACTATTCCAAAGCGTGTGATTAAAACACGCTTCGAGCTGAATGAACTGTCATTCGAGGATGAATTCATCGTCCTCGATTTAAATGACAAGTTCGATGTGATACTTGGAATCCCATGGATGTCCAAGTTTAAACCTTCGATCGACTGGGTTAACCTATCGATCGACTGCGGCGGACGCACAGGATCTGATCACCCTGTGTGTAATCCGGCTGTATCAGAGGATACAACCCCAGCGTCAGACAGTCTGGTGGATAGCGATGGCACCACCAGGTCTGTTCCGACACGATCAGTGGAAGGTACCTCCGCTGGTGAGAGTCCAGAGGGACTACCACACGCAACAGAAGAGTCGTTGCGTGTTGGAGAGAAACATTCCACGGGTGATAAAGACCACCGTGAGAATGAAGTGATATCTACGGTGGGAAACACCCACCGTGAGAATGAAATAGTATCCACAGTGGGAAACACCCACTGTGCGACCGAAGGTTCCAACACGACGAATGAATTCCGTGTTGATGAGAGTGAACTCACGATCGAGTGCAATCGTGAGCACAACTCCGTGGTGGCCAGTGCCCACCACGTTGCGTTAGCCATGCGCACGGGTGATAAATACCACCGTGTCGCAGAAAAGGCGGCCGATCAGACGAGCGCATCTGATCGCCAAGAAAATTCCATGGTAGGCAGTGGCCACCATGATGATGAGTATTCGCACACGGTGAATCGTAATCACCGTGTAGCAGTCAATCAGACGAGTGCGTCTGATTGCATGGACAGTTCCGTCGAGACGATCAACGTCTTGACGCAAACGGAGACCGGATTATCTACCCAGTCTATGTTGATGGAACACCCTCCGAAAGAAGGTTCGGAGGTGATGGCTCTTCCAGCGCTAAGCTGGAAGAAGTTTATGAGAAACTTGCACAATGATCAGATCGAACAGATCAGTATTATCGTTGCAACAGATGATGTAGTGAATATTCGTGAACGAATATCCACGTTACAAGTGGAAAACATTGGGAAGGAGGTTCCCAATGATCAAACCAAAGTTCAGCGCTTTTTTGAAGCGTAGAGCTGGGAGTCGCTTAAAGCGAACTCCCTATTTTATGAGGTACTTCGGGAATACGCTTACGTATTCCCAGAAGAAGTACCTAGCGAGCTACCTAAGGATAAGGGAACTCGGCATGAGATTGACCTCGTGTCAGGCACGAAGTATTGTGTTACGCGGCAATGGCCGTTGCCGTGTGATCAGGTAAAAGCGATCGACGAGTTTTTCGAAGCTCGTCGTAAATCAGGCCAAGTGCGGGAGTCTACATCACCGCACTCTACCCCCACCTTTTGTGTGAAGAAGTACACAGGTGGGTGGAGAATCGTTCACGCTTACAACAAGCTGAACGCAGCGACGGTACCGTCACAGACACCGATACCGCGGAAGGATGTCATCATAGATGGCATGTGCGGGAGCACCATTTTTAGTGCTCTCGATCTAAGAGATGGATTTTATCGAATCCTAATGCGTGAGAAGGACATCCCTCTTACAGCGGTAAGCACCCCAAGCGGCATGCTTTGGGAGTGGCTTGTTATGCCGCAGGGGCTTCGAAATGCCCCTGCTACGTTTAACAGATGCGTAACGCATCTATTACGCCCGGTGCGAGAATTCGCACCAAGTTATTTCGATGACGTGTCATCCATAGTAAGGGTGAACACGATAAAAGCGATGTAGATGTCCATAGGGAACATCTGCGTCGAGTGTTAGAGCTTATGCATAAACATAAGCTCTACGCAAATCTAAAGAAGTACACCTTTGGTGCACCTGAGATACCCGTTCTTGGATGCTTTGTGGGCAAGAACGGGGTGCTTCCTGATCCAGAAAAGATCAGGGTGATCGTAGAATGTCCTACGCCAAACAACGTTAAGGAACTTCGAAAGTTCCTTGGGTTGGCAACATATTTGCACAAGTATTCGTGCAACTATGCTGGGTTGATACGACCTCTTTCTCAATTACTTAAGAAAGATGTCGAATGGCATTGGGATACCCAATGCCAAGACGCTTTTGATGCAGTCAAGCAAAGCTTGACTGAAGCGCCTGTCTTGGCTATAGCCGATAACGAGCGTCCGTTCCATTTCGTTTGCGACGCGAGCGATTTCGCTATCGGCTGTGCTTTGATGCAGCGTGATCACGATGATCGTGATCGCTTGATCTGCTATCAATCGCGTCAGTTGCGCCCAGCCAAGCGCAACTATCCAGTGCATGACAAGGAACTCCTTGCCATGAAGTATGCACTGGCCAAGTTACGGATCTATCTATTGGGAGATAGACCGTTTGTGGTTTACACGGACCATGCGTCGCTACGCACGGCCGTGAATTCACCACACATTTCTCAAAGAATGGCTCGATGGCTGTCATTCTTTGCTGAATACAACTTTACGGTTGAATTAAAACCCAGAAAGTTGAACGTGATAGCAGATGCGCTATCACGAAGGCCCGATTACGAGACGAAACCGTCCGTAACCGAAGGTGCCAGTGCAAACGCGATCCGTTGCACTGCTTTGTCGTCGTCAATTATACGACCAGTACGCGAGGCGTACAAAACAGACGAGGAGACACGTCTGTTGATTGATTACTTACGTAATCAATCAAGTGAGAAACGCGACGAACTCCCAGAGTTCCTCCGCGCTTGCGTGCATCGATATCGACTGCACGATAGTCTGCTGCTTTACAGCACAGACCAAAAAGATGAAAGTCGCATCGTCGTTCCAAACGACGATGATCTCAAACATCAAATTATGTTTGAGTATCATGATGCACCGATTTCGGGGCATCAAGGTCGAGAGAAGACATACGCTTCTCTCGTACGTGACTTTTACTGGCGAAACGAGTACAAATGGGTACGAAAATACGTACGCGCTTGCGAGATTTGCCAGCGCGTTAAGCCTGCGCAGTCTGCACAGGCTCCGCTGCAATCTCTGCCGGTTCCGACAGAGTGTTGAAAGTCCATTTCAATGGACTTCGTATTTGGTCTTCCACCCGACAATAGTCGGAAGACCGGAATAGTGGTCTTTGTAGACCGTTTCAGTAAGATGGTACATCTTACTGCAGTATCAGCGAACGTAACCGCCGCTCAAACAGCGCGGATATTCGTTGATACGGTATTCCGTTTGCACGGAATGCCGGAAGACATTGTCTCGGATCGAGATCCGAGATTTACAGGACGTTTCGGGCAAGAAACGTTCTCATTGTTGGGAACCCAGTTGAAAATGTCAACTGCGGGCCATCAGGAAAAGGATCGGCAGACGGAACGGGTTAACCGCGTTCTCGGAGACATGTTGCGATCATACGCACATGCCTTTTAACAGTGGAGTGACTACCTGTCACTCACTGAATTTGAGATCAACAATTCGGTGCATGCTTCAACTAAGCATACACCGTTCTACGTGAATGCCTTAAGGCATCCAAGAACACCAGCTTTACTTGGCGGTACGCCAAATCTAAGTGGGGGAGGGACCCGCTCAAATTTTGACCGAGTCAATGCGCAAGTTGCGACTGCAACTTGTGAACAAAACGATGGACCTTCTACTGAAAGTACAGTAGAAGCGGAAGCAGCTTCAATTGAAACTGTAGCTGCATACGATGAATATGTGTCTGCAGCAATGGCTGCAGACAACGAGGACAATGCACCTACTGCTGATAAAGCAGTAGATGAATTCGTATTACAGCGCCAAGCTGTAATACGCTATATAAAAGATGCACTTGCCTCTGCTTTTGATAAGCAGAAGCAAAATGCAGATAAACAAGGAAGGAAGAACAAAAACTCCTTTCTTAAAGGTGAATTAGTATTATTAAGTACTACCAATTTGCCTACACATGCAATAAGCAACTTCCCTACACGGAAGTTGCTTCCTAAGTACATTGGACCTTTCAAGGTCCAAGAGATTCGGGGGAATGCCAATACCTTAGACATTCCCACAGCAATGCGACTTCACCCAACATTCTATGTTGGGCGGCTCAAGCCGTATCACTCGTCTTCGTCTTACGACGAGACGCAGAACCACGGAAGATACCGTGCTTCTCCAAGTATCCCAAGAGAGACTTGTAATCGGCTCCAGCCGTTGATGAGCAGAGCGGAGAGTCGTTACCTCCGCCTTCGACTGCTCAAGATCAGCCGTGCGCCGATCGAGCTATCCCTTTTAGTGGGAAAGATCAATGTACGTAAGATCATTCTTCTGCTGGAGGGCAGTGTGCGCCCCGAGGATGTCGCCGACATCCTCGCGAAGAGACCGATATGTCTTCAACACAGTGAGACATATCGCTTCTCAAGGAGGAATAACCCTCCTCGAGCTTGCGAGCGAAGAACCATTCTCCGCAACAACAACGGCGAGGGAATTCTCAACCTCCGCCGCCCCTGATTGATAATCAGGGGAATAAGCGATATATCCTCGAGCGCTTGATCTCGAAGCGCTCGGTGCCTTCGAAGAAGGGGCAGCGTACCGAGTACTTGGTACGCTGGCTGGGATATCCCCAAGAGTTCGACTCTTGGGAGCCGATTGAGGTTCTGAGGGCCGATGCCCCAGACCTTTTGACTGAGTTTGAGAAGAAGTCTCAAACTCATAATGCGAAGTAGCATCAACACTAGGTGTTGATGCATTCAGGGTATCAATTAAACCCTGAATTTTGGCGGGTACGGAAAAACCACCGTACCCCCGCAACTCCCCCTCTGACAGACGAGGAGCGCCCTGCGTACACCGCGGGCAAACGAGGTGAGAAGGTAAACCATACTTTAACCCTTCTTTGATGTAATCATAATTGATGTATTCCATTTTGCCTCTTCGTGAGTGCTTCAAAAAGCGCTCGCGCATTACGTCAATTTTTATTCACGTAATCATCTGGGCTTTTGTTGTAGTTGTCAACAAAAGCATTCCAACTCTGAGTCAGGGCGTCTTTATCGTCCTTGTTCCTCTTTGACCCTTTCCGGCTCGAATAATATCGAATCTGGAAAAAGAGGTCAATAAAGTACAGACGTCTATCGTCTGTACTTAGATCGAATCGACGTGACTGGATGTCTTCGCATTCATCCAGCACGTTGATATCGAACAACGCATACTGGCAGTCCAGTTTACGGTGACCGCCACTGTTGGGGGCAATAGACCAGCCAGGGGTCCAAAACCCCACTCTGTACGGAACATGTGGTTCCGTACGATGATACGCTTTAGAAGCGGCAGGCGCCGATTCTGTTCGAGATCTTTTAGCAGGCGGAGCACCGCCTGCTTCAACACCACGCGCCGGGGTTAAATCACCCCGACGTGGAGAAGTACTTGGTCCAGGTGGGGCTCTGCGTTCCTGAAACCACCTGTGATAATCATTGTCGCTGTCATAGCTGACAGCGACACCAGAGTCGTCATCGCTGTAAAGCGATGAGCACCTAGCGAGTTTCGACTCGCTAGATCCTTTAGTGGGGACAGATGTATCCCCATCACATTGTTCGGAGTCAGAACTTCCGAACATGGCCCTCTTGGCAACACGCCGTTCGGAAGTTGCCATCGTGCGAGATGTTGCATTAGCAACATCTCCGTGTTTCTTGTCAGATGCCGCCTTAGCAGCATCTGTGGTCGAAGACGGTACGTCTTCCGACCTTTGCGTAGTTGACGCTGCTAATGCAGCGTCACCGTTGTCACTCAACACCTCAGCACCTCGTGCTGAGGCGGAGGAAGGAGCTCCTTCAATGTTTTCAGCAGCGCTCTTTAGAGCGCCGCCGTGTGATTTGACCATCGAGTCGATGGTCAATCAGTTGGTGAATGTGAAATTCCGACCAACAAGTGCCACCCATGATTGGCCAAAATAAGAGTTATTATTGGCCAACCACTTTAAGTGGGGGGGTGATGTAATGGGGTGCCATTACATAATTGATATTCAAGTTAGAATATCACAGTTGAATTTCAGACGCGTTGTCTGAAATTTAAATAAGAGATTATAAGTTATTATAATATAAGAATGAAAAGTCGATTCGGTATAAATACCGAATCTTGCAGGTTAACTAATAGTAAAGTTAGTTAAAGACTTGATATTATTATATTAATTGGGTAGTTACTATACTATTAGCCTCTAAACCACCCATTAAATAAACACTCTTAATTTTGCGTTCTAAGCAACAAGTGAATATTAATATATTTACTTTTATTATAGGATTAGTTGTTATCAACTAATCCTACCCCTTCTTGTATTGCGCGCTTCCTCGCATAAATACAGTGTAAGCCAGTAACAGGATCAGTCCTGTTACACAGGTGGTGTACACTACATTTTAGCTAGGTACGAATTTAGTAAGCTCTACTTAGTATTACATATAGTTTATATTAGTTTAAATTAATTTAGGCTAATTACATTTTAAATATACATTCAGTTTACAAAAATACTTAAGACTGCTAGGCGCGCGACCACGCCCGGTCGCGCGCGCAGTGAGTATTGTAGCCTAAGGGAGTTCTCCCTTGCGCTACCTCCCTTTATAAAGGAAGCCTTGTGTATAGGGTTAGCGAACACTATCTGTAAACCACCCCGGGAATCTTGGCCCCGAATAGGAGGGCTCTATCCTACTAAGCCCTTTATAAGGGCGTATCGTCTAAGTAGCGGCGAACGCCGCTTAAAGGAAAGTATTCTTCTGTGCGCTAGCCGCACCGTGCTTGTACGCACCCGGCTACAGACTGAGTCCCTCTGTAACATGATTGATCATCCTTGAGAGTTACCACTGATTCCCTTTGTAACCTGATTGATCATCCTTGACAGTTACTTCAGAAACCCTCTGTAATCTGATTGAGCGAGGTGTTCGTCGCGAGGTGTCCGTCGCATGCCGCTCCTGATTGGTTAAAAATATCCATTTATATCTCCACATTCATACCAATCATAAATCAATTAGCCGCGAGGTGGCCGTCGCGGGTCTCCTCTGATTGGATGAAAATATTTTTTCCAAAATGGAATAAAACCACTTGAGAACAATCGAGAATGCCCAATTAACCAACTTGGGCGGCCGAGGGCGCATGACTTTCCGGGAGCTTCCCACTACAACCAGGCCTGCCGCTATGCTTATAAGGTGCGCCTGTGTCTTGGCTTTCTGTAGTGGTGCTGACAGTTTGTTTTCGTGATCCGGTTTGTCTGCTACAGCCCGCGCCCTAGCGCCCATAGCTGCAGGACAGTCTGCGAAGCTGAGGGCACGTGACTTCTTGTTGGATTTACCGCTAGGATTGAACCTGCCGTTGTACATGTAATATGCGTCTGTGTCATGGCTTTCTGTAGTGGTGCTGACAGTTTGTTTTCGTGATCTGGTTCACCTGTTATCCCATGTGCCCTAGCGTCCCTAGCCACGGAGTATAAAATATAGCTGAGGATGCATGACTTGTCGTTGGCTTTTCCACCATAAATGAACACGTTGTTATGCTTGTAAGTTTCGCCAATGTCTTGACCTTCTTTGATGATGCTAATGGTTTGTTTGCATATTCTGGTGAACTTATTACTTCATGCGCCCTATCGCACTAGCCTTCACTGACGTGATGCTAAAATCAACACGACTGTAATGAGACACCGTGTGGATGCAAGACACACTACTTTGAGACGGATGCATCGTTCGCATTATTCATAAGATGAAGGTACAACACAATCTTTGTTGTTGATGTTCAATGTTTGCAGACACCACATCAAGTCAAGGCAACATTGCGCTAGCATGTAGAGTTTTGGCATAGTAAAAATTATACCGTGAATTGATAACTACCACAGATCATCTTCTATATGTTGTAAATAAAGATTCCACTTCACCACAGGACGCCAGCATCATTGCCGCATTCAAGCGGTATTACCGAAGGCTGCACTTGCAGAACGCCTTGTATCGTGACGAGGATGGAGCTACCGATCTCTACAGGGTTGATCAAACTCACGGCCATGCGCTGGTCACTCCTGGCCTGGAGCGAGATCACAGACTCTACGATCACCAACTGTTTCAAGCACACTGGACTCATGGACAACTTCGCTACACCTGCGGCCGATGCACGCAACCAAGACGTTGCCGTCGATCAACTGGCACTGCCGGATGCAGCGCCACTCGAGGCATAGGAACAGGCAGTGGAGAAGGATCTGGAGTCGGCTCTGCAGAGGCTCCCTCTGCGCAATCCGATGTCGATTGCATCGCTTCACAACCCAATCGAAGGGGAGCCTGATGCGCACGAAGAGCTGACCGACAATGAGATCATCAAGCTTGTTCAGGATGCCGAAGGGGAGGAGGAGGACGGAGGAGTCACGGGGGAGCCATTGAAGCATTCAACAACGGAAAATCTTGCGGCTCTGGCACTTTCCATTTCGCTTCTGGAGCTCTCCTGTGATGAAGATCGTGCAGCTCAGAGCTCTTCGTCGCATTCAATCTGAACTCCGTACTGCTAGTACCACCCAAACCACACTTAATTCATGGATTAATCCCGGATGTCTCAATACTGTACATCACAATAAAAGAAAAAAATGCTCCCTCGGATAAGTTATATTCCGCATGGCACGATATTCCGTATTCCATATTCCGTAGTCACCATAGAACGATGTCGGTGGCACCGTATTCCAATAACTTAGTAGAGGTTATTCTATAGGGGAGGATAACTTAGCGGAGGGAGGACTGTACTAATTCCGTTGATGAGTAATTAATTACACAGGACCCGACGGTTCCTTAAAAAAATCACAAAACCCCACCCTTTTAAGGAGTAACTCTTTCTGGAAACCGTGGGGTCCTGTGTATTGCTCAAAACAAAAAAAATGGCCGATGATGACTCCATGACACGGGTTATCATACACCTGGACCTCGATTGCTTCTACGCACAGGTGGAGCAGCGGCGCCTTAAAATACCGGAAGGGCAACCCGTCGCGGTACAGCAATGGGGAAGTCTGCTAGCTGTCAACTACGAGGCTCGCAAATTTGGCGTGGAGCGAGGTAAGCCGTTAATTCGCAGCGACTAGCCAATAAGCAATGTATCTTATGTTTATTACTTCAATCAACTACAGGAGACTTCGTGGATCAGGCGAAAAAGAAATGCCCCCAGATTCACCTGGTACGTTTTGTTTAGTGCAACACAAAGTTTGTAGCCTTTGTCGACTGACAGTAGATTATCGCAGCCACATGTAGACACGCTAGGAGAAAATCGAAAAGTAGGCCACCTCTATGATCGAGCACACCAGAAGGCCATCTTACGAAGGTATCGTGTTGCGAGTCGCGAAATCTTTGCCATTTTGGGCTCCATGGTGTCTACTATCGAAAAAGCGAGTATTGATGAGGCTTTTATGGACATCACCGACTTGGCCAAGGAAAGACTTGCGCAAATGGTGCGTGATATGTTCTTCTTGGGGTCGGATGCTATAGCTTATGGTGATTTGCCGACGTAAGACCTCATATTCATCAGAGTTCTGCCAGGACCCCGCAAATCACGACACGAAAGTATTTCAAAAATTTGACCAAGACAAACATGCAGCCGAAGAGGATGATCAGCAGCTAGCGTTTCCTTTGACGGTCAACGAGCGACTTCTTTGCATTGGTGCAATAATATCAAGAGAAATCCGCCACGCGGTCTACAACACATGTGGCTATACTTGCTCAACAGGCATTGCAGGCAACAAACTCCTGGCAAAGCTAGCTTCCCCGCTCAACAAACCCAACGGACAAGTCGTGGTGGCACCTCGCTTTGTCGCCAGCCTCATGAAGAGTTTGCCAATGCGGAAGATTCGCGGGCTTGGTGGTAAGCTCGGTAAGCAACTCGAGGGTATTTATCATAGCTTAGATTCCATGGCAGATGGCGAGGTAATTCAAGAAGAAAAACATGCAGAAACAAAGTTAAAAAAACTGACCGCGCACGCCTTCCTTCAACGTTGCGGGCTGGCAGAGCTAAGCAAACACTTGGGTCAAGAAACTGCTGTATACGTTCATCAAATATGTCAGGGCAATGACAATAATGAACCTGTTGCAGAGAATAAGGTCCAAGTGAAGTTGCTCAGTTGTGTTAAGCAATTTGATCACCGCTCTGGATCAGCATTAGTGCGCTTGGAGCAACTCGAATACTGGATACGTCTGTTATGTGAGGAAATGATTATGCGTTGCGAAGACGAACGCATCGAAAACAAACGATTCCCTTCGAAGTTGACCATTCAGTTCACTCGGGTGAAATCCGGCGAAAAGCCGCGTACACAAAAGCTAGCCATCGCTCAGGATACGACTGTGGACGACCTCTACGGGGCGTCGATGAACGTAATGCGGCTCCATATGGACACCTTGTTCCCGATGGCATCATTGAGTATGCACGCCACAAAGTTTCACGATCTAGACTCATCGGCAGTGACCACCATCTCTACCTATTTCACGAGGAATGTGAATAAAAAGGTTGCAAGAACTGTAGCTGGGCAGCGCATAGAGGGAGACATCGAACCGTTCGTAGCGAAGCGTCGGCGAGCTGAGTCCCCTCGAGAAGGCCGCAGACAGAAGATTTCATGTTTTTTTAAACAACCGAGCAGCAGCTGCCACAGTTTTAATAAAGTGGGCCCCTTGTCGTCTGTGACGAAAGACAAAACGTGCAACAAGGTGTCTTCAACGTGCGCCACTGAAGCAGATACTTCGTCGTCTAACAATCATTTCTGCGAGATATGCAAGCGTTTCGTGTCAGAACGTCGAGACGAGCACGCGGATTTTCACTTTGCTTTACAGCTGAGCAGGACACAGCGCACGGAGGCAGAAAATAGGTTCACGAGAAAGGAAGGTCCTCTTGATAGATTTCTGTGTTTACGGTAAAAGTTGAGCGGTTTTCTCAGTTGACGTTGCCAAATAACCTGTAACAATGCCGCTGCATCCTTCAACATTTATCCTTCACTCGTGAGGATAGAATTGGAGAAGAAAGATATTCAATGAAAATCCCTTCGGAACAAAAGTACGGGGATAGGGCTTAGCATAAACGAATTTTCGCCGATCTTACTTAAAGCTCGGGAGTGCTTAGTAGAGCACTCAGTGTGAAAAAAATCACGCGCATAAGAACCGCTCTTACAAATCCGAACTCAAGGATATCTGGCGCGTTGCACATCAAGCGAGGATGTGTAGCACGAGCATCGATAGATTTCGCGTTAACATGTTCGGCTGGAGTCATTGCGAAAGGGTACGATAGGATGTCGTGGCAGTACACGGAGAAAAAGTCCAATGGTTATTTGCTGACTACGGATCAAGGCGTCAGTCAGTATCCAGGTTTGGGGTAGCAGTGTTTCTGGGTAGCATTGGACGTAATTACAAAGGGATGGGTTTGTCGTGACTATAAGCTACTTGGTGGTTTTGTAAATACATGTATAGTTTCGTCCCTTTGTCTTGATCGTTATTTCGCTCTACTTCATCTTCACCTGCGCAATCGATGTGGTGTGCTTTTGTTTCTTCTTTCATACACTAGAGGCAAAGTGCGAGTCGTAATCCATCTAAACGGGACTCCCTATGTCTTGTTTCCTGTGCCGCCCATGCTCGCAGCTGGTTCCAACACGTTGTCCACGTTTGGCGAACTTGTTCCACTTCCGTTCGCTGCTCCCGTCTGAAAACCGCCAAGTTGCGGTGATTCCATAAGCATTCCATGGCAATACTGCACAGTGTCCACCAGACTCGTTCAAAATGTCGTACCACTTCCTCAGCTGGTCGACGACACACCCGGGGAATTCGTCGTTTCATTTCCAGTGTGACCAATGGCGCTTTACGTGCCACCACTGCGTATGCAAATTGTTGGACTTGGTCGGCTCGAATAATCTCCCCAGTCCATTTCGAGATAATATTTCGCCATACATTGACTGCTCTCGGACACCCCCACACAATATGTGTGACCCCTTTCCCCGGTGCCGAGCACTCACTATCAACCAGACAGTGAGCGCGGGCACCGCTGTCCATAGAAAACGTATTGAGTTTGATAGCCGCCACTCGATAGTTCACCCATAATTGGTAATCAGTCAACACATGGTGATGTTCCCATAATTGCTTCGGACTCTGTTCTTGCACCGCTGACATCCATTGATCCTCTCAACATTTGTCCTTCCACTTCGTCATACTTGGCCCCAACTGTCGAGATATTTCTTCAAGATAAAGCCTCTGGAATCCCCGACACACCTGATAAGTCATCCTCAGTATAGGTGTGCCCTCGCAGAGTCGCCATGGGATTCCGTGTATCGCCGGGTGTGGCAAGAAAACTACCGTCTGGTCAGAGGTTGTTTCGCTCATATTATTTCATAAAACCCCATTCATGGATTGCTCGAAAGTCGCAACGGGCGTCCCGTTTCGGTCATGTCCTGAGATGACATCATCCGCTACCTTCTTCCACGTCATATCATTGTAGCGGCTAGGTGGCTCGTACATCTTTGTAGGAGGGCAACCCCTATAAATTGACCCACTCGTACTCTTGGCAAGCAAACATGTTAAAATCAACAAAAAAATGTTGCGTGCACTTCGTATGATCAATACTCACCTTCGTGCAAAGTTTCGACGCGGGAGGATCAGTAGAAGTGGTGTAACTGCGTGCGCGCGCAATGGCGGTAGAGATTCAGTGCGTGTGCTTGTGCTAAACAATATAAAACGGAAAGTAAAGATATATTATGTATGGTTACTTAAGTCACTATCCAGTCCTAATGCAACTTAATCTAGTAACTGCTTTCATATGAAAAAATGTATGTCTTACCGGCATCAGCCAATGGGCTTCCACTATACGGAAGAGTGTAAACTCCAAAATGGGTACACACTCTTCCAACACTCCTCCTGGAAGACCGGAGGCTGCACCATCGTCACGTAGCCCTAGCGCTGCACGAAACACTTGAATCCTTGGCGCATTGAGGTCCTTGGTCAGTAGATCGTCCAGCATATCCACACTTGGCACGTGACTAGCTGAAATAATGCCCTTCCTCGTAAAGTCTTTCAAGAACTTGAGCTTGATGTCGACGTGCTTCGTGCTAGCAGCGCTCGACTCATCTTCCAATTGTTTAATGGCCGCTTGGTTGTCCATATTGAACACTAACGGTGTCTTCGAATGCATGCCGATTTCCGCAAGTAGCTCCCGCAAGCCAAGCGCCTACTTGCCAGCTACAGCAGCAGCAACAAATTCCGCTTCGGCGGTCGATAATGCCACCGCTGTCTGCTTCTTGCAGGCCCAGCTCACAAGCATACCATTTACGAAAAGCACCATCGCCGAACACTCTTTCGATCCGCCTTGTCGGCCGCAAAATCTGCATCACTGTATACCATTATGCGCAGCGGCATCGGCAGATCTTCGTCGTGCTTCAAAACCAGTTTCAGGTCACTCTTTCCCTTAAGGTACTTGAGGATCCTTTTAGCAATCTTGTAATCGCCTACGGTGGGTGCATGGGTCTTTCTGGTGGCACGGTGCACAGCGAACGAAATGTCAGGACGCGTGCACCTCGCGACCCACAGCAGGCTGCCCACCAGCGATTGGAAGTTCTTGATACTGGGCATGTTGCCCCGTGGTTGCAACGGCAATTGCTCTTGAAACGCTTTGCTTTCATCGAGTACCAACACCGGTGTACGCGCTGGGTTTATCCTTTCCAGTTTGTGTGAAACCAGAATTTCCTTAATCGTCGCCTCTTGATCCAAAGTATATCCATTTCTCGGATCTCCTGTGACTCGAATACCGAGAAGCTTGGTAACATAACCCAAATCCTTTAGCTAGAGCACTTGCATGTCGTCGAAAAACCCATCCACTATTTGATCGCTGGTACCGGTGACCAGGAGATCGTCAACGTACGCCCCGACTACAGCTGTTTCATTTCCCACGTGCTTTACATAAATTCATGTGTCCGTGACACACTGCACAAAATCAAACTTCATCAATGTCTCGCACAGACACTGATGCCACAGGCGTCCAGCCTGCTTCAAACCATATAAGATTCGCCTTAGCTTGAGCGCAAGCTCCTTTGGTGATTGCACACCATAATATCGCAATTTTGCGTCTGTAATTTCCATACCTTGCGGCCCTTGCAGGTATATTTCCACATTGTTTTCGGATTTTGCTTTGGGGTAGGCACTTGGCACATCGCCGTGACGTGCCGCTACCCCCCATACTTGAGCTAGCACCAGGAGCAACTTTACGTTGTTCAACTCCATAACGGTTGAAAACGTGAATAAGTAATCATCTCCAAATACTTGCTTGTCGACTCTGGCAACTAACCTGGCCTTGTACCTCTCAACCGAACGATCTGCACAGACTTTCGTCTTGTACACCCACTTGGTCGGAAGAGGTACCTTGCCGGCGGGACGGCGCACGATGTCCCATGTGCCTAGTTCTTGGAGCGACTTGATCTCCTCCATTTCGGCGCGTTTCCACATCGTCGAACGATGGCCACCATGCTCCTCCCAGTAATTCCTTGGATCCGGCTGCATCTGTAGTGCACTTGCAGTCCCAGCATCCGTTCCACAGACTGAATAAACGCATAGTGCGGTTCCACCATTTTCATCATTTTTGTCAACCGTTTCCAAAACGACGTCGCTTGCAACCGCCCTTCTAGACTTCGACGCTTCATAGTCGCGTCCATTGGGTGTCTTCTTTTGATTCCTGCGTGACTTCCTTGCACCCTGCCCAGTGGTTTCCGCGTGCTGGGGCGTCGCTTCAGACTCCGGTATTCCATCATTTAATGTCCTGAAATCTGTGTATTTGAATCGGTGACCCTGGCACGAGATTCTGCTAACTCTTCAAGCTCTTGACTGTATTCACCTTCTAATACCTTGGTGATCTTGTTGCTAGCCTCGGCACTCAGCGTTTCAATCGCTGTGACGTGCCTGGTCACCACGACCACCCTATCCTTAAGTAGTAGCACTTTATATCCCTTGGTTTCGTCACTCTTTCCAAGGATAAGTGCGCGTTCGGCGTGCTTCGACAACGCCTTCTTCTTTGGGTCCCTACAAACCATGCACGGGGATCCGAAAACCACAATGTAATTCACCGCCGGTCGCTTGCCGGTGAGTACTTCGAGAGGCGAAATTCGACCGGTGTTTGACCTTGTCGGAGTGCGGTTGAGTGTATATGCTGCATACTCAGCCGCCTCCGACCAGTACGTCAATGGTACGCCTGATCAGAATATCATGCACCGGACCATGTTGAAAATGGTCCGGTTCATGCGCTCCGCTTTGCCATTCGACACAGGGGTGCCGGCTTCGGTAACCTGACGACGGATACCAGTCTGTTTGCAGAACAGATCAACGTTCTGGTACTCGCCGCCACCGTCGGTACGCAGAACGTGCACCCTGCAGGAGAACTCTTTTTTTAACCATGCAATGAAATGCCCGAACATTCGTGCGGCCTTGTCCTTCGTGTGCGCTGCAAAAACGCGTACATAGTTCGAAAAATGGTCGACGAAAACGACACAGTATCGATTTCCACGCCTATCGCGGGGGGTGATAGGACCCTTAAGGTCGCTGCATATCACACCCCCGATGCGATCAATCGGTGCGTTTGCACCAGAGTTCGCCTTTGGTTGCGCTTTCCTTGTGCCCTTGCCTTCAGCACAGGTCAGGCAGTTCGGTCTACTCGTGTCCGTGAGTACGATGCCTGATCTGGGGTCTTTTGAAAGCCTTTCTACAGTGTCGTAGGCCAGGTGACCCCGGCGCGCGTGAAAATGATGCAGGCTCCCTTTGTGCGCGTCTGAATCGACACCTTCCAGAACACTGTTCATCACCATACTTTCAAACCCTTTCGAAATACCATCTGGTTTTTGCGCCTTCAACCTGGCTACAAAAACTGACCCTTGAGTCACCACATCGAACAACTTTTGCCCTTTTACCATAACTCGCAGCTTGTGGCCGTCGTCGACAATTTCGCAACCCTTTTCGCGTAATCGGCCAAGCAAGATCAGGTTTCTGGCTAGTTGCGGCGCATAGTATACTTCAGTTAAAACAATAACCGTTTCACTATTGTTGCACGTTCGCAACTTAAGCCGCCCAACCTTGGTTGCCTGAAGTGTGCCACCATCCGGCAAGGTAAAATTGTCGTCGAGACTGCAATCCCTGGCATCTCCAACAGAATAGCGTTCGACACTAAATGTTTACTAGCCCCACTATCGATGATCCAGATGTCTTCATCTGCATTTCCAGTTCCACATGCATTGGAAATGCCATCCACGGTCGAAAGCACGAAACGCTTTGACGACCCTTCGTTTGCGCCACGGCTTTGCTTTTGGGTGCGTTCACCCCCGTTCTTACGGCGCTTTTCGGGGCAATACCTTTGTATGTGCCCCTCTCCACCACAGCTGTAGCACACGCGCCGCCCCTGACCAGATGTTGCTGCATGCACGTGCAACTTAGGGGCGGTCCTCGGCTTCATCGCATCATCCTCGAGCTCTTGAGCCCATGCGATCAACTCTTGAGCATGACTAAGATAATACCCCCGTCTGGGGTCATATCTAGCCATCAGCATTATCTTGAAGCGTGGTGCGGCATACTTCACAATATTTTCAACGATTAACTTTTCACTCAAACCGCTTTCGCGAGCCAGAGCTACTAAGTACAAGTAGTGCTCCGTCCAGCTGCGCTTTGGATCTTTCTCCATCGCGAACCTCGTGTCGGCTTGATGATGCGATATGGTCGTTCGAAAACCCAAATACATCTGGTCCATTACGTGGAACAACGTCGGTCGCACCCGCCACCACCATGCAACATTTGTCCGATAATATTCGGCGGCGGTGCCCTCCAAATGCTCGCCAAACTTGTTTACCTTCAACCGTTCACTACATTGAAAACCAGAACTCATCTCGGCGATCTCGAGGGCCTCTATGAACAGGTAGGCCCATTGCCGGTAGCCTGCACCCAAACCGGGATACAGCTCGCGTCCCGAAAATTTATCTATACACAACTTGGGTATTTTGTACCCGGTGTATTGCACCGGTACATTCGCCTGTGCGGCGGGCGCTGCAGTACCGCCTGCACCTTGTGCCGCAGCGGGCGCCCTACGAGGTACTTCGCGTGCACGGGGGCATGGCTTTGCGCCAGCTTCAACCCCTTCGTCCTCGGCGAGGTCAACCATTGACATCTGCTGACCGAGGGGACGGTAGTTTCGGAGACTTTCACGAAACTCATCTTGTGGTATACGTATATGTGCCTCCCTCTTACGCTAGGGGGACCTCTTCTGAAATGTGGGCCTTGTTCGCCCTGCATCATCGGCATCTGTATTCAGCGCAATCTCGCGCAAATCACGCACCATGTCCTAAAAATTGCCCACAGAGGGCACATCGTCTCCATCAAAATCATCCATCGTAAACTTAATAAAAGAACCTCAATCACTTCCGTCAATAGCTTCCCCTTCGATGAGGGACTTTCCACAAGCTCCACGAAACGTAACAACACGAAAATATTCAAACAAGCACACTCCAATCACCAAGAAAACTCTACGATATTACTTGGCGCAACTTGGGCTCATAACCTGTTAAAATCAACAAAAAAAGGTTGCGTGCACTTCGTATGATCAATACTCACCTGCGTGCAAAGTTTCGACGCGGGAGGATCAGTAGAAGTGTTGTAACTGCGTGCGCGCGCAATGGCGGTAGAGATTCAGTGCGTGTGCTTGTGCTAAACAATATAAAACGGAAAGTAAAGATATATTATGTATGGTTACTTAAGTCACTATCCAGTACTAATGCAACTTAATCTAGTAACTGCTTTCATATGAAAAAATGTATGTCTTACCTGCATCAGCCAATGGGCTTCCACTATACGGAAGAGTGTAAACTCCAAAATGGGTACACACTCTTCCAACAAAACAATCACCCAATACATCGATTCGTATAGGATCCGTCGACATGACTGCTCTTTTCTCGCGCCTGAATCCGCCCTCATACGTGGCTCCGCAAATACGCTAGATCTGCATGTATCTTATGGATCCTCGGCTTATCTTCTTATATCTATTCAACAACAATATCTTCCACTTCCCGTCCGTGAACCAGGGATTAGAATACCATGTAAAATCTCCCCAAAAAGTTTCCAGAGATGGAGGGAAGCTGTTATCCATTGGCTGGTCAGCTAGATCGAGAGCTAATATAATTTGGCTTCCAGTGCGTATGTAGCCGGTGAGTATACGCACGGTGCGGCTAGCGCACAGAGGAAGGCTTTCCTTAAAGCGGCGTTCGCCGCCACTTAGCCGATACGCCCTTATTAAGGGCTTAGTAGGAGAGAGCTCTCCTACTCGGGGCCAAGATTCCCGGGTTAGTTTACTCTAGCCTTTACTAGTGCCTTAACGGCTGTCTTCCCTTTACGGGGTGTAGATAAAGGGAGGGCTCACCTTACGCTACGGCACTCACTACACGCACGACCGGTCGAGGTCGTGCGTCTGTACTAAGGAGTGAATATATTTAATATGTAATTATTTAAACTAATATAAACTATATGTAACACTAAGTAGAATATTCCTAATTCGTACCTAGCTAAAATGTAGTGTACACACCTGTGTACTGACACGTGGATAGATGACACACCACCACACCAAGGGCCCATGCCCTGATTGGTTAAAATAACCAAAGGTTCGAAACCTTTCAACTCGGCCAATACTGACCGCAACCTGGTGTACTCATGTACACCAACACTCAGTGTTACCCGAATGTAACCCCGTTACATCCTCCCCCATCAAAACTATTGCTTACGCAGTAATCAAAATCTTGTTGGAGAACTCCAACGCCAGTACCTCTGGCTGTCCACTGTACACCTTCAGCGGTGCTATGGACTCAAACTATTCCGACAGCTCGGAAGTGGACGCCCTTGGGGAGCTCTCCCCAACGGCTGGTCATGTTGATAGCGCCGAACGGCGCTATCAGTCATCCAACCCATTCCACACACGTGGGGAGAACGCACTAACTCGTGCGCCACCGTTAACCGCTAGGGGTTATACCTCCAGGTTGCCACAGGCAACCACCACCAATGAACCGTCCTTGGTTCAAGAGGCCCGACGTGCCGGACGGGCATGTAAGGGACCTCGCGACCCTCAAAAGAGGGCTAAGAACGCGGTCAAGAGAGGCTTATCCTCTTATACCCCTGGTCCAGCGGCTATACTCTCGCGTGAAATTGCGCATCGGAACCAACTCCGGGCCCGGATACTAACGCCCAAACATTATTCCGTTAAGGCCTACCGGACGCGCCTCGGGAAGCAGGCACGCGGTGTCCTCGTGGGTATTATCCGCGAGATTCCCATTGTTCTCCTGAGGGACGAAAGCGTCGAAGACGCAGAACAGGCGTTCCGCGCCTGGGCGGAAAGGGAGAAACACCTCCCCAGTTTCGATGCGCTGTACAACAGCTTTTCCGGACACGACGTTCGGGTAGAGAGATCGCTACGCTTGGCCTATGCTCAGGCCAAAGCGCAAGGGCAATTACCTGCCTCCTATTATACGCGCTCTGCTCTCGATGGGGCGCCGGAGAGCAATGCAAGCACAGCATCTGCCTCCGGCGAACTCCCAGCTACTGGGAGTGAAGGGGCTTCTTCAGCCCCTTTGGTCGTTGACTCTCAGTGGGATTTCCAGCTCGAAAGCGTCAACGACGTCATGGCAATCCTTCCGCAGGGGAGTCTCGTACTCCCAAGAGCTCTGGGAATGTGGATACCCTTTCCACTTCACCAGGTACTTGGTCTCATCCCGTTGATGGCGTCGTGCCATCAGGCGTTCCACATGATAATGTGGAGTACCCTCCGTATCGAGCACTGGAGGAGGGGGTCGCGCTATTGCGGCGTGACTTCCACGAGCGCTGTGATCGGCACAGCCTTCGCATCCAAGATGCTCAGGAGGGACTCCGCAACGAGTGGAGTGCGAATGAACGCATCGAGGAGCGGCTTGACTCTCTCGAGTCTCTCGTTGCGGAGCTTCAGGGTCGTATATCAACCCTGTCGGAGATGTTCCGACCTGTTGCGACTTTCGTCTATCCGGTTTCTCACCCTCCTCCGAGAGGGGACCCGCCTCCGGGTTCTGGTATGGCTTAATCATACCCACATAAAAGGTTGGATGAATACGCATCGCCTTTGGGATGTCTAAGTTGTACGACAAGCCCTTTCGGGCTAATACCTTAAAGGGCCCCACAAACCTGGGGCGCAGTTTGTTGCGCAACACATTTGAAACTGAATGTGTAGAAAGATTTTTAGCGTTTAATAAAACACTTTCTCCTACTTTGTACACCTTTTCGTTACGCCGCCCCTTTCGGTCAGCTTGCTCCTTCTGCTTGTCTTGGCTTTCCGCCATGGCATCGCACACGTGTCGTAAGACACTAAGGCGCGTCGATAAAAACTTATCGATGTGCTTTCGCACAGATACAGGGCTGACATCGGGGAATCCTCCCCCCTCAAGCCCTGGGCCACACACACGTGGCGTCAACGGAACCCTCGGATTCACCAATCCGTTCACGTTAAAACGGGGTAAACCCCGTAGATGCATGTACCGAATTGTTGATATCAAATTCAACCATCGGGAGCATCTCACTCCAACTATTTGGAGAATCCGGACATAAACTCCGGAGAATATCCTCCACAACGCGATTAACGCGTTTCGTCTGACCGTCCGTGTAACGGGGTTACATTCGGGTAACACTGAGTGTTGGTGTACATGAGTACACCACGGTTGAGGTCAGTATTGGCCGGGTTGAAAGGTTTCGAACCTTTGATTATTTTAACCAATCAGGGCATGGGCCCTTGGTGTGGTGGTGTGTCAGCCATCCACGTGTCAGTACACAGGTGTGTACACTTTATTTAGCTAGGTACGAATTAGGAATATTCTACTTAGTATTACATATAGTTTATATTAGTTTAAATTAATTTAGGCTAATTACATATTAAATATATTCAGTTTACATTTCACTCTAAAGTGCAGGCGCGCGACCACACCCGGTCGCGCGCGCAGGGAGTGCCGTAGGTAAGAGGGAGCCCTCCCTTTACCTACACCCTTAGTAAGGGAGCCTTGCCGTTAAGGCATTGCGGAGCTCCTTGTCGTTAAGATATTAGCGGAGCTAGGCGCACGACCACGCCCGGTCGCGCGCGCGGTGAGTATTGTAGCCCAAGGGAGTTCTCCCTTACGCTACCTCCCTTTATAAGGGAAGCCTTGTTACAAGGGATTAGCGAAAGCTATCTGTAAACCACCCCGGGAATCTTGGCCCCGAGTAGGAGAGCTCTCTCCTACTAGGACCTTTTATAAGGGCGTATCGGCTAAGTAGCGGCGAACGCCGCTTAAAGGAAAGTCTTCCTCTGTGCGATAGCCGCACCGTGCGTGTACGCACCCGGCTACATCTGGTAGCACTTGCAGTCAATCCAACACCTGTGTTGGTGATCAACATCCTCTGAAAGGGATGGATCAGGACGATGGGGGTAAGCTAACCCCCGTCCAACAGGAAGCCTTTAAAAGGCTGTTACCCATATTGGGTGAGGATGGCATGCGCTATCTAGTGCAGCAGGGCCTCGATGCCGTGCGTGAAAGGGTGAATGCCCTTATCGCCCATGGGTCGAGTCTTCGCGGGAGTTATCCCGCGTCTACGGGGGTGCGCCCTCCGATTTCCTTTAAGATAAAGGAATCCACCGGCGAGAAAGGTGAAAACCTTTATGTGTGGCTTCGAGAGGTTGAAACCGCATTCGCCACCGCGAACGTGATCGAGGATCACCTGCAAGTGGGACTTGCACTGACCTGACCCATCTTACGGGCAAAGTCCGTACATGGGCGTTTACGTGTCAGGGTTCGGTCACGACCGTGTTCCCGAACTGGGGACTCCTTAAGCAAAAGCTTATGGACAGGTATTCAACGCCTGATCTAATTCTCCAGAATCAGCTGGTTTTTTTTAGGTGCCGTCAGGGCACTAGGGACTTGGAGACATATGTCCAAGGACTGAAGACCCTGTTGGCAGGGATGTACGTGAAAGCGTATTTGGACGATGTGTCCATCCCCGTCTGCATGGGAGGCCTGAAAGAAGGGCCAGCACGTTCGGAACTGTTCCTCGACCTACCCCAATCCCTGGGGGAGGCGTTTAAGATGGCGTTTAACGCCGAGAGGAACTTTCGTGCCTCTAAGGTGGGTCCTGAACCCATGGACCTGAGTCAGGTCGAAGTGGAGGGGAAACCTTCCGCTAAGAGTCACTCTGACTCTTTTTCGCAGAGCTTCGGGACGGAGCTCTTAGCTATGTTGCAGCGGCGTGGGCCGCTAAGGTGCCTCCTATGTGGAAGCGTGGATCATCTGCGGAACAGATGTCCACAAAATCCCCAGCGAGATAGTCGCTGGAAGGGGCCGAGGGCGGCAAAAAGGCCCTCGCCCAATACGTCGGGAAACAGCGGCTCCCAATAGGTGCAGGGCGCCTTACTGGGGGACCCCTCAGTGCTGTTAATCCCCAGGGTAGGGGACGACAGCACAAATCCACGAGGGAAGCGGTGCATTCTAGCACCTAGTTGGTGTACGATCCAGGTTTGCTGGTAGTCCTTACGGACGTGAATGCTTTGATAAGTCTTGGAGAGTCTTGATAGACTCTGGAGCGGCTGACAATTATGTCAGACGGGCTTCTGTGGAGAAGAGTCAGCTGTATGCCGAGGCCCTAGAGCCACGTTCTCATGACGTTTTCACGGTCCGTCTAGCGACGGGCGTACAGGTTTCTGTACCGAGGGTCCGGATTGACCTTAAGCTGAAGTTTGCAAACTTCGATAGCTAAGAACGTTGCCTGAGTCCTGGATTTGGACTCATTCTGGGCATGAAGTGGCTGGAACGCCACGAGCCATGGATAGACTGGAAGTCTAAGCTCATTGGCTCTACGCACCCGCGATCGGGTGAAGCATTGGCGAGTCATGAACCCTCCTTTTCTCGATCGCAAAAACGATTCTGGCGTGAGATGCCAGAGATTGGGATGTCTGAAATGATCATTCCCAATGGCGTTAAGGAAGAGTTCCTTAACGAGGGGGATTCGGCGGTTAATCCCCACGCCGTTCACGGCGAGACTGGTGAGTTACCTGTTGTAACTACAGTGGTAGGGGTAGAGACCCCTGTGGTTAAGCGCGAGGCGCTTCCACGCAAAGAGACCCGCAGTTCGTCTCTTTTGCACGTCGGAAATGATTCCGACCACGCCGTGAACGGCGAGACTGGTGAGCTACCTGTGGTAACTCCAGTGGTAGGGGTAGAGACCCCTGTGGTTAAGCGTGAGGCGCTTCCACGCAAAGAGACCCGTAGTTCGTCTCTTTTGCACGTCGGAAATGATTCCGACCACGCCGTTATAGTCGAGACTGGTGAGTTACCTGTGGTAGCTCCAGTGGTAGGGGTAGAGACCGCTGTGGTTAAGCGTGAGGCGCTTCCAAGCGAAGAGACCCGAAGTTCGTCTCTTTCGCACGTCGGAAATGATTCCGATTACGCCGTTATAGGTGAGACCGGCGAGTCACCGGTGGTAGAGGTAAATACCTCTGTGGATAGGCGCGTGGCGCTTCCAATAGATGGGGCAATGGACTCCCCCTCCATCTGGGTCTCGGGATGAGTCCCGAGGACAGTAGTCAGCAGTCCTATCGGATGCTGAATAGTGTGGCAGGTATTGTCACATAAGGCGTAAGCCTTGAACGGTTGCCTGGGGTAGGCGAACTGTTGTCGTTGGAGGAGATGTCCTTCAACGAGTTTGAGAGTGCTGTAAAAGCAGATGAAATCGACGAGGTTGTCGTATTGCGTCCGCAAGAGGAGTTGAACTCCTCATCCACGATGGACGAGTCAGTTTTGGTGAAACCAAACAATGAACCAGCGATTTTTAATCGCTTGGTGACCCAACTCTTCCGCCCTCATAGAAAGTACGCTCAGACGTACTTCGACGATACATTCGTTCATAGTCGTGCGGAAGGCGACTTGTCTGATATTCAGACGCACCTGATACATCTTCGAGCGGAGCTCGAATGTATGCGAGAGCATCAGTTATATGCAAACGCATCCAAATGTATCTTTGGTGCTGAGGAAATTCCTTTCCTCGGATGCTTCATCGGTAAGGATGGAGTGCGGGCGGATCCCGCGAAGGTGAAATCCATTGTGGAGTGGCCTTCGCCTGTAAATATTAGCGATTTACGGAAGTGGCTTGGATTATCCAATTATATCCACAAATACAGCGAGAACTACGCTGAAATGGCGAAGCCATTGACGGGCCTTCTTAAGAAGGATGTTGATTGGTGTTGGAAAACCAAACACCAAAACGCTTTCGAAGCGCTAAAGGGGAGCTTGTTAAAAGCTCCCGTTCTTGCTCTCCCGGACTGTTGGAAACCTTTTAGCGTCGTCTGCGACGCCTCAGATTTCGCAATCGGATGTGCTTTGTTACAAGCAGACTACGCGGGACGAGAACGCGTGATTGCGTTTGAGTCGAGGCAGCTTAAAGCTGCGGAACGGAATTATCCCGTTCATGACAAGGAGATACTTGCAATGAAGTATGCCCTTGTCAAGTTTAGGGTTCACCTACTCGGTTCAAAGCCGTTCGTGGTTTATACTGACCACGCGTCCATACGGACAACGACAAAGTCGCCTCATCTATCGCAACGGATGGCCCGTTGGCTATCCTTCTTTGCGGAGTACAACTTTGAGGTTAAGTATAAACCTGGCTGTAGCCGGTGAGTATACGCACGGTGCGGCTAGCGCACAGAGGAAGACTTTCCTTAAAGCGGCGTTCGCCGCTACTTAGCCGATACGCCCTTATTAAGGGCTTAGTAGGAGAGACCTCTCCTACTCGGGGCCAAGATTCCCGGGTTAGTTTACTATAGCCTTTACTATTGCCTTAACGGCAAGGCTCCCTTACAAAGGGTGTAGCTAAGGGGAGGGCTCCCCTTACGCTACGGCACTCACTACACGCACGACCGGTCGAGTCGTGCGTCTGTACTAAAGAGTGAAAAGTAAACTGAATATATTTAATATGTAATTATTTAAACTAATATAAACTATATGTAACACTAAGTAGAATATTCTTAATTCGTACCTAGCTAAAATGTAGTGTACACACCTGCGTACTGACACGTGGATGGCTGACACGCCACCACACCAAGGGCACATGCCCTGATTGGTTAAAATAACCAAAGGCTCGAAACCTTTCAACCCGGCCAATACTGACCTCAACCGTGGTGTACTCATGTACACCAACACTCATGTTACCCGAATGTAACCCCGTTACATCCTCCCCCATCAAGACTATTGCTTACGGAATAATCAAAATTTTTGTTGGAGAACTCCAACGTTAGTTCCCCTGGCCATCCATATGTACACCTCCAGTGGTGCTATGGCGTCTCCTCTAGAAGAGGTAGACTACTCCGAAAACTCGGAAGTGGATGCCTTTGGGGATACCTCCCCAATGGTGAGCCGCTCCGACAGCGCCGAACGGCGTTGTCGGCAGCCTAAACCCTTCCCCACACGTGAGGAAAATGCATCAACCAGTGCGGCACCCCTGCCCGTATCGGATGATACATCCGAATCGCCAAAGGCGATCATCACTAATGAGATGGACGCAGCTCAAGACTCCCAACTTGTCGCACAGGCGCTAAGGGCTGCGTTACGCGCCCCCAAACACCCGTCAAGGGCGGCTTATAATTTAGATGGTCCTCGTGACCTTCCAAGGTGGGCCAGGCGTTTGGTAAGGTCTAGCCTAGCGTCCTATACCCCTGGCCCCGCGGCTGAACAGCCGTACCAACGCGAACGCCGTGAGAAACTCCGGCAACAACTGCTTACACAAAAGCAGTTCACTAGCGTCTCGTACCGAGAGCGCTTGAACAGGCAGGCACAAGGTGCCCCTGTTGAGAACCTCCGCGAGGTTCCTTTCGTTCTTTCTCCGGGAGAAAGTGCCGATGATGCAGAGAAGAAGTTCCGCGCTTGGGCGGAAGGGGAGAAGCTTCTCCCCAGATTCGATGAGCTACATGACAGCAATTCCCGTCGAGACATTTGGGTGGAGAGGGTGTTGCGCCTTACATTTGCCAAAGCTAAGGCGATGGAGCAACTACGTGCTCCGTATCGCACGCGCTACGCCAGCGCCCCTGTCTCCACCATGGTGTCCGGAGACAGTGTGGTCGCCACATCTGCCTCCGGCCAACTCCCACTTATTGGGAGTGAAGGGGCTTCTCATGCCCCTCTGGTCGTTGACCTGTAGCGGGATTCTCCCGCTCAAAAGCGTCAACGAAGTCGCGGCAATCCTGCTGTAGGGGAGTCTCGAACTCCCACGAACTCTGTGAGTGTGGATAACCTTTACACTTCACCAGATACTGGGTTTGACCCCGATGATGGCGCCGCGCCATCAGCCGCTCCACATGAAAGTGTGGAGTACTCTCCGCATCGAGCATTGGAGGAGGAGGTCGCACAATTGCGACGTGAGATTCGCGCGCGCTGTGATCGACACAGCCTTCGCATTCATGATCTACACGAGGGGATCCGCGATGAGCGGGATGCCACTGATCGCTTCGAGAGGCGGCTTTCCTCTCTCGAAACGACCGTTGCGGAGCTTCGTGGTCTCACTTTAGCCCTTTCAGGCTTCCTTCGCCCTGCGGTGCCTTACGACTATCCGGATTCTCACCCTCCTCCAGAAAGGGACCCGCCTCCGGGTCCTGGTATGGCTTAAGCATACCGACATAAAAGGTCGGATGCGTACGCATCGCCTTCGGGATGTCTAAGGTGTACGACAAGCCCTTTCGGGCTAACACCTTAAAGGGGCCCACAAACCTGGGGCGCAGTTTATTGCGCAACACATTTGAAACTGCATGTGTAGGAAGATTTTTAGCGTTTAATAAAACACTTTCTCCTACTCTGTATACCTTTTTGTTACGCCGTCCCTTTCGGTCAGCTTTCTCCTTCTGCTTGTCTTGGATTTCCGCCATGGCATCGCAGACGTGTCGTAAGACACTGAGACGCGTCGATAAAAACTTATCGATGTGCTTTCGCACAGATACAGGACTGACATCGGGGAATCCTCGCCCTCAAGCCCTGGGCCACACACACGTGGCGTTAACGGAACCCTCGGATTCACCAATCCGTTCACCTAAAACGGGGTAAACCGTGTAGATGCATGTACCGAATTGTTGATAGCAAATTCAACCATCGGAAGCATCTCACTCCAACTCTTTGGAGAATCCGGACATAAACTCCGGAGAATATCCTCTACAACGCGGTTAACGCGTTCTGTTTTCCCGTCCGTCTGCGGATGATCCGCAATGGACATGAGGAGCTTGGTGCCCAGCATCCTAAACAGCGTGCCCCAAAAATGTCCCGTAAAACGGGGATCCCGATCCGACACAACGGAATCGGGTAGACCATGCTGTCGAAAGACACGTTCTAGGAACACTTTCGCTGTTCCTTGTCCATCAATGGACTCTGACACCGCCGCCAGGTGAGCCATCTTGCTCAAACGGTCTACAAAGACCAATATGCCGGTGTTCCCGGCCTTATCCTTAGGAAAACCGAAGATAAAATCCATGCTAATGGATTTCCAACACTCCGTTGGAACCGATAAGCTCGCCAAAGGCGCAGCTGAACTTGCAGAGGGTTTAGCCCTCTGACACGTCTCACAGGTGCGGATATACGCACCGACCCACTTATACATATTGGACCACCAATACAAAGCGCTTAAAGCGCTGTAGGTCTTATCCCGACCTAAATGACCCCCGGTAGGGGCGTCATGTGCCTCAAAGAGGACTCTATACTTCAGTTCCTCATAATGAAGAACTACCACCCGCGGAGTGTCCTCCGCGCTCTTGCTATAAAATAGCAGACCGTCACAGTACCTGTAACGGTGTAAACGAGCTCTAGCTCGACTTGACAGGGTTGGCTCAGACGAGCCAAGACCCTTTTCACCTAACGCGCGGATAAGCGCCGTACATTGTGGGTCTTTCCCATATGCCTGGCGTATGAGATCCACCACAGACGTGGTGACGAATGTCGCGTGAGCGAGCTCGTAATCGGGACGACGCGACAACGCGTCTGCAAGCACGTTCTGCTTGCCAGGTTTATACTTAACCTCAAAGTTGTACTCCGCAAAGAAGGAGAGACAACGGGCCATCCGTTGCGAGAGATGAGGCGACTTTTTTGCTGTCCGTAAGGACGCATGGTCAGTATAAACCACGAACGGCTTTGAGCCGAGTAGGGGAACCCTAAATTTGACAACAGCATACTTCATTGCAAGTAGCTCCTTGTAATGAAAGGGATAATTCCGTTCCGCAGCTTTAAGCTGCCTCGACTCAAACGCAATTACGCGTTCCCTTCCTGCATCGTCTGCTTGTAACAAAGCACGTCCGATTGCGAAATCGGAGGCGTCGCAGACGACACTAAATGGTTTCCCAGATTCTGGGAGAGCATGAACGGGAGCTTTTGATAAGCTCCCTTTAACCGCTTCAAAAGCGTTTTGGTGTTCAGTTTCCCAACACCAATCAACATCCTTCTTAAGAAGGTCGGTCAATGGCTTCGCCATTTCAGCGTAGTTCTCGCTGTAATTGTGGAGATAGTTGGCTAACCCAAGCCACTTCCGTAAATCTCTAAGATTTACAGGCAAAGGCCACTCCACAATGGCTTTCACCTTCGCGGGATCCGCCCGCACTCCATCCTTACCGATGAAGCATCCGAGGAAAGGAATTTCCTCAGCAACAAATATACATTTGGATGCGTTCGCATATAACTTATGCTCTCGCATAAATTCGAGCACTGCTCGAAGGTGTATCAGATGCGTCTGAACATCAGACGAGTCGCCTTCCGCACGACTATGGACGAATATATCGTTGAAGTACGTCTGAGCGTACTTCCTATGAGGGCGGAAGAGTTGAGTCACCAAGCGATTGAAAGTCGCTGGTGCATTTGAAAGCCCTTGTGGCATAACAAGCAACTCCTACAGCATGCCACTAGGCGTGCTAACCGCTGTCAGCGGAATATCGGACGCTCGCATGAGCACCTGATAATACCCGTCCACCAGATCTAAGGCAATGTACACAGTACAGCCCGCCATATTGTTCTGGAGGACATCCTTCCGAGGAATCGGAGTCTGCATGGGTACATTAGCTGCATTCAGCTTGTTGTACGCATGCACAATGCGCCACTTTCCGTTCGGTTTACGAACACAAAAGGTGGTAGATGAGTGAGGATACTTGCTCTCCCGTACCATCCCTGCCTCTTCTTTCCCCTTGAAGAATGCGTCGATGACGTCGCATTGCCCCTCGGGGAGAGACCACTGCCTAGTGACGCAGTATCTGGTTCCAGGAACCAAATCAATTCCATGTCGGACTCCCCGATCCTGTGGTAACCCCATCGGTGGGTTGTCACTAATGACATCTCCGAATTCCTTAAGTAAGGAATGGTAAGGGTCCTCAGATCCGTGAGAATCTTGAGACCGCTTCGGGCATTCAATGCCTGTTTGGTTCGCACCAAAACTGACTCGTCCATCGTGGATGAGGAGTTCAACTCCTCTTCCGGACGAAACACGACGACCTCGTCGATTTCATCTGCTTTCAAAGCAGTCTCAAACTCGTTGAAGGACATCTCCTCCAACGACAACAGTTCGCCTACCCCAGGCAACCGTTCCAGGCTTACGCCTTCTGTGACAACACCTGTCACACTATTCAGCATCCGATAGGACTGCTGACTACTGGACTCGGGAGTCATCCCGAGATCCAGATGGAGGGAGTCAATTGCCCCATCTATTGGAAGCGCCACGCGCCTATCCATAGATGTCTCTACCTCTACCACCGTTGACTCGCCGGTCTCACCTATAACAGCGTAGTCGGAGTCATTTCCTACGTGCGAAAGAGAAAAACTTCGGGTCTCTTCGCTTGGAAGCGCCTCGCGCTTAACCACAAGGTTTTCTACCCCTACCACTGGAGTCGCAACTTGTTCGCCGGACACGGCGTGGTCGGAATCAGTTCCGACCTGTAAAAGAAACGAACTTCGGGTCTCTTCTCTAAGCGCCTCGCGCTTAACCCCAGAGGATTCCAACTCTATCACTGGCGACTCACCAGTCTCGCCTATATCGGCGCGGGGATTAACCGCCGAATCCCCCTCGTTAAGGAACTCTTCCTTAACGCCATTGGGAATGATCATTTCAGACATCCCAATCTCTGGCATCTCACGCTAGAATCGCTTTTGCGATCGAGCAAAGGTGGGTTCATGACTCGCCAATGCTTCACCCGACCACGGGTGCGTTGAGCCAATGGACTTAGAATTCCATTCTATCCATGGCTCGTGGCGTTCCAGCCACTTCATGCCCAGAATGAGGTCATACCTCGAGTCCAAATCCAGGACTAGGCAACGTTCTAAGCTGTCGAAGTCTGCAAACTTCAGCTTAAGGTCAATCGATACCTTGGGTACAGAAACCTGTACGCCCGTCGCAAGACGGACCGTGACAACGTCACGAGAACGTGCCTCTAGGGCCTCGGCATACAGCTGACTCTTCTCCACAGAATCCTGTCTGACATAATTTTTAGAAGCTCCAGAGTCTATCAAGACTCTCCAAGGCTTATCAAAGCCTTTCACGTCCGCAAGGATGACTAGCAACCCTGGCTGGTACATCAACTCGGTGCTAGAAAGCACCGCTTCCCTTGGGGCTTTGTGCTGTCGTCCCCTACCCTGGGGCTTAACAGCACTGAGGGGTCCCCCAGTAGGGCGCTCCGCACCTACTGGGAGCCGTCGTTTCCCGACGGCTTGGACAAGGGCTTTTCCCCCACCATTGATCCCTTGTAGCGAGTGTCTCGCTGGGGATTTTTCGGACATCTGTTCCTCAGATGATCCATGCTCCCACACAGGAAGCATCTCAGCGGCCCATGTCGCTGCAGCATAGCTAAGAGATCCGCCTCGAAGCTCTGCGAAAAGGAGTCAGAGTGACTCTTAGCGGAAGGTTTCTCCTCCGCTTCGACCTGACACAGGTCCATGGGTTCAGGACCCACCTTAGAGGAACGGAAGTTCCTATCGGCGTTGAACGCCATCTTGAACGCCTCCTCCAGAGATTGGGGTCGGCATCGGAACAATTCCGAACGTGCTTGCCCTTCTCTCAGGCCTCCCATGAAGACGGGGATGGACACATCGTCCGAATACGTTTTTGCGTACATCCCTGCCAACAGGGTCTTAAGCTCCTGGATATAAATCTCCAGGTCCTTAGTGCCGTGAAGGCACCTCAGGAACGCCAGTTGATTCTGTAAAACCAGATCAGGCGTTGCGTACATGTCCATGAGCTTCTGCTTAAGGACCTTCCATGTTGGGAACACGTCTGTGACTGACTCCGAACACGTAAACGCCCATGTACGGGCTTTTCCCGTAAGATGGGTCAATGCAAGTCCCACTTGCAAGTGATCAGCGGCCATGTTCGCTGTGGCGAAGGCCGTTTTGACCTCTCGCAACCACACGTAAAGGTTGTTACCCTTCTCTCCGGTGAACCCCTTTATCTAAAACGATAATGGGGGTCGCACCCCCGTGGAATGAAATCCACTACAACTCGCCTCATGAGCGATGAGGGCATTTACCCTTGCCTTTACGGCCTCAAGGCCCTGCTCCACTAGGAGCTTGATGCCTTCTTCCCCTGTTAAGGGTAACAGCCTTTTAAAGGCTTCCTGCTGGACGAGGGTCAAACTATCCCAATCGTCCTGATTCATCCTTTGCAGAGGATGCCTAGTCTACCAACACAGGTGTTGGATTGACTACAAGTGCTACCAGATGTAGCAGGTGCGTATACGCACGGTGCGGCTAGCGCACAGAGGAATACTCTTCCTTAAAGCGGTAGCTACCGCTACTTAGCCGATACGCCTTTGTAAAGGGCTTAGTAGGATAATTCTCCTACTCGGGACCAAGATTCCCGGGTTGGTTTACTACTTAGCCTTAACGGCTGTATTCCCTTTACGGGATATAAGTAAAGGGAGGGCTCCCTCTTACCTACGACATTCACTGCGCGCGCGACCGGTAGAGGTCGCACGTCCGCAAAATAGAGTGAAATGTAAACTGAATATATTTAATATGTAATTAGCCTAAATTAATTTAAACTAATATAAACTATATGTAATACTAAGTAGAATATTCCTAATTCGTACCTAGCTAAAATGTAGTGTACACACCTGTGTACTGACACGTGGATGGCTGACACACCACCACACCAAGGTCCCCTTCCCTGATTGGTTAAAATAACCAAAGGTTCAGAACCTTTTCAAACCGGCCAATACTGACCTCAACCGTGGTGTACTCATGTACACCAACACTCAGTGTTACCCGAATGTAACCCCGTTACATCCTCCCCCATCAAGACTATTGCTTACGCAATAAACAAAATTTTGTTGGAGAACTCCAACGCCATACCTCTGGCTGTCCATTGTACACCCTCAGCGGTGCTATGGACGCAAACTATTCCGACGGCTCGGAAGTGGACGCCCTTGGGGAGCTCTCCCCAACGGCTGGCCATGTTGATAGCGCCGAACGGCGCTATCAGTCATCCAACCCATTCCCCACACGTGGGGAAAACGCACTAACTCGTGCGCCACCGTTACCCGCTAGGGGTGATACCTCCAGGTTGCCACAGGCAACCACCACCAATGAACCGTCCTTGGTTCAAGAGGCCCGACGTGCCGGACGGGCACGTAAGGGACCTCGCGACCCTCAAAAGAGGGCTAAGAACGCGGTCAAGAGAGGCTTATCCTCTTATACCCCTGGTCCAGCGGCTATACTCTCGCGTGAAATTGCGCATCGGAACCAACTCCGGGCCCGGATACTAACGCCCAAACATTATTCCGTTAAGGCCTACCGGACGCGCCTCGGGAAGCAGGCACGCGGTGTCCTCGTGGGTATTATCCGCGAGATTCCCATTGTTCTCCTGAGGGACGAAAGCGTCGAAGACGCAGAACAGGCGTTCCGCGCCTGGGCGGAAAGGGAGAAACACCTCCCCAGTTTCGATGCGCTGTACAACAGCTTTTCCAGACACGACGTTCGGGTAGAGAGAGCGCTACGCTTGGCCTATGCTCAGGCCAAAGCGCAAGGGCAATTACCTGCCTCCTATTATACGCGCTCTGCTCTCGATGGGGTGCCGGAGAGCAATGCAAGCACAGCATCTGCCTCCGGCGAACTCCCAGCTACTGGGAGTGAAGGGGCTTCTTCAGCCCCTTTGGTCGTTGACTCTCAGTGGGATTTCCAGCTCGAAAGCGTCAACGACGTCATGGCAATCCTTCCGCAGGGGAGTCTCGTACTCCCAAGAGCTCTGGGAATGTGGATACCCTTTCCACTTCACCAGGTACTTGGTCTTACCCCGGTGATGGCGTCGTGACATCAGGCGTTCCACATGGTAATGTGGAGTACCCTCCGTATAGAGCACTGGAGGAGGGGGTCGCGCTATTGCGGCGTGACTTCCACGAGCGCTGTGATCGGCACAGCCGTCGCATCCAAGATGCTCAGGAGGGACTCCGCAACGAAGGAAGTGCGAATGAATGCATCGAGGGGCGGCTTGCCTCTCTCGAGTCTCTCGTTGCGGAGCTTCAGGGTCGTATTTCAACCCTGTCGTAGATGTTCCGACCTGTCGCGCCTTTAGGCTATCCGGCTTCTCACCCTCCTCCGAGAGGGGACCCGCCTCAGGGTTCTGGTATGGCTTAAGCATACCCACATAGAAGGTTGGATGCGTACGAATCGCCTTCGGGATGTCTAAGGTATACGACAAGCCCTTTCGGGCTAGTACCTTAAAGGGCCCCACAAACCTGGGGCGCAGTTTATTTCGCAACACATTTGAAACTGCATGTGTAGGAAGATTTTTAGCGTTTAATAAAACACTTTCTCCTACTTTGTATACATTTTTATTACGCCGCCCCTTTCGGTCAGCTTGCTCCTTCTGCTTGTCTTGGCTTTCCGCCATGGCATCGCAGACGTGTCGTAAGACACTAAGGCGCGTCGATAAAAACTTATCGATGTGCTTTCGCACAGATACAGGGCTGACATTGGGGAATCCTCCCCCCTCAAGCCCTGGGCCACACACACGTGGCGTCAACGGAACCCTCGGATTCACCAATCCGTTCACGTAAAACGGGATAAACCCCGTAGATGCATGTACCGAATTGTTGATAGCAAATTAAACCATCGGAAGCATCTCACTCCAACTCTTTGGAGAATTCGGACATAAACTCCGGAGAATATACTCCACAACGCGATTAACGCGTTCCGTCTGACCGTCCGTCTTCGGATGATCCGCAGTGGACATGAGGAGCTTGGTGCCTAGCACCTTAAACAACGCTCCCCAGAATAGTACGGTAAAACGGGGATCCCGATCCGACACAACGGAATCGGGTAGACCATGTTGTCGAAAGACATGGTCTAGGAACACTTTCGCTGTTCCTTGTCCATCTATGGACTCTGGCACCGCCGCCAGGTGAGCCATCTTGCTCAAACGGTCTACAAAGACCAATATGCCGGTGTTCCCGGCCTTATCCTTCGGAAACCCGAAGATAAAATCCATGCTAATGGATTTCCAACACTCCCTTGGAACCGATAAGCTTTCCAAAGGCGAAGCTGAACTTGCAGATGGTTTAACCCTATGACACGTCTCACAGGTTCGTATATACGCACCGACCTAATTATACATATTGGGCCACCAATACAAAGCGCTTAAAGCGCTGTAGGTCTTATCTCGACCTAAATGACCCCCGGTAGGGGCTTCATGTGCCTCAAAGAGGACTCTATACTTCGGTTCCTCGTATGAGGAACTACCACCCGCGGAGTGTCCTCCGCGCTCGTGCTATAAAATAGCAGACCGTCACAGTACCTGTAACGGTGTAAACGAGCTTTAGCTCGACTTGACAGGGTTGGGTCAGACGAGCCAAGACCCTTTTCACCTAACGCGCGGATAAGCGCCGTACATTGTGGGTCTTTCTCATACGCCTGGCGTATGAGATCCACCACAGAAGTGGTGACGAATGT
>CM047581.1:8276057-8324535 GCA_026184515.1 Peronosclerospora sorghi | reverse complement strand
CAATCAGGTGCGACCATATATCTGCATACTATTCCAGGTCTGTCGTGGACGAACACATATCACGTGATTGGTCAAAGACCATCCAATTGAAAATCCCATTATAATTTCATCCAAAATCAGATTGCCATGCTCAGCCTCCACAGGTGCTCCGCGCGTCCTCAAACTTCCACATGTCTACTCCGAACTCGAGCAACTTGTCACATATGGCTCCATCCGATAAGTGCCTTACCAACCATAACATTTAATCTTTTCTTCTTCCCTTGATATGTATCACCTTTCTCAGTGTAACAGGTGATTCTCTCGCTTCGTTACACTTCTGAGGGCGGGTTTACACATTCGGCTCCTGCCCCATCATACTGAGGCTCAGCTGTTACTGCTTAAGCTCATTCGTTGTTTTTCTTCTGTGTCTCTCGCGGTTGTTATGCAGGTTTCACACCGATAACACCCCAACTAGCTGTTTCTTCGCATAACCGCCATCGACACTCAGGTTTACTGCCCCTGTGGCTCGCTTGTTTGTTTTTCTTCACACTTTGTGCTTCTCCGTACAGGTTTTGCACCTTTTGGATCTCATTGGGTATCTCTTCGTACGGGATTCGTTGACGCACAGGCATAATCATATCATGTTGTGTTAGATGTACAGGTTTTGCACCTTTTGGACCGTGACAGGTATCTCTTCGTATCATCTTGTTGCCGCCGTACAGGTTTTGCACCCTTAGGACCTCGTGAGGTATCTCTTCGTACGATCTTGCGCTGGTTTGTCATTACTTCGTCTTGTTTTATGTTAGATGTACAGGTTTTTCACGTTTTGGACCGTGATAGGTATCTCTTCGTATCTTCTTGTTGTCGCCATACAGGTTTTGCACCCTTAGGACCTCTTGAGGTATCTCTTCGTACGATCTTTGTCTTGTTATGCGGTTCTACGTGTTGTTTTCAATGGATGTACAGGTTTCACACATTTAGTACCCTGACAGGTTTCTCTTCGTACGATCTTTGATGTTGCCGTACAGGTTTCACACCTTTAGCACCCTGACAGGTTTCTATTTGTACGATCTTTGTCTTGTTATGCGGTTCTCCGTGTTGATTTCAATGGATGTACAAGGTTTCACACCTTTAGTACCCTGACAGGTTTCTCTTCGTACGATCTTTGTTGTTGCCGTACCGGTTTCACACCTTTAGCACCCTGACAGGTTTCTCTTCGTACGATCTCATTAATACGCGAATTTTACATCTTAATACTGATTCATGGAGCACTCATAGGCTCACTCTCCATATTACCATCGTCATAGTTAACCATATTGCGTCAGCAAAATTAAATTGCGTCGTGACTCATCCACATGTTCCAGCAAACTTCCAGTCCTTGTTGAAACATGTATTTTTCTTTTTGTATTCTGCTTTTCTTTTTGTTATGCCACCCAATGCAACCAACTCGGGTCCGCATTCTACTCATCACAATTAACATGGGTTCGTGATAGGGATGTACTACATCTTCAGGGTCTTGTCACACTGGTTTTATTTTTCTTGCTATTTTCTTGAATGTCTTTTTATTTTTATCCTTATATTTTTTATCTTGTGAGGCTTCTACATCTCAGCCTCAGCTGCATCCTCTTCTGCTGGGTTCCGACTTCCTTTATATTCAACAACATTATCTTCCACAGAGTATGAACCACCATTTATGTCCGCCCCTTGTTCCACGGTCTCACTTCCTTGGTGTTGACGATGTCCTTTCTTCGGTTTACTCATGTTTCGAGTGATCACAAATACTTGTGGTGACCGATATCCACCATCTTCCCCAACAGTGACTTCAGTGGTATCCACTTGTGCCTCATTACTTGGATTACTTCTGAAGTCGTCGAACGATTTAGAAGTCGCCTCCGGGGGGTCCTCACTCTTATCCCTTTCTGGAGGACCATCTGCATTGGCATAATCCGAGACATCTGTTGCTTCAGTAGTCTCTGACATATTCTTTTTTTCTTCTTTTTCTTCAAATGTAACTTTTTCCTTCGTTTTTTCTTGTATTTTTTTCTTTTCTTGATCCTCGTCCATAGTGAGTGATCTTTCCAAATGCAAAATGTATCATTTTTCTTGTTTTCTTTTACACTTAAAGGTGAACGCGGTGTCGCTTTCACATTGTTCGACAATGCCCCCTTTGCTCTCGACAGTGGTTGCAACGCACTGTGGGGTTAGGCGTTTAACTGTGCGGCCACTTGGTCCTTGGTTAGTTCCCCGGACTTCAACTTGCTCCGCATCTCGGCCATCTCTTCGATGAACTTCCGACAATACTTCACATCATGACCGACTGTTTTACAATGCTCACACGCCTGCAACTTCCAACATCTGTCTTTATCGTGTCATCTTCGATTGCAATGTTCACACACCACGCCCCCATCATTGTTATTAGGCGCGCTCGTTCGTGCACCTCTGTAGTCATAATTAGAACGTGACCGCTGCATGGCATGTACTTCTCCGCCCATCACGTGTACACTGGGTTGCGCATCCTCATATATCACTTCGGCACTCTTGCGTGCAGTCATTTTCTTCCCTGGACTGGTCAGGCGTGCCTCATGCTTCGTCAACACCCTTTCCAATTCTTCAATATTATTGAAAGTCATATGCTGATATTGCATTTGTATGACACAATCATGAATAGTGTTAAAGAATTGCTGGATGTGCTCTTCCAACAATGAGGTGTTACGGACATCTCGGAAGTCCATTCCAGCTCGTAACGCCGCGGCATTTAACCGGTATAGATAAGTGGTCGCTAGCTCGTCTTGTTTCTGTGTCAATTTGGAATAAAGGACCCGAGGCGACACTTTGTCCACACAAAACTTCCGTTGAAACAAATCTATCACCGCATCCCAATTATACTTCACGGTATCCGCCAGTTGTTCATACCACCAAGACGCCGTGTTCGTCAAACTATCCACAAACATTCCTAGCCGTTGATCGTCATCCCAACGTGAAATGTTTGCCACATGTAAAAATCTTGTTACCCATGCCCTTGCACTCCCCGCGTCTTGTCTATTCCCGTCAAATGTCTTGATCTCCGTATTCTGGATAATGGCTGTGACAGGATGACCCGATGATGCCCACGCATTGTGTCTTCCACTGGACATGCTGTATATTGATGGTTTTGGCGGGTTGGAATATGCTCTTTCTGGAGCCGCCAATTTTCGGTATGTTGAACTAGTCGCCCCTCTCGTAGTAACCGGCGTGAGACTAGCTGATAGAGATGCTGTAATTTTAGTCAACTCCTCCAAACTTAAGTGTCCGTCTTGCATCATTTGGACTAAATTTGCCACCACTGGGTCCTGTTGTTGCGACACTGGTCGTGGTGGTGACATGATCTCGTCCTCAACCGAGGAAAATTCCAACTTCTTCTGTACTAGACGGTCCGGTTTTGGTCTCCAATCCACAGTGACCCCCAACTCATCGTCATTACACAGCTCCTGCATACCCGGTGGTTTAGACTCTTTCACCGGTGTGTGAGTGGTGTCTGCCACAATTTAATAACTTGGACTGACATCCGTAGCCTCTTTCCGGTAAAACATCAAGGATGTTTCCCACTGGTTTTCCGCTAATAATAGTGACACCATCAGACCAATATCTTTTGCGGTACGATCCAGATTGAAGTCACATGCATTATCGAATTCTTCCCGTCGTACAAACTCACAGCCACAATTTCGAAGCAGCGTTTCAATAGCTTCAATTGCCTCTTTTAATCCCCCAAAATAAGTAAGATCTTCTTTAACTCTAAAATTAGGGGCAGCTCTTGCCACCTTGCGAATCTCATATAATGAAAACCAACTATGTGAGCCCCCAGGTAGCTTCAGTACATGCCGTTGATACCGTGCCATTCTTGCACAGGCATCAGAGAAAGTGTAAGTTCTATTAGGGTCGTACTGAGCATGCTGTAAAGTAAAGACAAGCTCTTTCTCTCCCTCGGTAGACACTAAAGCCATTTTTTAAATGTAATTGTATTAAGTCGACGTGAAGTCCCGGGTCGCGGCACCAGTTGTCGTGAAGGAACTTAAATTTTCGTGGTTTCCACTCAAAAACAACACAAGGAAGCGATACAATACACCTCTCTTGCTTAAACTTCCCAGGCTCTTGATACTTACGTCCAAACCTTGATACAAAGTTACTGAAAATGGACACTTCCTGGTAACACTCAGGATGCCCCTTAACTTAGGTAATCGCAGAGGATCTTTATCACGCTTTAGCACGCGTTCACTTAAAGGTGTCCTCGGATTGTACTTAGTTTTGTATAGGTTTAGAGAGAAGGTTTTGTTAGATGGAGGTCGACTGGTCACTAAGGGAAAAATTTGATTATATTAAAAGTATTAAGAAATCTTATATCTACCTCCAGTATCTGTTCACCCTGTTACTTCTTGGCTACTTCAGCACTGGCTTCAATACCGAAAACTCACTTCATGGCCGACTACGACACCGTATACTCTTTATGTATACTTTCCGTATACACTTCACCGTAAACTTCAGCCACTTCACCACACCCCTACCACTGGAGTCGCAACTTTCTCGCCGAACACGGCGTGGTCGGGAACCCCGACCTGGAGAGGAGACAAACCTCGTGTCTTTTCTCTAGGAAGTGCCTCGCGCTTATCCCCAGAGGAATCCACCTCTACCACTGACGACTCACCAGTCTCGCCTATAACGGCGTGGGGATTAACCGTCGAATCCCCCTCGTCAAGGAACACTTCCTTGACCTCATTGGGACTGATCATCTCAGACATCCCAATCTCTGGCATCTCTCGCCAGAATCGCTTTTGCGATCGAGCAAAGGTGGGTTCATGACTCGCCAATGCTTCACCCGATCGCGGGTGCGTTGAGCCAATGGACTTCGAATTCCAGTCTATCCAAGGCTCGTGGCGTTCCAGCCACTTCATGCCCAAAATGAGGTCATACCTCGAGTCCAAATCCAGGACTAGGCAACGTTCTAATCTGTCGAAGTCTGCAAACTTCAGCTTAAGGTCAATCGTGACCTTAGGTACAGAAACATGTACGCCCGTCGCAAGACGGACCGTAACAACATCACGAGAACGTTCCTCTAGGGCCTCGGCATACAACCGACTCTTCTCTACAGAATCCCGTCTTACATAATTTTCAGAAGCTCCAGAGTCTATCAAGACTCTCCAAGGCTTATCAAAGCCTTTCACGTCCGCAAGGACGACCAGCAAACCTTTCTGGTACACCAACTTGGTGCTAGAAAGCACCTTTTCCCTCGGGGATTTGTGCTGTCGGCACCTACCCTGGGGTTTAACAGCACTGAGGGATCCCCCAGTAGGTCGCCCCGCACCTACTGGGAGCCGTCGTTTCCCGACAGTTGGTCGAGGGCCTTTTACCCGCCCTCGGCCCCTTATAGCGAGTGTCTTGCTGGGGATTTTTCGTACATCTGTTCCACAGATGATCCGTGCTTCCACACAGGAAGCATCTTAGCGGCCCATGCTGCTGCAGCATTGCAAGGAGCTCCGACTCGAAGCTCTGCGAGGTATAGTCAGAGTAACTCTCAGCGGAAGGTTTCTCCTCCGCTTCGACCTGACTCAGGTCCATGGGTTCGGGACCCACCTTAGAGGAACGAAAGTTCCTTTCGGCGTTTAACGCCATCTTAAACGCCTCCCCGGTGGATTGGGGTAGGCATCGGAATATTTCCGAACGTGCTGGCCCTTCTTTTAGGCCACCCATGAATACGGGAATGGACACATCGTCCGAATACGCTTTCGCGTACATCCCTGCCAACAATGTCTTAAGTTCTTGGATGTATGTCTCCAAGTCCCTATTTCCCTGACGGCACCTCAAAAACGCCAGCTGATTCTGAAAAACCAGATCAGGCGTAGCATAAATGTCCATAAGATTTTTCTTAAGGACTCCCCAGGTCGGAAATACGTTCGTGACCGAATCCGGACGCGTAAATGACCATGCACGGGCTTTACCCGTAAGATGGGTTAGTGCAAGTCCCACTTGCAAGTGATCCTCGATCACATTCGCTGTGGAGAAGGCCGTTTCGACCTCGCGAAGCCACATATAATGGTTATCACCTTTTTCACCGGTGAATTCCTTTATCTTAAAGGACAACGGAGGGCGTACCCCCGTAGACGTGGAGTGACTTCCACGAAAAATTGCCTCATAGGCGATGAGGGCGTTAACCCTCTCTCGCACGGCATCAAGGCCCTTCTCCACAAGGAGCTTCATCCCATCCTCACCCAGAATGGATAACAGCCTTTTAAAGGCTTCTTGTTCGACGGGGGTTAGCTTACCCCAATCGTCCTGGTTCATCCTTTGCAGAGGATGTTGTCTACCAACACGGGTCTTGGTTTGACTACAAGTGCTACCATATGTAGCAGGTGCGTACACGCACGATGCGGCTAGCGCACAGAGGAAGACTTTAGACTTTCCTTAAGCGGCGATACGCCGCTACTTAGACGATAAGCCCTTAGTTAAGAGCTTAGTGAGAGATCACTCTCTCAATCGGGGCCAAGATTCCCTGAGTTTACTGTTAGTAAACACTAACGCCTTATGCCAAGGCTTCCATTAGAAAGGGGGTAGCTAAGGGAGGTGCTCCTTTTTGCTACAACACTCACTGCGCGCGCGACCGTTCGGGGTCGTGCGTCTAGCATATGGTGAAGAAGAGTCTCTTTTTGCGTGTGGTGAAAGTAGAGTCTTTATTTATGACATAAAGAAGATGATCTGCGGCTGTTATTACTCCAAGGTATATTCTTCACGCCAAGACCCTTAATACTAGCGCGACGTTGTGGTCTAAAGCTGAAAGCATCGGTGGCCATCTTCTTCTTCCATAGTCAATGATCCGTAGCGACAAAGATCGTGTTAACCTTCATCATGAGTTCCAAGCGGCACACACAGCGTCTCATCAAAGTCTTGAACCTTCATAATGCGAATAACTTGAAAATTATGGCTTGTAATTATGGCTTGATTGACCCGAATGAAGAGAATATTGAGCCAGATAGTGTGGGGAGCCGAGGGCGCACGACTTTTCGTTGCCTTTATCATCGTGATTGGACCCGCCGTTTGTCTTAAAAGCTGTGCCTGTGTCTTGGCTTTCTTTTGCGGTGCTGCTGGTTTCATTTCATGGTCTGGTTCACTTGTTACCTCCCGCGCCCTAGCGCCCCTCGCCGCGACTGACACTTCTGTTTGAGTGTGTTGTTAAATATTTGAATTGGGGAGGAATATTTTCGACCAATCAGAAGCAACCCACGACGGCCACCTCGCGACTGATTGACTTATGATTGGTATGAATGTGGAGATATAAATGGATATTTTCAGCCAATCAGAGGCGACTTGCGACGGCCACCTCGCGACTGATTGACTTATGATTGGTATGAATGTGGAGATATAAATGGATATTTTCAGCCAATCAGTGGCGACCCGCGACAGCCACCTCGCGACTGCCACCTCACGACTGATTGACTTATGATTGGTATGAATGTGGAGATATAAATGGATATTTACAGCCAATCAGAAGCGACCCGCGACGGACACCTCGCGACGGCCACCTCGCGATCGATCGGATTATGAAGGGTTGAGTGGAATTGGTGTGTGATATTGTATTGTTTTAAGTGGGAGTTTTCGGCCAATCAGAAGTGACCCTCGACGGCCGTCTCGCGATGACCAATCCGATCAATCAGATTGCAGAGGGTCTCCTAAGCAACTGTTAAGTATGATCAATCAGATTACAGAGGGCCTCAGCAGTAACTGTCAAGTATTAAAGTCAGCGCTGAAGTAACCAAGAAGTAGTGGGTGAAATAAGTAATTGACTTTGATGTAAGCGTTAGTAACACTGAATAGAATCAAATTTCCCCTGAACTGCAGAGATCTATGGCGGCCCTAAAAACCTTCTTTACTGTTCTAAAAAAACAAGTGTAATACAAAGAAGTCGTTAAGTGAACGCCTAAGCAAGCGGAGCAGCAGCCTTTTGGAGCTAGCGGGTGTTGGAGCAGCCTGGAGCTACTGATGGGAAGTGTGTACCTAGTGTGTTTGGTTGATTTGTTGGTTCGGGCGGTAGTAATAAGTAACCGGGAAGTTAAGCAAGAAGGACTGGTTTATTACTTTCTTATGTTGTTAATTAAGTGGAATTATTAAAATTTTCAACCCCTTCACAACAACTCGTGCCGCGACCCGGGGATAGCGTCGACTTCAAATTTAAACCCACACAATGGCGTTAGTATCAAAAGGGGATGGTCAAGATCTCCATTTTACATTAGACTACTCCCAAAATGATACTAACAGGACCAACACATTTTCAGAAGCCTGTGCAAAGGTAGCGCAGTACCAACAACAGGTGCATAGATTACCGGGTGATTCAAGCAGTTGGTTTTCACTATTTGAGATACGCAAGATAACGCAGGCTGCACCCAGATATAGAGTGCTAGAGGATCTTAGTACATTTGGAGATTTACAAGCATCGGTGGTGTTGTTGGATGATATGTTCTTAAAATTGGGGTATGAAATCATCATACGGGACGATTTTGAAACTGCGTGTGATTATGATTTGGAACGAACCACAAAAGACATTGGACTGATGGTGTCTTTACTATTAGCAGAAAATCAGTGGGAGACATCATTAGTGGTAGTCGAGAAGAAACTTCCAATATTATTCCCACCTACTACATAATAGCAGACATCGTACATACACCGGTGAGCGAGTCTAAGCCACCGGGTATGTTGGAGCTCTTTGAAAGAGTTTGAAGAAGTGCTACCATTGCGACCCAGAAGAATTACCAAAACAAAAAAGAAATTGGAGTTCTCACCAGATGAAGATGAGATTATGTCCACACCAAAACTAGCTGTGCCTAAATAATATCCAGGGATGGCTGTGTCCTATACAGGGTCCAGGGGTGGCTGTGCCTAAACAAGATCCAGTGGTAGCCAACCTAGTGAAGATGATGCAAGATGGGCCTTTGGGTTTGGTGGAATTGACCAGAATCACGGCAACCTTGTCAGCTAGTTGCGCACCCAATACAATGAGATTAGCACCTAGTACATCGTATCATACACCAGCTACGCAACCCCGGACACATCATAATACTTCAGGGTATGGTATGCCTGGTGGAAGTGCAAACGCATGGGCACCCTCACTTCAACCAGTCACAGCCATCATTCAGAACACCGAAATAAAACCTTTTGACTGGAATAGGCAGGATGCTGGAAGTTCACGGGCTTGGTCGATCGTTTCTCAAATGTAGCCAATATATCACATTGGAATGATAGTCAACGTTTGGGAATGTTTGTCGAAAGTTTGACAAGCACAGCGTCATGGTTGTATGAACAACTAGCAGATTCGGTAAAAAAAATGACTGGGGTACTGTGATCACGCTTTCCAGAAGAAGTTTTGTGTGGATAAAGTGTCGCTCGAGTTATGTATTCAAGATTGACGCAGAAACATGATGAGTTGGCTACCACATACTTATATCGATTAAACGCAGAAGCGTTATGGATTTAGAAATACGTTCAATGCTTCACTATTGGAAGAACACATCAACCGTTATTTGATACCATTCATGATCGCACCATACAGATGCAGTATCAACATATCACTTTCTCAGCTATTGAAGAGCCAGAAAGATTATTGATTAAACATGAAGCGCGGCTTATGAGGCCTGGAAAGGAGATAGCTACACGTAAGAATGTTGATGCTATGTATGAAGACCCTCAACCTAGCGTGCATATGATGGGTGGGGAAGTACATGCAGCACAGCGGGCACGACCGGTGTACGAAGATAAGAGTGCGCGAACGACAACAAATCACAATACTGACCATGGTGTGATATGTGAACACTGTAACCGAAGGGTGCATGAAAAGAGCCACTGTTGGAAATTGGTGAATTGTGAGCATTGCGATAACTTTGGGCATGATGCAAAGTATTGTCGGAAGTTCATTGAAGATATGGCTGAGATGCGCACTAAATTTAATGCAGGACAGTTGAATAATGCTCAGGTGGTGGAGAAGTTAAACGCCTAGCCCCACAGTGCATTGCAACCACTGTCGAGAGAAAAGGGGGGGGGATTTGTCAAGTGAAATTGAACCGACACCGCTGTCACATTACACAAAAAATAAAACCGAAAAAAATAATACATGTTGCATAGATGGATCGCTCATTTTGGACGAGGATCAAGAAAATAAGAAAATTCAAGAAAAAATGACAAAACAAGCTACCTCCAGTGAGGGTAAGACACAATCTGAACTGGCGATAAGTGATGAAGAAACAAAGATTTTAGCATGTGTCACACCGGTGGATAAAAATATGGGAGAAAGAGATGGATGGCAACAGACAGTGGAAGTAAAACAGCTTGAAACGCAACTTTATGTTAATGGGGCCGTGGATGATCTGGAATTACAATTGATGCTGGATTTGGGTGCAAACATATCAGGTTTGCACAAAAATGTGGCACGGAAGTTTTAAATAGCAGTTCGGATGTTTGACACTCCAACTAGCTTTTGTGGTTTGACGGACAGTACCATTGGAGCAATAGGTGTGGCTACGGTCAGGCTTCGCATAGGTGCATCAGTGGTATTCACCTGTGAGATGTGAGTCGCTAGTATTAACACACATGCATTAGCGATACTGGGTACAGACTTTTTGGTCAAGTCGGGTGTAATTTGATCATGAAGGACCTAAGTTGTTAAATCCCCAGGGAAGACCCGTTTCCGCTGATTACACGAGAAGATTTGATGTCAGAAGAATATCTACAGGTACATACACAAGTGATGGAGAGTGATAGAATGCCGATCAATTGAACCAACGTACATGCAGTGAAAACTGTTGGAGATAAGCATCCTGCTGTGTATGTAATGGATGAAATAGATCCAATCAAGGTGGATCAGACGAAATTGGAGAGAGAAGTGTACCTGCATGAAGGAGTTAAGATGTTGGCTGAAGCTATGGAAGAACAGCTAGCACTCATTCCAGAAGTATACAAAAACCCAATAGAACCACCAGATATGTCTACGGCAAACCAGGAGTCACCACTAAAGTACAGGAAGATAATCTACGTGCTTTATTGTATGAGTATGCCTATGGTTTTATAAGTTCTGGTAATGCGTTACCGCCTCTAGCTTAAGGTGTAGTTTGTGACGTGGATGTTGGTGATAATGCACCTATTGCGCAGAGAGCACGAAAAGTACCGCCTACACTGTTGCCTAAGCTATATGAAGTGATACGAGGTTTATTACAGGCAGGGCTAATTCGGTATTCAGAATCTGCTTGGGCATCACCGATCGTCATCTTACTCAAGAAGAACAAAACCGACATACGGCTGTGTATTGATTATCGAGCTGTGAATGAGAAGACGATATTGATAGTGTATGTCATGCCGTTGATTGACGATCTACTGGACAATTTTGAAGGAGTGAAATGGTTGTGTTCAATGGATAACGTGACTGGGTATTGGGCTATACCTATGACCAAGAGAGCTCGGTTGATCACAGCTTTTATTTTCCCCTTAGGACATTTCGATGGCTTCGGATGCCTCAATGGCTTAAGAACGCTCCTGAGATATATCAGCGTGTAGTGGATAATCTTTGTGGACAATGGTAGGGTGGTCACGGCAGATAAGAATAAAGTGTAAATTGCTGGGTGACAAGTCGGTCATGGATAATGATAGTGAGGAGGCACATGTATTGGAAACAGATGTATCCATCGCCCAAGATGTGTTTCATAACGGCAAAGTAGTGATGAACGATGAACAACCTATTATTGGGAGACGATCATATATTGATGATATTACTTTTGGTGCAAACAGCTGGGACACATTGTGCATCATGCTTAGTAATCTCCTAAAGGCATTTAAGTACAGGCAAATCACTATAAGTTTACCGAACAGTGCGTTTGGTAAACATAGTATGGAGTTTTTGAGTCATCGTATATCTGCAGAAGGAATTAAGGCTTCCCCCCTCAATCTGGAATCCATCGTCAAAATGGCGTTCCCACGGTCATTGAAAGGAGTGCAAAGATTGACTGGTAGTTTGATATACTATCTAAAGTTTGTTGATAATTTCGCAAGACTAGCCGCATCTCTGTATGCGTTAACGGAGCTACAGTTGAAAGATGGTACCCAACTGAAGCACACCGAGAAGTCGTTCTCGCTGCTAAAGGATCGTCTGGTGAATATACCCTTGTTACGTCACATCAAGCGATCGAAACCGTTGAGTATAGTTTTATATACCAATCCATGGGCGTTCGGAGCAACAGTGTGTCAAGAGTATGATGGAATACTACACCCAGTGCGTCACGTTAGCAAGTTTTTAAAGATGCTGAAACGAGGTATACAAGGGACAAGAGGTGCTAGCGTTGCTCAAGACGTTGAATAATGTCAGTCACGTTTTGTTTGTACAACATACAACGGTTTATTCGAGGTACTCTACAATGCTATGACTATTTACATCGAAAAGTTTGACAGGCAGAGGAATTTAATGGGCAGTAATGTTGTCTCCATGGTCTTTGGAAATTATACGAACGAATCATGAGGCTATGGGATTACCTGATCTATTATCCACGTCCATTGTGCCTGCAGAAAAGATGAATGAAGTGCTAGAAGACATTAAGCCGTTAAAATCGTTGAAAGACGTGCCGATCATTAAGCCAATTCCTAGTCTACAGCGTCATAGCACAGGATATGTTTAATCGTTTGATGGTGCAGTGCGTATTAAGAATGATCCGAAAGGGTCGTTTGGCATGATAGTGTGGGAACTACCAACTTGGGCTGTAGTTGCAGCGGAATATGGGATTCAAGATAATCTTCCCGTGAATGAAAGCGAATAATACGGGCTAATCCATATATTACAGCTGACCATTATGTAAAGAAGTCAATTGTGTGTGCGGACAAGTCAGTGGAGATCTACGCTGCAATCATGCATCATTATTGGTTTGGTTGGGGAGAGTGCGCTCATTAGTAGGGAAGTTCGAAGTAGTCATCCTGATACACGTGGCTCGCAAGTATAATCAGGCAGCTGATTTTTTAACTCAATGTGCTATGAAAGAGCAGCAGGCAGGAAAATTATTAATGATGAGAGAAAAGCGGATCTGCAGCTGTTGAATCGTCTGCCAGACTTGTTGTATGCCACTGCAGATGATGCTCAAGAGCATACGGAGAAACCACCATGTGATCATGGTACCACTTCTAATAATGGGGAGCAAATTGAAACGAAGTCGAATGATATATGAGTGAACGATGATTATGCATCACCACAAGTGTTTGTTCTCACGCGAAGTATGGTAAACTCTCGTAATGGGCAGCCCCAACACCAAAAGAATGTCACTGTTGGACAAGGGGCGGACACTAATGGTGATTTCCACTCAGTGGACAATGATGTGGCTAGATCTGAAGAACCTCAGGATGAAGTGGATAATGATCCATATGAAAATGCCCCAGCTATCCGAATTGAACGGATTGGAGCAGCCCAGATACAGGATGAGTCGTGCAGCAAGGTCATGGCTTATTTACGAGGGTATGATGATCAGATTAATTCCGCCAGTGTATGGAAAAAGATAGATCGGCATGCGCATGCGCTCATTTACGTGTTGGATAATAAAGGTGTCCTGTGTTATGTCTCTAAAGATCAAGATAAAACTAAATAATATGTGTGGCGATTGGTAGTACCGACCATATCAGAAGAGTATATATTGCATGCGTATCATGTGGAAGTCGGAAGCGGGGCACATCAAGGAGTCGGAAAGGTCTATGCTCGGTTGAGGTCCAAATATTATTGGAGAGGGATGTATGCCCATATTGAAAATTATGTTTCAGCGTGTGAAGACTGTGCCACCGCAAAAGGGAGGCCAAGATACCAGGGGCGCACTATTGGAAGTATTGTGGCATCATGACCATTTCAAATTTTAGCGATGGATTTCGCATTGCCTTTACCACAGACTGCAATGGGGCATGAAGCGTTACTGTGCTTCTTATGCATGTTATCTGGGTATGTGATCTTAATTCCAATGAGCACCACCACAGCACAAAATGTAGCAGAAGCGTATATGGTGGGAGTGTATAAGAGATTAGGAGCTTAAGAAATGTTAAGATCCAAGATTTATGAGGTCGGTTTTCAGGAGATTCAATCGAATGATAAAGCAGAAGAAGATACCTACGATAGATATCGACCGCGAGCCAACGGGAAACAAGAAAGATCTGTGCAAACAGTGATCAAGGCAATCAAGTGTTACATCATGGATCCGGAGCAGAGAGATTGGGATGAATATGTGGCTCCCTTAGAGCTTGCATTGAATACTTCAGTGGATCTTCAGCATCATCAAACTCCGTTTTACTTGGTACATTGTTGGGGGCCCAGAACCACATTGGAAGCGATGATACCACCCAAAGACACATTAATCATAGAAAAAGACGCACTAGAGTGGAGGTTGACTGAGACTGAGAAGCATACGAGAGCGCAAGAACAGGCTGCTATTATCCAAGAGCAAGTGTAAAGGATAGAGTCCAACATCATAATGAAGCAGTTGCATCTAAAGTATGGTCAACTACCAAAACGGCTTATCGACCAGGTGAATTAGTTTGGCTGTATCATGATTTGGTTAAGACGGGGTTGGTCAGGAAGTTGGCACATTTGTGGCATGGACCATATGTGGTTGATAAACGGATAAATGACATGGTGTATCGGCTTGTCATACCGACCGGTGAAAGTCAAATTTTTCCGCTTATGCACATTGCCAGATTAAAGCCATATATCAACAAGATGAGACGACCTCGGGAGAGACTTCAGGTTGAGGATAAACTGGAATTAGATGAGGCGTTCCTCCCTGAGGATTCGTGGCAATGAACCTGGTCGAGATGATGAGTGGGAAGTGGAGCGAATTGTAGACTGTCGAGTCAAGAAGCGAACAAGGAATGGACGTCGAACAAAGGAATATTATGTCAAGTGGAAGGATACCGATGAAATGACTTGGGAGCGAGAAGACAACATTTCATGCACTGTCTTACTAAATTAGTTCGACGCGCAGCGAGCTTGGGAGAATCGGCGTTATGCAGCTCAGAGAGCAGAAGAGGACACTACTGAGGCCGAAATGTAGAAACCTTACAAGACAAGAAACAAGAGATGGAAATGTCAGGACATTCAAGAAAATCACAAGAGAAACAGGCAGAAAGAATGAAGAAGACAAGGCCCAGGAAGATGTAGTACATCCCTATCACGGACCCATGTTGGTGGTGATAAGTAGAATGCGGACCCGAGTTGGTTGCATTAGGTGGCATAACAACACAAAAAACAAAATACAAACAAAGATACATGTTTTGGCGAGAACTGGAATCTTGTTTGAACATGCGGAGTAAACAAGTTACAAGCAAACGTTTATTGGCGCGGCATGTTTGACTTTGACGAATAGTAATGAAACTTAAGCCTATGAGTGCTCTATGAATTAATACTAAGATGTGGAATCCGTGTAAGATGGAGATCGTGCGAAGAGAAGCCTATTAAGGTCCTAAAGGTTTGAAACCTGTCCGGCAGCAACAAGATGATACGAAGAGAAACCAATAAGGTATTAAAAGGTGTGAATAATGTACATCTATTGTCAATCAAATATGGAGAAAAGATAACAAGAACAAGATTTTACGAAGAGAAACCTGTCAGGCTACTAAAGGTGTGAAACCTGTACGGCAACAACAAGATCGTACGAAGCGGAACCTGTCAGGGTACTAAAGGTGTGAAACCTGTACATGTAATGTCAACCAACCACGAAAAAATATATACCAAGAGTTAGATCGTACGAAGATAAACCTATCAAGGTATTAAAGGTGTGAAACCGGTACGACAACAACCAAAAACGTACGAAGAGAAACCTGTCAGTGTACTAAAGGTGTGAAACCTGTACGTTCATTGTAAAATAATATAAAGAAAACCTGAGCATCGAGGGCGACTGTACGGGAGGTATCCAAAGGGGTCTAACGGGTATAAAATCTGTACGGAGAGTCACGAGATGTTACTAAGAAAGAAAATAAGCCATGGGGAGACCAAACTGAGTGTCGTTGATAACCTTATGAAAGGGTATCAATTGGGGTGGTTGAGGTGCAGCACCTGTATGTTGGTCAGAGGGATGCAGAAGAGAATGGGTTGTAATTCAACAAGTTGGGATTGGATAAGACGAAAGAAATACAGAACGTACGATGTGGAGAGTAGACCCGGAGCGTATAAGTTGGTCTACCAGTGTGCTGAGTCCAGCGAGTGAGCTACCTGTTGAATTAGGAAAGACAATATATATGGAAGAAGGAAGAGACAGAAGTTGACATGATGGGACTGAATGACGCCTAAGGCATGGGGCCATATACGATGATTAGTCTGGACGCCAGAAGTTGCATGTTTGAGTCATGAGAGTGCGCACGTTACCTGTGAAGAATGACTACGGCAAGTTGGGAAATGGTGTGTGATATTGGAGTTTGAGAAAAAGGGATTTTCAGCCAATCATAGGTGACCCGCGACGGCCGTCTCGCGATGACCAATCCGTTCGATCGGATTATGAAGGTTTTGAGTGGAATTGGTGTGTGATATTGTATTGTTTTAAGTGAGGATTTTCGACCAATCAGGAGCAACCCACGACGGCCGTCTCGCGATCGATCGGATTCTGGAGGGTTAAGTGAAGTTGGTGTGTGATATTAGAGTTTTAGAGTTTTCCACCCGTTAAGGCCTAGTGGAGGCTATTTCCAACTGAGTGTCCGGGAAACCTGTTACGTTAGAGTCGGTCGACGAGACCTCAACCACGAACAGTCAATACAAAGAATTGGCTAGTGAAACACCTACCAGAGATACACACTACATCCGAGCTGAGTTAACGTATAAGTAACTCATTGAAAGAGGACGACAACATTGGTGATTGATTACGACTGCAATGGGAACGTAAGATGGACAATACGGATATGGTACAGACCCTCTTAAGTTTGAGCGCGATGGGACCAGAAGATGATAAAGCAGAGAGAGACAAGGAGAGTGTTTACGCCAGTGAGAATACAGCCTCAGACCCAAATGCCTCAATCACTACAATAACACCAGCATCTATGCCTATCCCATAGTGGACTATGGAGGAGGAGAAATAATTATTGAAGATACAACGTACAAGCAACAGTATGAACACCTCAATACAAGATATATATGACTTGTATACTCAGCAATTTCACGCTAAAGGATGGACCATAAGGACTAAAAGAGGGGTCGTATACAAGTTAGAGCGAATGGGAGTTAAGTGAAAAAGAGGCGATGAATGGGAAGAGAATGAAACAAAATGGTTAACAGATATGATAGAACAGGAAGCTACTGCCGCAGAAGTGGTTGAGCAATATCCAGCGAAATTCCCGCGATCTAAGAAGATACGCACTGTAGCGGCTGTGAAAAAGAGGATGCAGATGATGTGTTGATCTGAGAAAGGCAAAACCCAAACACCAGCGAGTCGAGGAGAAACCCAACGTACAAGAAAAGGGAATCCCAGAAGATGGATGAAACGAGAAGATGACATATTGATAGAAGCGGTAAAACGTGGAAATGTGGATACGAAAGTGATTGCTAAAAATTGTATGACGTCACAAATTTGACTGGAAATAATCAAATGCCAAGAACAGAGAGTGTAATTAGGCATAGGTTCCTTCGATTAAGGAGCAAGTTGAGTAGCACCACACAATCATCCACGCAGTCAATATCCACATCGGATCAAGAAAGTATTGCGGAAATTGGTGACGACCAAAGTTATACGGACCAAACAATGTCTGAAAGCCAGAGATTTGAACCCGAAGAAGAAGACAAGTCAAGTCAATTAGATGTCGCGGGTATGGGGGGTCACAATGTGGTGATCTCAGAAATTGATTTTGTGGGTGGACAGATGATAGAAGACCCATCCGACGATGAGGCTAGACGCGCTATAGAGTGTGAGGTAGAAGAGAATCCAGCTCCTCCGCTAGAGTTTGACCAAACAGTATCACTGGTGGTTGATCAGATGGTATCTGAGAGTCAAAGATTGGGATTAGAAGAAGAAGACAAGTCAAGACAGTTAGTCGAGTCTATCCCGCATCAAACAGATCAACCGCTAGTGGCTAATGAAGACATGAAAGTAAACGCTGCAGATATGGAGAATCGCATTATGGTGACTCAAGAAATTGATTCTATGAGTGGACAGACACTATAATTTCCACTACATGATGAGGAATCTAGGCACACTATAGAATGTGAGGAATAAAAGCCATCCCCTCCACCATTGATTGATTTGGTCGAGTCGACAGAAGATTCAGAATCCAGTGCAAGTAATAAGAGGACGAGGAATTGGTATCAAAAGAAGATGCGCTACCCTACAACACAGGCTGTGGAATATTGGAAGAGTAGGATAAACGTGCTATAGAGGGTGTGGACTTATCTACAACTGGAAAGAATGAATATGAAGAGTCATGTGGAGAAGTTTTAAGTTATCTCACCCCAATGGCTGATGTTGATACAGAGGTGACTCAAACAAGGGATCAGATGTTAGACGAATATTAGCCATACATGTTTACCAGGGCTATGGTTCCAGAAGACAAACCACATTTATTATGGCAGAGTAAGTGTCGACCAGGGTCAACTGCAAGGCTAGTGTACACACGTGTGTCGGATGTTGAAAGAGAGTGGTGTCAAGAGATCGATGAGGTTAGTGTTAAGCCAGGGATTGTTATTAATGACTTTAAGTCTTTGGATTTTCATAGAGAAATTGGTGGACGGCAACAACTCAAATCGATCAATACAGAAGATGCAAGAAATGTATTATTCGTGGTACACTCCTATTGAGAAATTTAGAATCTCTAGTGGTTTTCCTTCGAGAGGGCTGAGGTGGAAGTTATGGACCATGTAAAGATGGATTATGCTGCCTAAAGTATGATTTCACTATACCACAATTTCGCTACCAAGGACAATGCAGGCATTGGCTGTATTTCAAGTCTCGGGAGGTGTATATGGATAAGTTCACGTCAGTGAATGATTATCTTCTCACTATGTGTTTAATAACACATTTAGATGCACTTTGTGTTACCGATCCAATTCATTAGAAGTATGGATGGAATCCAAAAGATGTTGCGTCAACAACGGAGCTTCATGTTTCATCCTATGGAACAGGGCAATGTTTATCCAAAAGATGGAAAACATACGACAAAGTCCATAGTCGAGATCATATTTTATGCCATTAATGAAAAGGGGTTATATCTACAAGTGACTGGGGACTTCAGGGATGAATATTTAACCACAGGTACTGTTCACTTGAGGAGATGGGATTATGGAAGACTCTGCGTCGTGCGACACCGTGAGTTGAAGTTTTTGGGTTGGGGAATAGTGTGTTCCGTTGGATTCCGATATATTATTATAACCACTGACAGTGTAAGGGACATACATAGAAACATCTACGGATTACGATGGTTACCCGAGGCCAGCATAATGAATTATGTCAGAAGATTCAGTACGGTGAATAGAGAACCGCCATCTCCATTATTACAATTAATGACTAAAAGAGAGACGGTTGAGTCGCTGAGAGCCGCATCAGTGATGATGAATATGGAGAAGACACGAGTGTATGAAGAATTTCAAGGTACGCTAGACATGACACCAGTTAAAAGTGGTACGAGCAGCTGTAGAGACGAAGGAATTGTTCTATCTCGTGGTCCTTGTGGATGTGGGAAAACATCTACAATTACTGCTGTTGTGTTGACGTTATTAGCGGTGTTTCCACATTTTCGAATTGCTATCGTTTCGGAGACTAATGCAGCCATCGACGAGGATATTAAAAGGTTGATGGATTGCAAGGCGATACCAGACAAAGACATAGTGCGGTTGGGTGAGATAAAGGGTACGATGGCATTATTGGATGCTGAACAATATCGACGAAGGTTTCTTTGGGAAATATTTCAGCGGGAGCGGCGTTTATGAGAGAGTCACGTGGCGCGAAAAGAAATTTCCGCAAGATTAAGATTGAAGGAGATGGAGACATTAGAACAAGCACGTGTAATTGTTTCTACCTTGGCACAAGGGCAGCCGGATTTTAAAACGGTGTCTTATAACGTGATTATCAATGATGAAGAAACCCAAACAGCAGAGGTGGCGTTTTTACAAGCTATTAGACCAAAAGTGGAGGTTCTTGTATCAGTGGGTGACCCCTATCAGCTTTTTGCATACTCTCCTATTGATGAAAAGTTGAGGCATCGGTTTCATAGTGGTTCTCGTCGTCACAAAATCACCTGGGGGTTATTACACTCCATAGAACATTGTCGCGCAATTCACAACTTATCACCAGCGTTCCCTGGAATCACCATGACTGCAGAATTCAGGAGCCACCGAAGATCACGAGATTGTTACAAGTGTGTTATTCGTATACAATTCGAGACAGGGCAGCTACATCAAAAGATTATTTGAATGGAATGCGTTTCAATAGTCTGGAAGGGATTGATTCGGGTAAGCCAGTTGATCGTGACCCTTCTGAGAAGCGTGGTATCAAGGGTAATGGAGTTGTATGGATTAGCTCTCGAGAGAAATGGAACGTCGAGAATACAGGCACGATAATATTATTGAGCTGACCACTGTTATATACTTGTTGGAGAAGATATTCGTTAAGCTATAAAATGAAATGAGAAGAACAAATATGGCCGTAAGAAAATCACTGTTAGTTATTTCGCCATATCAAAATCAAGTCAAGGTTATACAAAGGCATTTGAAATACATGGGTCCTGTGTACGTCGAGTGCTTGGACATGGAGGTAGCTACGACCGATTCTAGTCAAGGTCGTGAAGCAGATATCGTTATTGTGTTTAGGATTCGATCACATTCACTGGGATTCCTTGAAGGATACCCACCAAGATCATTACTAACACTCAGCAGAGCCCGTAATTAACTCTTCATAGTTGCATATCGTTATGTTTTTGAATGCGAGATTACTTGGAAAAGATTGATAAACATATGCAAGGAAAGTGATGTTCCGGTTTTCGCTACAATTATGGATGAAGATTATGCACGTAAATATCTGAAGTATGACCATTAAGATGTGTGTGTGTGTGTGTGTGTGTGTGTGCATTTTGCTCGAATACGCTGAAGTTACGCAAGGGGCGATTGTGGTGAAGTAGAGTCCTTACTTACGGCGTGTAAGATGATCGGCGGCCGTTATCAATCCACGGTATATTCTTCACGCTAAGAACCTATGTACTGGCGCGACGTTGTGTTTAGAAGTTGCCACGCTGTATGCCGTTGCCATGATCGCGTGCTACTTGAAGTGGCGCAAAGCAAAATGGCCAAGCCCATGACCCATGAGACGGGCTCGCCACGATCTTCCAGGCAAGCGTGCTTCAGTATATTATGGCTTGAGAGACCCGGACGAAGCGCTCCTCCTCGCCCATACGATGTTCCCGATTGTTCTCAAGTTGTTAAGTAATTCAATTGTTGATGAACACTTTCGACCAATCAGAAACGACCCTGGACGGCCATCTTGATACGGCCTTCTCGCAACTGATTGATTTATGATTGGTATGAATTTGGAGTTTTGGATGGATATTTTCAACCAATCAGAAGCCACCTTGGACGGCCATCTCGCGACTGATTGAATTATGATTGGTGTGAATTTGAAGATTTGGATGGACATTTTCAACCAGAAGCGACCCTGGACGGCCATCTCGCTCCGGATCGGATTATGGAGGGTTTGAGTGGAATTGATGTGATATTGGAGTTTTAGATGAGAATTTTCAACCAATCAGATGTAAGCGCGACGGACATCTTGCGACGGCCGTCTCACGACCAATCGGATTACGGAGGGCCTCAGAAGTAACTATCAAATATTGGAGTCGGCGCTGAAGTAACCAAGAAGTAATGGGTGATAGAAGTGTTTGACTTAGATATAGGATTTAGTAATACTTAATAGATTCGAATTTCCCTTGAGCTGTGGAGACCTCCTAGCAATCCTTCTTCACTGTTATTATACAAAAACCAAGTCTAATACAAGAAAGTCGTTGAGTGAGCATCTAAGCAAGAGAAGCAGCGGCTTTCAGAAGCTAGCTAAAGTTGGGGCAGCCTGAAACTCTCTGAGAAGTGTGTTCTTAGTGGGTTTGGTTAACTTGTGGTTCGGACGGTAGTATTAAGGACCCGGGAAGTTAAGCAAGAAGGACAGAATTATTACCTTCTTGTGTTGTAATTTTATTGAAACACTAAAATTTTGAGTTCCTTCACGACAATCAATTCCGCCCGGATAATAGGCGTTTGATCCTTTAGCAGACTCGGTAGCGGCTATGTTGCCAGGACGTTGGACACCTTTCCACGGTCGCAGCACATGGTGAAAATTGGGCGTGCAAGGGTTAATCCAGGACCCTCCACGCGCTCCTCAATCCAATGGGGCGCCCCGCATTTGTGGCAGCAGACGTTAGCCCGGTTGAGCACAAAACGCATCGAGGCGGAATTTGCGGGGATATCCTGACGTTCAAGGCAAAGTAGGCATGTCTTGACGCTGCCTGAGCTTTGCATCTTTGTTCTTGTTCTTCTTTTGTCTCAAAAGCAACTTTTTTAGCACGCCTCTCCAGAGCCAGTCGGTTTCGCCGTAAATGTTCTTTTAGCGTCGTCTCAACAGTACGTTGTCGAGCACGCCGTTTTCGAGCCAGTCGGTTTCGCCATGAACGCAGACTCTTTACTTGTGGTGGCATTGGGGGGGAGGGTAACCAATGTAGAGTGGGATGTATTTCTATAAAAAAGCGCTATAATACCGTAGTTGCAAATGATCATTTCTATAAGCGCTATTAGCAACCAATTATAAAATCGAATTCAATTAGGTCCGATTTATAGTATAGTTTGAATTCGATAAGGTACGGGAGCGCGCATCGATGACGACATGAATTCTGTTATTATATAGACTAGTGGATGGTACCCGTCGTTCCGGCGAATTGCATCCTCATTGTCATTAACCTTTTCTCTCAGCGTTGTACTCAAATCTCCTCAGCGGTATCGTGGAAGCCCACCCTTGCCAACCGTCAGGGAAACGAAGCACATAGTGAAGCGGTGTATACGCAGAGTGCATTGCTGTAACTCGCTGGAGGGGTCCGTCGTGAGACTTCAGAATAATGATGCGATCGGAGATACTGCAGTCGTAACCATCTCCCATCATGATGACGCCGACCGCATTGGCAGTCAGGGTGTTGTACCTCCTTCAGTCGCTCGATTGCAGGCAAAGCAGACGGAGTTCCAGATTCACCACCTCATTCCCCTCCCTAATCTCCCGCACATGCCCGTACAACTGCACGTAATAGTTTTGCTGTTCGAGCATGGATTGAAGTTCCCCAATGATGCGCCGACCCAGATCCGGAAAGCCATTTATGTGGCCACCAGGCGCCATGCTGTTGTCGGTGATAAACCACTGCGATAACTTCCTTGGCTGACCGGGCTCCGGCAACTGCCCCTTCATTCGGTGGTACAGGGAACCTTGGCGTCGAAAGTCGCACACCCTTCCCTGCATGGACTGTTTATCCAACTTCGCACCCAGGGAAGTCAACGACAGTGCTCTGTTGTATACCCTGATGTTGGTGCGGAACGCCCCGGTAAAAAGGCTTTTGATCCCGCAGCAGACTCGGCTCCGGTGGCTGTGCCAACGGTGGTACGTTGGCCACCTTGACACGGTTGCAGCATATGGTGAAAACGGGGCGTGAAAGGGTTGATCCAGGATCCTCCATTCACGCGCTCCTCAATCCAATGGAGCGCCCCGCAGTTATGGCAGCAGACGTTAGCCCGGGTTAGTACAGAGCGCAGAGAGATGGAATTTTCGGGGTCCACCTGACCTGCAAGGGGAAACTCCGGTTCAGGGTACGCAAAAAGAACTTTCAGAAAAACTGTGTGCACGCTGAGCACGTCTTGCCGCTGTTTGAGATTGGCGTTGTTGTTCTTCTTCTTGTTGTGTCTCAACAGCACGTTCTCAAGAACGCCGCTCCCGAGCTAGTTGGATTCGTTGTTCTTGTTGTTCTGGCGTCTTAGCGGTACGTTCTTGAGCTCGCCGCTCCCGTTCCAGTCGTTTGCGCCGTAAACGCGTAATCTCTGCTTGCGGTGTCATTGGGGTGGTGGGAGGGGAAGTAATGCGAGAGCAGGCAGGGTGGACTGTATTTCTGTAAGCGCTATTTGTAGTATTTATAATAACAAATGATAAAGTTGATTCAATGAGGTCCGACTTATAGTATGGTTCGAATTCGGTAGGTACGGGATCGCGACCATCATTCTGTTATATACATAGATCAACATATTTGATTAGGTACGGGATCATTAATGACGACATGATTTCTGTTATCATATAGACTAGGGGATGGCACCCGTCATACCGACGAACTGTTTCATTGAAATTTAATTGAAACTAAAGTCTATCTACTTTTACTTTGAAACAAAAAGAAAGAGTTTATTTTTTTGCTGTTAAGGACCGTGTGTGCAATGTCGACCATTGCCTGCTCCCATCTTGCGAGATTTTTCAACCTCATCAAATGTAGTGCTTCGTCATAAACGACGTTACGCATTAGTCCTCGGACTACTGACTCGCGATCGGATATACTGCCGTTATAACCATCTCCCACCATTTTGGCTCCGATATCGATGGCTGTCGGGTTGTTGTACCTCCTTTGGTCGTTCGATTACAGGAAGCAGACGGAGTTCTAGATCAACCACCTGATCCCCCCCCCCATTTGCTGCCGCACCTGCTTGTACCCCTGTACGTACGGGTTGTGCTGTTCAAGCATGGCTTGAAGTTTCCCCAAGATGCGCCCAGGGGTTCAAATTCTGGCTCTAGTGCAAAAAGTTGTTTTGGAAATGTGTGTACCCGGATACAGAGTCGAAATTTCAGGAAAAACTTACAGAAATTCGTGAACGAGACGCAACTGCTGCTACCTACTCAATGATATACCTCACGATCATTGGGCTACTTATGCATTTCAAGGCCAACGTTTTGGACACTGCGCATCGAACTTGGCAGAAATTGCAAATTCTTCCCTCCGGTCAATGCGGAAACTGCCAGCTTTGGAGTTGATGGAAGCGCTCTACAATCATCAGATGCAGAAGTATCACAAACGTGCTCACGAGTCCGTCAGTTGGGTATCACCACCGACACCTATTGCTAGAAGACATTCTCTGACGAACTATATGCCGCTCAAGCATACAATGCACTCCCTGCTACATCTCTATGTGGTGTTGTGGAATATGGTACCAGCGGCAACAAGTATCAAGTCAAACTTCCCGGTCCAGGTGATGATATGGGTCATTGTGAGTGCCTACGATACCAACGGTTTCTGATGCCTTGTCGCCACATTTGCGGCTTTGCGATGAAAGTCGGAAGACGTCCCATATCTCTGGTTTGCTCTCTATATAGAGTGGACAATTACAGAGACATGTACGGCCGCCCGTTTGTTGCAATGACATTGGCCGATTTAGATGAACATGATATCTATCCTTCTGCGATCAAAATCCCCAGCGGACGGCCCAAGACTCGGAGATAAGAGAGTTGATCTCAAGGTTCAACATCTGGGAAAATATGTCAAACATGTGAGCAGACAGGGCATAACCGCATGAAATGTCAAGAGGCACATCTGTAATTCATCGGTCATGTCAAATAAATGCGTTCTGACGTCAGGAACTAGTGCCCTCAGCTCCTCAATGACCTCCGTCTCCCAAACAGTTCTTAAGGAAGGCCCGAGGGTTCTATACGTAGTGTAAGATCTGCATAATATCAAATCGAAATGGGACATGAATGAAGGTCACGAACGCAGATTTCCCTGGAAAGTGACGGCAGGAGAAATTATTTTCCCAATGAAGCTTGAGGCTGGAAACGATAACCCAAATCTGAAACGAAAATTGCCGTATATCTGTCAGTTTTGGTCAGGTTTGTCTAAAAGATAAACGTATGTGTCTCCAGCATTTGCGTTACTCATCCTCAAATTTTGATGCTGTCTTTGTAAATAGCCGAGCGTACAGGGAAATTTTTTGGAGAAGGATCAAAAATGGTCACCGGTTGCTGCAACGAAAAATGATCATAACTCAGTCAAAAATGGTAAAAATGAGCTGAAACTTGAACCAATGTGTTGACAGAATCTGCTTTACCTTTTACCAATATTGGATGGTGTGTATGGTGGGTTGCCATGTGAGCAATTGGGAGATGGAGATCATGTAACGGAGATTCTCGTCACGGAGATGATCTTGTCACGGAGATCTTGTCACGGCCAGCAGCAACCAGGGTATTTTGTGAATTAATTGAAAAAGGAGGCATATTGTAAAGTATGCGTCAAAAAGTGGGGCATTTTAAGAAATTTCTCATCCTTCTAATATCTATTTCATACTTTTGTGTCCTATGAAAATGACGGATCTTTTGGACAATTAGCACTATTTTTCCAATGAAAAGGTCGTACTTTTGAGACAATTAGCGACAGAAAAGGGCCTGGACACAAACTGCAGTACAAACTCTTGAATAGACTAAGTCTTTATAAACCAAAGAGTAATTGCACAGGACCCGACGGTTCTCAGAAAAAAATCGCAGAAACCCACAATTTTTTCAAAATTCACAGGAACCACGATTCTGTAAGGAGGGTGAGGTTTCGTGATTTATTATGGAACCTTGGAATCCTGTGTAATAACTCACCTTTTTAAAAATACCTTAAAAAATGTACAAGGAAGCGTCAACCAGCATGACCAACACTTTAGTGTTTGCTTTTCGATCTGCATGCATTGCTGCATCACAACTGGTTCTACGAGACCGCCGCCAGCCTTGTGCACACCGCAGAGCTGACTATGAGTGGTGTAAGAGAGCGTGAATGCAGCAGTGGCCACGTCCTCATGGGATTGTCAATTTTATCCTTCTGCCATCGACTTATCGATCTTTTTCAGCTTTCCACGAAAACGAAGTGGAACACGAAGTAAACCTTGCGTGACGCCATAAGGCAAATTGAAGTTCATTTCTAACCAAAATTTTATCTGTTGATTAGCACTCGAATCCATTGCTTAGTTGTAGTCGCAAACTTAGATCGTAAATGTCCAATAGTGAATCCAATATAAAACAAAAAGTAATCGCAAGTGATATCTCCACAGTCAAACACACGTTGGCGGCAAGTAAGGTATCAGTTAACAGATCGTTAAGTGAAGAAGAAGATGTCCGATACGAGGACTTATTCAACAAGATGTATATTGAGAAGTGATTATCTAGCTAACATGAAATTATGTATCAGATATTGAAGTTATGGTAAACTTCCATCTGTGTATGGTATACATGTCTTATACGTAACAATTAAGTGTGTACTCAGAACCGAGTACTAATGCACTAATTATGCTAGTAATAGACGAAATGCAAATTTCTACCTAAAATAGTCCTACTAATTATAATCTAGAATTAGAAATAGACCGACTATTTTAAACATTATCGACTGATGGATTTTCCAAGAAAAAAATCGGTATCTGTTATCACCTTTCTAGATAAAATCTAGTACAGTCCTCCCTCTGCTAAGTTACAGCCTCGGTGGAGATGTCTTCTATAATATACCAGAGGTTATTCCGTAGCGGAAAAATACCAATTAATTAAAAATAAAAAAATCGGACGAAGGTACATTTACCCCACTCCTACATTTCTATTCCAAACCAAAGATTTTCTCAAAAACCACCCAAGGGTCCCACCCACCCACCCACACCACACCACACCACACCAGCCATCCCACCCCACCACCAGCCAGATGTCTCAGATACGTCTTACCAACTACCAGAAGCTCCAGATCATCAGACAAAAAGATGATCACCCCAAACTCACCCAGAGCGACTTTGCAGCCTGGACAAAGGGGCATTTAGCCTCTCCAAAGCTGTCACACAGGCAGCAATCAGCAAGATCATCAGCAAAAGGAAGGAACGGGAGGCCATGAGCGCCTCTGAGCTCGATGCCAAGCGACCCCGCGCTGTCCACCACCCTTCTCTGGAGGAGGCTGTGGCACTCTGGGTTCTGCAGTGTCAGCACCGCGGGGTTTGCCTGACGGGGGATCTCATCCGCGCCAAATCTGCAAGGTTTGAAACCTACCTGGAAATCGACGAAGGATCCATCCCGTTTTCCCACGGCTGGCTCGACAAGTTCCAACAACGTCACGAATTGCGTGCAGTGCGATCCACGGTGAGAGCGGTTCAGCTGACCTGGCTGGTCTGAAAAAAGCTTTTCCAGAGCTGCGAGATGCTGTAACAAAGTTTGCGCCGTGTGATGTTTACAACATGGATGAGACTGGTAAGTTGTATCTAATCATTTTGTGTAACGGGGTTACATTTGGTTACGTTGGTGTACGTTAGTACACAACGGTAAAGGTCAAGTATTGACCAGTCCGAAAGGTTCGAACTTATTGGTTGTTTTAACCAATCAGGGCAGAAGCCCTTGGTGAAGGCGTGGCAGCCTGCCACGTGTTAGTACACAGGTAGTGTACATTACATTTCGGCTAGGTACGAATTGAGTAAGTTCTACTTAGTATTACATAAAGTTTAGATTAGTTTATTAATTTAGGCAATTCCATAAAAATATAAACTAGTTTACAAAATACACTGAAGACTTCTAGGCGCGCAACCAAGAACGGTCGCGCGCGCAGTAGGTCTTATAGAAAAAGGGAGCACCTCCCTTATCTACCCCCTTACTAAGGGAAGCCTTGTAACAAGGCGTTAGTGTTTACTAACCGTAAACGCAGGGAATCTTGGCCCCGAGTGAGAGAGCAATATCCCACTAATCCCTTATATAAGGGCGTATCCGCTAAGTAGCGGCGTATCGCCGCTTAAGGAAAGTCTTCCTCTGGGCGCTAGCCGCACCGTGCGTGTACGCACCGGCTACATCTGGTAGCACTTGTAGTCAATCCAACATCTGTGTTGGTAGACGGCATCCTCTGCAGAGGATGAATCAGGAAGAATGGGGTAAGCTAACCCCAGTCGAACAAGAAGCCTTTAAAAGGCTGTTATCCATCCTGGGTGAGGATGGCATGAAGCTTCTCGTAGAGCAGGTCCTTGATGCCGTGCGAGAGAGGGTTAACGCCCTCATCGCCCATGAGGCGAATTTTCGTTAAATTCATTCCACGTCTACGGGGGTGCGCCCTCCGTTTTCCTTTAAGATAAAGGAATTCACCGGTGAAAAAGGTGATAACCTTTATGTGTGGCTTCGCGAGGTCGAAACGGCCTTCGCCACAGCGAATGTGATCGAGGATCACTTGCAAGTGGGACTTGCACTAACCCATCTTTTAGGTAAAGCCCGTGCATGGGCGTTTACGTGTCCGGATTCGGTCACGAACGTATTTCCGACCTGGGGAGTCCTTAAGAAAAATTTTATGGACATTTATGCTACGCCTGATCTGGTTTTTCAGAATCAGCTGGCGTTTTTGAGGTGCCTTCAGGGAAATAGGGACTTGGAGACATACATCCAAGAACTTAAGACATTGTTGGCAGGGATGTACGCGAAAGCGTATTCGGACGATGTGTCCATTCCCGTATTCATGGGTGGCCTAAAAGAAGGGCCAGCACGTTCGGAAATCTTCCGATGCCTACCCCAATCCCCCGGGGAGGCGTTTAAGATGGCGTTAAACGCCGAAAGGAACTTTCGTTCCTCTAAGGTGGGTCCTGAACCCATGGACCTTAGCCAGGTCGAAGCGGAAGATAAACCTCCCGCTAGGAGTCACTCTGACTCCTTCCCGCAGGGCTTCGAAGTGGAGCTTCTTGAAATGCTGCAGCGGCATGGGACGCTAAGATGCTTCCAGTGTGGAAGTACGGATCATCTGTGGAACAGATGTCCAAAAAATCCCCAGCGAGACACTCGCTATAAGGGGCCGAAGGCGGGTTAAAGGCCCTTGCCCAAGCTGTCGGAAAACGCCGGCTCCCAGTAGGTGTGGGGCGCCCTACTGGGGGATCCCTCAGTGCTGTTAAACCCAAGGGTAGGGGCCGACAGCACAAATCCCCGAGCTAAAAGGTGATTTCTAGCAACGAGTTGGTGTACCAGACAGGTTTGCTGGTCGTCCTTGCGGACGTGAAAGGCTTTGATAAGCCTTGGAGAGTCTTGATAGACTCTGGAGTGTCTAACAATTATGTAAGACGGGCTTCTTTAGAGAAGAGTCGGTTGTATGCCGAGGCCCTAGAGGCACGTTCTCGTGATGTTGTTACGGTCCGTCTTGCGACGGGCGTACAGGTTTCTGTACCCAAGGTCACGATTAACCTTAAGATGAAGTTTGCAGACTTCGACAGATTAGAACGTTGCCTAGTCCTGGATTTGGACTCGAGATATGACCTCATTCTGGGCATGAAGTGGCTGGAACGCCACGAGCCATGCATAGACTGGAAGTCTTAGTCCATTGGCTCAACGCACCCGCGATCGGGCGAAGCATTGGCGAGTCATGAACCTACCTTTGCTCGATCTCAAAAGCGATTCTGGCGAGAGATGCCGAGATTGGAATGTATGAGATGATCAGTACCGATGAGGTCAAGGAAGTGTTCCTTGACGAGGGGGATTCGGCGGTTAATCCCCACGCCGTTATAGGCGATACTGGTGAGTCGTCAGTGGTAGAGGTGGATTCCTCTGAGTATAAGCGCGAGGCGCCCTAGAGAAGAGACACGAGGTTTGTCTCTTCTGCAGGTAGGGGTTCCCGACCACGCCGTGTTCGGCGAGAAAGTTGCGACTCCAGTGGTAGGGGTAGAGACCCCTGATGTTAAGCGCGAGGCGCTTCCAAGCGGAGAGACCAGTAGTTCGTCTCTTCCGCACGTCGGAATTGATTCCTACCACGCCGTTATAGGTGAGACCGGCGAGTCACCGGTTGTAGAGGTAAAGACCTCTGTGGATAGGCGCGATGCGCTTCCAATAGATGGGGCAATTGAATCCCCCCATCTGGGACACGGGAAGAGTCCCGAGGCCAGTAGTCAGCAGCCCTATCGGATGCTGAATAGTGTGACAGGTGTTGTCACGGAAGGCGTAAGCCTTGAACGGTTGCCTGGGGTAGGCGAACTGTTGTCGTTGTAGGAGATGTCCTTCAACGAGTTTTAGACTACTTTAAAAGCAGGTGAACTCGACGAGATTGTCGTCGTCCGGAAGAGGAGTTGAACTCCTCATCCACGATGGACAAGTCATTTTTGATGAAAACCAAACAGGCATTGAATGCCCGAAGCGGCCTCAAGATCCTTGCGGATCCTGAGGACCCTTACCATTCCTTACTGAAGGAATTCGGAGATGTCATTAGTGACAACCCGCCGATGGGGTTACCACCGTATCGGGGAGTCCGACATGAAATTTTTTGGTTCCTGGAACCAAATACTGCGTCACGAGGCAGTGGCCTCTCCCCAAGGAGCAATGCGACGTCATCTACGCATTCTTCAAGGGGAAAGAAGAGGCATGGATGGTACGGTAGAGCACATCCCCACTCATCTCCCACTTTTTGTGTTCGTAAATCGAACGGAAAGTGGCGCATTTTGCATGCGTACAATAAGCTCAATGCATCTACTGTGCCAATGCAAACTCCGATTCCTCGGAAATCTGTCCTCCAGAATAATATGGCAGGCTGTACTGTTTACAGCGCCTTAGATCTGGTGGACGGGTACTATCAGGTGCTCATGCGAGCATCCTATATTCCGCTTACAGCAGTCATCACGCCTAGTGGCATGCTGTAAGAGTGGCTTGTTATGCCACAGGGGCTTTCAAATGCACCAGCGACTTTTAATCGCTTGGTGACTCAACTCTTCCGCCCTCATAGAAAGTACGCTCAGACGTACTTCGACGATACATTCGTTCATAGTAGTGCGGAAGGCGACTTGTCTGATATTCAGACGCACCTGATACATCTTCGAGCGGCGCTCGAATGTATGCGAGAGCATAAGTTATATGCGAACGCATCTAAATGTATATTTGGTGCTGTGGAAATTACTTTCCTCGGATGCTTCATCGGTAAGGATGGAGTGCGGGCGGATCCCGCGAAGGTGAAAGCCATTGTGGAGTGGCCTTCGCCTGTAAATCTTAGCGATTTACGGAAGTGGCGTGGATGAGACAATTATATCCACAAATACAGCGAGAACAACGCTGAGATGGCGAAGCCATTGACAGACCTTGCTAAGAAGGACGTAGATTGGTATTGGGAAACCAAACACCAGAACGCTTTCGAAGCAGTTAAGGGGAACTTGTTGAAAGACCCCATTCTTGCTCTCCCAGATTCTGGGAAACCTTTTAGCGTCGTCTGCGACGCCTCCAATTTCGCAAACGTATGTGCTTTGTTCCAAGCAGACGACGCGGGGAGGAAACGCGTGATAGCGTTTGAATCGAGGCAGCTTAAAGCTGCGGAACGGAATTATCACGTTCATGACAAGGAGCTACTTGCTATGAAGTATGCCCTTGTCAAAATTTAGGGTTCACCTACTCGGCTCAAAGCCGTCCGTGGTTTATAAAGACCACGCGTCCTTACGGACAGCGACACAGTCGCCACATGTCTCCCAACGGATGGCCCGTTGGCTCTCCTTCTTTGCGGGGTATAACTTTGAGGTTAAGTATAAACCTGGCAAGCAGAACGTGCTTGCAGACGCATTGTCGCGTCGTCCCGATTACGAGCTCGCTCACGCGACATTCATCACCTCGTATGTGGTGGATCTCATACACCAGGCGTATGGGAAAGACCCACAATGTACGGCGCTTATCAGCGCGTTGGGTGACAAAGGACTTCGCTCGTCTGATCCTACCCTGTCAAGTCGATCTAGAGTTCGGTTACACCGTTACAGTTACTTTAACGGTTTGCTATATTATATCACGAGCGCGGAGTACACCCCTCGGGTGGTTGTTCCTTATGATGAGGAACGGAAGTATAAAGTCCTCTTTGAGGCACATGACGCCCTTACGTTTTTTTTTTAGGTCGGGATAAGACCTACAGCGCTTTGAGCGCTTTGTATTGGTGGCCCAACATGTATAAGTGGGTCGGTGCGTATATTCCCACCTGTGAGACGTGTCAGAGGGTCAAACCCTCTGCAGATTCAGCGGCGCCTTTGTCGAACTTATCCGTTCCTACGGAGTGTTGTAAATCCATCAGTATGGATTTTATCTTCGGTTTTCCGAAGGATAGACCGGTAACACCGGCATATTGGTCTTTGTAGATTGTTTGAGCAAGATGGCTCACCTGGCGGCGGTGCCAGAGTCCATTGATGGACAAGGAACAGGGAAAGTGTTCTAGACCGTGTCCTCAGACAGCATGGTCTACTCGATTCCCTTGTATCGGATCGGGATCCCCGTTTTACGGGACAGTTTTGGGGGGCGTTGTTTAAGGTGCTGGGCACCAAGCTCCTCATGTCCACTGCAGATCATCCGCAGACGGACGGTCAAACGGAACGCGTTAATCGCGTTGTAGAGGAAATTCTCCGGAGTTTATGTCCGGATTCTCCAAAGAGTTGGAGTGAGATGCTTCCTAAGGCCGAATTTGCTATAAACAATTTGGTTCATGCATCTACGGGGTTTACCCCGTTTTACGTGAACGGATTAGTGAATCCGAGGGTTCCGTTGACGCCACGTGTGTATAGCCCAGGGCTTGAGGGGGGAGGATTCCCCGATGTCATCCCTGTCTCTGTGCGCAAGCACATCGATAAGTTTTTATCGACGCGCCTTAGTGTCTTACGACACGTTTGCGACGCCATGGTGGAAAGCCAAGACAAGCAAAAGGAACAGGCCGACCGCAACGGTCGGCGTAATAAAAGGGCGTATAAAGTAGGAAAAGTGTTTTATTAACGCTAAAAACCTTCCTACACATGCAGTTTCTAACGTGTTACGGAACAAACTGCGCCCCAGGTTTGCGGGGCCCTTCAAGGTGCTAGCCCGAAAGGGCCTGGCGTATACCTTGGATATTCCGAAGGTGATGCGTACGCATCCAACCTTCTATGTGGGTATGCTTAAGCTATACCAGAACGCTGAGGCGGGTCCCCTCTTGGAGGAGGTTGGGAAGTCGGATAGCCTTAAGCCACGGCAGGTCGTAGTAATTCCGACAGGGTCAAAATGCGACCCCGAAACTCCGCAACGACAGTCTCGAGAGAGTCAATCTGCCTCTCGATCCAGTCAATAGCACTCCCCTCATCGCGGAGTCCCTCCTGGATTCCCAGGATACGACGTCTGTGTCGATCAAAGCGCTCGTGAACCTCACGTTGCAATTGCGCGACCTCCTCCTCCATTTATTGATTCGGAGGGTATGCCACAGTACCATGTGGAGCGCCTGATGGCGCGACGCCATCATCGGGGTGAAACCCAGTATCTGGTGAACTGGAAGGGTTATCCACATTCACAGAGTTCTTTGGAGTCCGAGACTCTCCTGCGTCAGGATTGCCGATACGTCGTTGACGCTTTCGAGCGGGAGAACCGACGACCAAAGGGGCGGGAGAAGCCCCTCCACTCCCAGTAGTTGGGAGTTAGCCGGAGGCACATGCAGCGTTTGCCTGGCTCTCCGGCATCGCATCGAGCGAACGGGCGCTATCATGGCGCGTGCAATAAAGGGAAGGTAATTGCCCAGCGCTTTGGCTCTGGCAAACGCCAAGCGCAATTCCCTCTCTATCCGAACATCACGTTTGGAATAGCTGTTGACAGCTCGTTAAAGTAAGGGAGACGCTTCTCCCCTTCCGCCCAAGCGCGGAATTTCTTCTCTGCCTCCTCGACACCTTATCCTTGTAGGAGAACGAAGGGAACCTCGCGGAGGCTCTCAACAACGGCACCCCGTGCCTGTTTCCCGAGGCGCCCTAGGTAGGAGGTGGCAGTGAACTGCTTCGGCGTGAGCAGTTTTGCCCGGAGTTGTTTCCGGCATGCGACTTCGCGCGGCTGTACAGCCGCAGGGACAGGGATATGGGAGGCTAAACCCCTCTTTACCTCGTTTTTAGCCTTCTTTGGGGGTCACGAGGACCCTTCCGTGCCTGTACGACAAGTTGGCCTTCCTGAGCCGCGTCCAGGTCATTGGTGATGGTCGCCTTTGGCGACCCGGATGCCTCATCCGAAGTTGATAGGGGTGGCGCACGAGTTAGTGCATTTTTCCCTCGTGTGGGGAACGGATTAGGCTGCCGACATCGCCGTTCGGCGTTGTCGGAGCGGTCATCCTTAGGGGACATATCCCCTAGGGTCTCCTCCTCCAAAATACCGGAGTCAGAATAGTTGTAATCCCCTTCTCGGGGAGAATCTTCAGCACCACTAAAGGTGCTCATGGTAGGCCGGAGTTCTGTCAGTTGGAGTTCTCCAACTATAATTGATTATTGCGTGGCAATAGTCGTGATGGGGGAGGGTGTAACAGGGTTACATTTGGTTACGTTGGTGTACGTAAGTACACACCGGTTAAGGTCAAGTATTGACCAGTCCGAAAGGTTCGAACCTATTGGTTGTTTTAGCAATCAGGCATGATACCTTGGTGGAGGCGTGGCAGCCTGCCACGTGTTGGTACACAGGTGGTGTACACTACATTTTGACTAGGTACGAATTAAGTAAGTTCTACATAGTATTGCTTATAGTTTATATTAGTTTATTAAGTTAGGCTAATTTTATAAATAAAAAAAACAGTTTACAAAATACAACGATACTGCTAGGCGCACGACCCCGAACGGTCGCGCGCGCAGTGAGTGTTGTAGCAAAAGGGAGCACCTCCCTTAGCTACCCCCTTTCTAAGGTAAGTCTAGCATAAGGCTTTAGTGTTTACTAACAGTAAAAGCAGGGAATCTTGGCCCCGAGTGAGATAGTGATCTCTCACTAAACCCTTAATTAAGTGCGTATCGGCTAAGTAGCGGCATATCGCCGCTTAAGAAAATCTTCCTCTGTGCGCTAGCCGCACCGTGCGTGTACGCACCTGCTACACCTATCCATTACTGCCATGATGCTAGAGCCAAAACGACTGCTCTGAGACACTGTGTGAACGCGAGATACATCACTTAAAGACGGAAGCATCGCACCACTAGCGACATTCCACACTAAATGTTCGCGTTGTTCATATGATGAAGGCACAACACAATCTTTGTTGTTAATGTTCAGTGTTTGAAGAAATCACCAGCGTAAAAGGCAACATCGTGCTAGCATGTAGCGTTTTGGCGTGGTAAAATTATACCTTGAATTGACAATACCGCGGATCATCTCCTATATGTTGTAAATAAAGATTCCACTTCACCACAATTTAGTGGTTGATTTCTTAACTGACAAACAATGCTCGGGAAATCTTATAATACAGGGGAAGGAAAGAACTTTTGCTTCTAAAATGACCATAAATGTGAATCGTGGATCGAGTAATTTCTCATATCCTTGTGGCATAGACGACTTGAAATCAAGCGAGTCGGATCTCATCACACATCAAGAACGGATTGACAGTAATCACGAAACCTTGTTGTTTCTTGGATTATCTGCGAATAATATAGATCTACGTCTTGATAGCGAAGGAGATTGTCATGTTGAAATCGATTATATACATTGTTCATAATGACCGCAACGCTTGGATACATTTATTTTACGAGAGGCAATGTCTAAGAGCTCAACAAAGTCCACGAAAATGAGCTGTCGATCTTCCGGTCATTACTCTTAGGTACGCTCTCAAACGGTGTTGACTCAATCGAGCCCAAGCCTTTTGAACACATTTTTGGTCGCAAATTAGGATAAACGGAGTGAAGTCGTGGCCAGGGATCAATGGAAAGGTATTATCAGTCTTGTCAGCATGCGGCACGCTGCTTCTTTGATTCTTGTGCATGGACTGGCTGAACACTATATAAGAACCACGAGCTCTAAGAACAAAATCAGGCACGTGTATTCAGCCGGTTGTCTTTTATCCTCAGCAGTACTAATAGGCCGCAAGCGTCTAATCCACCATAATCAACAAATCAAAACCACTGCACAATGCCGTTTGTCTTTTTCTCCACCACCAAAGTTGTCGGAACACCGATGACATTTTAATACTTAAAATGTGCCACTGCTCATCATCAAATAGTTGATATTCTGCGATGTATTATAAGAAACACTTCTTTCGCCGCTTCAATTTTCTATTTTTACTTTTCGGTGATAAAGTTACAACTACGCAGATCTGGTATTTAAACATTGTTGAAAGTTGTTCGTGTCCAAAGTAGCACTTGTAGACGAAAACTTGAGTATTAAGTGTTTGAAAATAAATCCAATATAACAAAAGTCCATAAAATCGATATCTCCACTGTCAATCACACGTTAACAGCGAAAAAAAAATACCCGAAGACAGTTCGTAACGAGAAAAAGAAAATATCCAAACCAAGGACTAATTCATCGGAATATATATATTGAAAAGTGCTAGCCTAACATTAAATATGTACCAGATGTTGAAGTAATGGTAAAAATCCATCTGCTGCGAGGTATAATTTTCTTATGCGTAATAAAAATTTTGTACTAAGAACCGACTACTAATGTACTAATTATGCTAATAATAAGAACGAAATACATGTTACCTAAAAATAATCCTACTCAGTTTTAATAAAAAACAGAAATAGAGGACTATTTTAACACTCCTTCTCAATGTTAATTTCGAAGCGAAGCATATGTTGTAGCTTCGACAACTCCTTCTTTTAGTTTTGAGATAATGAACTTTACGCGAATATCCACATGCTTCATTTTTGAGCTTGACTCGATGCCCTTGAAAACATTGATATCCGCTTGGGTATCCATGCAAAGTTGAATAGGCAGCTTCATTTTCACTTGAACTTCTTCGAACAAATCCTTGAAACCCAAAAAATTCACCAGGTTTGTGGAAGGAGCATAATATTCTGCTTCCATGGTGGTTAATGACACACCATCTGTTTTTTTACATATCCAGGCAACCAACATGCCATCAATGAATACGACCACCAGTACACGACTTTCGATCTGATTTACATCCACTGTAATCTGCGTCGCTGTAGACCTTGATGCTCAAAACTTTACTTGCAACTTGAGGGCACCCCATACAAAACTTAAGATACTTGGTACCCTTGAGATATCGTAAAATCTTCTTGGTTAGTTGCAAGTCTGCAACCGTGGGGGCATGAGTACGGCAAGTGGCCTTGTGCACTGCGTATACGATGTCCGGCCTGGTTCACCGCGCAATCCAAAGCAACTACCAACCAAAGATTGAATATCCTTGATTGTCACTAATCCAGTACTTTTGAGTGCTTCACTCGGTTGCAGCGATAGTCTTCATGATCTTGTCCAATTATAGTACGCATCGGATTAGCGTCCTCCATCTTAAAATACTTGATGATTGCATAAATGGTGACCTCTTGGTCCACCTTGTATTCAAAGTTATCTTCAAAAGTAGCTCGCATACCGAGAAACTTCGAAACTTTTCCGAGATTCTTGATCTCGAGGAACTTCAAATCGTCCAAAAAATGAACAACAAGATTCTACTGAGTGCCAGTCACTAGTAAGTTGTCGACGTAGATGCCGGCGATGATTATTTCACCGCTAACTTGCTTGACGTACAAACTCATATCCGTGATGCACTGCGAAACATTTAATTCCAACAATTTTCCGTGAATCAAGCTATTTCATAGTCGTCTTGCCTGTTTCAGTCCGTAAAGAGTATTCCTGAGATTGAATACTTTTTTTAACTTGATCATCTTGAGTGCATACACTTGTTTTTAGGTCCATTCCTTGGGGGATGAACAGAAAAATATCGTGTTCATTTTCCTCAGCCTTTACATAGGCATTTAGAATATTCCCGTGCCGTGCAGGCGCCTTCTACTTGATCGCAAGTGCCAAAAACAGCTTCACTGTCGATTACGGCTGCAAACTTTAAGATGTAGTCGATACCAAACGATGCTCGTTGCCACATGCAACGAGTCTTGCCTTGAATCTTTCGATTTTCCCATCTTGATCATGCTTGGTCTTGAAAACCCACTTGGTATGGAGAGAGTGGCAATCTTGTGTCTTTTCGTCAATGCTACACACTTCATTTCTTTCAATAGCATTAAGCCCGTCCTGAACTACCACAATCCCCTTATCCTTATTTGTCGATTTCACGGCTTGAGAAAAATTCTTCGGGTCCATTTCCGTTATGAGCCAAATTTCGACAAAGTATACGTTATCCACACGAATGGTGTTTGGTTTGCCGCTTGCAAAGACTTGATATTTACGGACCCAATATCATCAACTTGACTTGTGTTTTCAGCTGTAACTTCGTCAACGTTTGATGAATCTTGATCATTTTCTTGCTTACACTTTGGGTATCACACCGCTCGCGTTGCCACTTCTTCTTTTTCTTGGGCGTCGTCCTCGTGTCTAGAGCAGTGGTCGCACCCCCCCCAGATTGGCGGTCTTCTACCATACTTTGTTGAAGTTGTTTGTTTTGGTCTTGGTTGAGAGTTTCGACGTTTTTGATGTGTTGCCTTACAACAACTTTTTGTTCACTATTTAGGTAAACGATGATCCCCTTGACCTCTTCGCTTTTCCCAACCATAACGCAATTTGAGCTCGGTGCCCTAGTGAATCCTTGCCAGGGTTTTTGTACACGGTGCAGATTGATACAAATACAATAATCTAGCCAAGACTTGGATTTTTGCTCGTAAGAAACTCCAAAGGCGATTGCCGACGATAGTTTGAATTTCTTGGGCTGCGATTCAATATGTACGCAGCATTTTGAACCGCAACACCCCAAAATGTTAAGGGTAATCCACTGGCGAACAGAATGCACCTTTCCATATTCATCACCGTGCGGTGCATGCGTTCAGCCTTTCCATTGCTAGACAGGTTGTTGGATTCACTTATTTGTCGCTCAACACCAGTCTGAAGGCAAAAATACGTCAAGATTTTTATACCGTACCCTCCATCGGTACGAACTATATAACTTTGCAGTTAAACTGACGTTCGAAAAATCCATAAAGTGTTTAAACTTTTTTGCCGCAATATCTTCTGTTTTGGCTAAGAAAACACCCACATAGTTAGATTTATGATCAACAAAGGTGATCATGTATCTATCCCCTAGGCGGTCTTTAGGAGTGATCGGTCTTTTGAGATCAGAACATATAACTCCACCAATTCTATTAATTGGTGAATTTTTGTCACTGTCTCTGACGGATCTTGGGTTTTAGTCTGCTTGCCCTGGGCACAGGTCAGACAATTCAACCTTATGCGATCCGTCAGTTCGATGCCACTCGAGGTATCGTTTGCCAAACGTTCGATGACATCGTAATTAAGATGTCCAAGTCTATCATGAAAATGCATCAATGACCCTTTTTGGACATCTAATTTTCGGACCGATTCCGTATCGTTCTCCTCGGTAATTGATATCACGTCCAGAAAACTTGTTTCGTTATCCACAATCACTGAAACATCAACTTTTAAGACCTTGTTGGTCTTTTGAATGTCAAAAATTTGAGAACGGGTGGACGTGTGCAGCAAAGTACGGTTTCCATTGACATACGCCATTTCACACCCCTTCTCTTCCAAAAGACGATAGGACAAGATGTTTTTTTGCCAAATTTTCGACAAAATATACGTTATCCACACGAATGGTGTTTGATTTGCCGCTTGAGAAGACTTGGATCAATATCCAACCTTTTAGCGAAACTTTTAACCTTTTTCCATCTGCCTGGAAACACGTGCCGTCAACTACCTGACTATCACGCAGGTACTTTTAGTCGTTAAACAGATGCATACTGGAACCGGAATCAAGAATCCAAGTGCTGCATCCAGTTTTCGGCGCAAAATTTGTGATAGTCAACGAGAAATCAACTTTTTTGTCGGGCTTGTTGGGACATTTAGGTCTAATGTGATCAACTCTTCCGCAACCATGACACTTTACCACTTTTTTTTCTGAAGATGGCGCAAGAAATCCGATGTAGTATGATCAAATTTAGCCATGAGTATAGTTTTCAAATCTGGCGAAGCATAGTGAACCACGTTATCCAAAACAAGTGGTTCACTGCCACCAACAGCTTTAGAAATCGCAACAAAATAGAGATAATGTTCGTTCCATGAACGCTTGGGATTCTTGCGGCTGGTAAACAGCTTCATCGCCTCTGCAAAGGTGATGGACGTATGAAACGCATTCAACATCTTGTTCATAACATGTAACAAAGTCGGTGACTTTTTCCACCATGCGTCAACTTGTCGATTGTAATAGCGCTCGGCTGTACCGCTGAGGTAGTGTCCTAATAGGTCAACCTTGATATCTTCACTCCAAAATATCCGCAAGCCGATTCGGCTATTGAAATTTTTCGAATAAAACGTGTGCCCTATTCCATGAATCCAGCTCCAAGGCCACCATACACTTCGGTTTCATCAAAAACTCTGATAGACAGCTTGCACTCCTTGACTGTGGCAGGTGCGTATACACACGGTGCGGCTAGCTCATAGAGGAAAACTTTCCTAAAGCAGCTATACGCCGCTACTTAGCCGATACGCACTTACAAAGGGCTTAGTAAGAGAGCACTCTCTTACTCGGGGCCAAGATTTCCCTTGGTTTACTTGTTAGAATTAACTAACGCCTTGAAACAAGGCTTCCCTTAAAAAAGGGAGTAGCTAAAGGAGGTATTCCTTTTGGCTACAAACACTCACAGCACGCGCGACCGGTCGAGGTCGTGCGTCTAGCTGGATTGGCGTGTTTTGTAAGCTGAAATTATATTTAATATGTAATTAGCCTAAATTAATTAAACTAATGTAAACTATATGTAATACTAAGTAGAACTTACTCCATTCGTACCTAGCCGAAATGTAATGTACACCACCTGTGTACCAACACGTGGCAAGCTGCCACGCCTCCACCAAGGGCTCCTGCCCTGATTGGTTAAAATAACCAATAGATCCAAACCTTTCGGACCGGTCAATACTGACCTCAACCGTAGTGTACTTACGTACACAACATAACTAAATGTAACCAAATCTAACCCTGTTACATTGGCCGAAGGCGTCTTGTAGGCAGGAGGGCGATTTTCCATTGGTGTACCCATACCATAACTTCGGTTATTAAAACCAGGTTGATCTCGTGGCTTCTTTTAAGGCGTGCTTTCAAGCGACGCCAACCGCATGCGGGTACCCAAACGCATCGAGTTAGTGAGACCGCAATTTTTTCTCGCGTTGGACAGCCCTTGAATTTTCGAGCTTGTCAAGACGATGGCAAATCTTTTGGAACATTTCCAAAATCTTTATTCCTTCGGCACCATAGCTTGTCGGTTTTTTGTTCATGAGAGCCATCATCGCTGAAAACATCATGACCCTTTGGGCTCATAACATGTTGAAAGGTGTTTTCATCCATACTTGCGCAGAATAGTTGAAAACTCCGAGTCTAGATGTCCAATAGTAACTCTAATATAACTAAATCGTCTTAAGTCAATATCTCAACAGCCAATTATCGCTAGAGTGTGAAAGTGACACCCGTAGATAGATCGTAAAGAGTAGAAGAAAGTGACCAAACCATCGACTTGATCAATCGAATGTATTGAGAAGTGATTAGCTAGCCTGACATGAATATGCCTAAGATGTTGAAGCTGTAGTAAACTTCTAACACCTGTTGTGTGTCCTACACTACTTATCCGTACCAAAAATATGTGTACTCAGAACAGAGTACAAGTACTCTTCTATTTTTAGCTACTAAAAAGTACGAAATGCAAAATTGTTATTTAAACAATAGTCCTACCTAATTTTAATAATTAAAATATAAGTAGACTTTTTTTTAACAGAGACGACCTATATTGTTTGGCAAGCTAAAATTAATCAGCTTACCAATTCTTGCATGAAATTTGATTTGCAGGAATTTGATTCTATTCGTGTACATGACAATGAACTTTCCCAGCTCTGGCACATTTTGTAAGTTACAGGTGGTGGTGGACAATGGTGTTGTCATTGTCCTGTGGCAGCGGTGTAGCACCGTCCACTCCAACTATGGTGACGACGCGGTCAGTAGATAACAAAAGACTCGGATACGAAACTTTTATGGATAAGAGAGCGTCGTCAGCAGAGTTTGAGCGATCCACTTTGCTTCATGTGACTCAACTAGAGCAAACAATACGTGACTACGATAATCTGATGACAAATCATGTACGACAAACAAACCTGCTGGATCAAAGCACTACGTCGACTTTAATGGAGATTATCCGCACACCGAACCCGCAGCAAAGTCGAAAACCCAAAAGTTCTGCTCTGCATAAAGTCGATTTGGACGAGATCCAGATCCCCGAAATGCACGAAGGTCTGTGTCGTGTCTTCTGCCATCCCAATTCGTGGTCACCTGCATTTGCATTGCCGGGTGAGTTCACGATCAAGATGGAATCGGTTCATCAAGATAGAGGCGAAATTTGCTTTCGCATCGCAGTAATGTGCTGCTGTGCCAAATCGATTTGGGATGGCTCGCACATTCAGCCAGCCTTGAAGCGACAGTACTACGTAGCATGCGTCGAAAGGACAGAAAAGGAAATTTGCCAGCTGACGGAAGCGCTTTCGCTACAGTATCTAGGATACCACTTAGCTGATAAAATGCCCACGCATGGAACGCGTATTATCAGAAAGCAACGGGCTGTCGACGAGTATGGCAATCAAGTTATTCAATTTCTAAGCTCTTTGATGCAGATTACTGCAATCGGCTTTAACGGACTTGTAACACTTAAAAATTCCGTATCAAGCAACGTGCACATGCGCGACTTTCTGGGTTTGGCGATGGGTTTTGGTGACCAAACGATAGTTGCGACTAGTTCCTGTGCCGCTCGAATTCAAGGACAAGACGGTAATGATCGTCCTGTTCTGCAAAGCGCGTGGCTTGATATCGATTTGAATACGTCATCGGATGTAAATTTCTACAGAAAATGGCGCTTACATGGCAACGGCAATACTTGCAACGACTTTAGTCAACTCGTGCTCTCAAACAGTCTTAATCAATTGGGAACTGGAAAGTGTGTCCGTTTCATTGACCCTTGCTACTGGCTAGATGAAACACCAAAAGATGGACTGTTCACTGTAGAAATTACCAGCGTATCAGTCCTGAATGGAATCGCTAAATATGTGATCAGTGTATTGTACTTTGCGAACGGAAACGTGGAGGTGACGACGGTTAATCGTCGCTACTCTGAATTTGATGAGCTAGTGCTGGCACTTGAGAGAAAAGTGCCTTCATTTCAAATTCGCTATTTACTTCCACCAAAGACCTTTTTTCGCAACTTTTCGGCCAGCTTTCTCGAGCGTCGGGCGGCATCCTTGCAGCTCTTTCTAGAGCGCACACTTTGTCTCACCTTTCGTGGTATTCTCGATGAAGAGATTCCTCTCACGGCGGAGCCGTTCGTCCGGAAATTCCTTCAGCTGCCTGCTGTTGATTGGATTGAAGTCCCGTGGACTAAGCTGTCGCCGTCATTTAAGGCAGATAGAGATGGTTTCCACTCTAAACTTTCGTCATCACCCACTGCTGCGTCCGAATTATCACCATACAATCTCTCGCCTCGTCGAAACATCCTTTGCCATTTGACTGACTCGACGGTATTTCAATACGAAATTTTCTTTTCAAACGTAGTGATTCCATGTAACGCTGAAAAAAATGTTATTATTATCACACGTCACAAATCTGCGACTTGTGGTTTAACTTGTCCTCTTTCATTAACGATGCTAAACAGTAGGGCGTATCCTGATCAATACATGACTATGGAGAAGGCTGAAGTTGACGAGCTACAGGAACTCTCGCAACGTGTGTGCAAGAACGTGGCAGCTTATGCGGGTTCACAGCTCGATGGTGCGCCTTACAGTTGTTAAGAGCAGTGGATGTAGCGTAGTCACCGTGTACTCCTCACAGGCTCGTTGGAGTCGATGCAGCTAATGAAAACTATTGTTGACAATATCAACACCAAATATGTCGGGATGAAGAAGGAAATTCAAAGCATTGGCAAGATGTCGAAAGTGTTGGAAGCTCGAGGTAAAGGCTGCATTAAAGTTGAATAACTGGAGATAATGACGGCGCTGAAATTGCTATTCTCAGCAAGCGCGTTGAAGGAGAAGGTAAATGCAATTGACGAAATCGACGAAGAGCTTGCAGAGCTGGAGGACATGGTGGATCAGCTTGAAAAATACACGGGGTCCCTGGGTTTGTGCCACTTTTATGGCTTCAATGCCGTGTTTGTTGCTGCCACTGAACTTTCTGTTACTACCTTTTTCTGTAGAAATTAAGTTTAATGAAGTGCGCTACGCCTAATAAGTAGTGACGTAGCTGATATGATGATTAACAACGGTACAGCTTTGCTATGGACGTCTTGTTGAAAGTGATTCAATTGGCGTTTCTTAGCCACGAGGGTCTTCGTAATCTGGACTTAGTGGTGCTAATTGTCAGAGCACAGGAATTGACTAGGATTGAGTATGTATGGAAAACGTAGGTTCCCGTCTTCTATTTTTAGTTCTGAATTGAAGCTAGCATGTCTAACTGCTAACATCGGCTTGAGGGTGAGCTCTTGTTGTCCCATCACTCCAGCAAACAACACGTGACGCACAGAACCCAAGTTGTCTCTTAACTAGTAACAAAATAGCATGTCCACTATGCAGAATATGAAATGTGTGGTCGTTGGGTGAGTAGTAGCAGGCCACGAGGTAAAAATATCTTGTGCTCACGGCTAATTTGTGCAACAACCTGACAAATAGTGACGGCGCCGTGGGTAAGACGTGTGTGCTTATCTCTTATACGACCAACACATTTCCTGGCGAGTACATCCCGACGGTTTTTGACAATTATAGTGCCAATGTTATGGTGGACAACCGACCGATCAATTTGGGGCTATGGGATACAGCAGGACAAGAGGATTACGACCGACTGCGCCCTCTAAGTTACCCCCAGACAGATGTGTTTCTCATCTGCTTCTCCGTCGTCAGGTTGGGCCTCAAACTGTGATGAGTTTCCGCTCGTGCAATACATTAAGATGACCGTTTTTGTTGTTTTAGTCGTGCTTCCTTTGAGAACGTTAGGTTAAAGTGGTTGCCCGAAATTCGTCACCACGCGCCAGGAGTGCCATTTATTCTAGTAGGCACTAAATCTGACCTGCGTGACGACGAAGAAACGCTGGCTAAATTACGGGAGAAGAGACTCGCTCCGATTAGCAATGATCAGGTACGTCTAAATAGCGTAAGTTTGACAGCGCAATATCCTAACCAGTTGCTGCTGTTTAGGGTGAGGCGCTTAAGATCGATGTTAACGCGTACAAATACATGGAGTGCTCAGCACTGACGCAAAATGGGCTTAAGTCTGTCTTTGACGAGGCCATTCGATGTGTGATAAGTAACCAGCAGAATCCCAAGAGCAAAAAAAGGTCGTTTAAGTGCTCGATTTTGTAACAGATCTAGCTTAGATTATTTAAGAAATTGACCGGCCTAACGAATTGAATATAAACAACGTCTCTGCGGTAAGGGACGCAGTTCAATTCTAAATCTGGTGCGTATCAAATATACATCCATCATAGGTAACCTGCTTGTAATTTTCATGACAAGCAGGTCGCCTGTCATGTAATAATATAACACAGCAGCAACGACAATTGATAGTCGCTGCTCATTTGAGGTCATTGTTGAAATCCGGATATGAGGTCGATTATCGGATGGCCAATCCATACCAAATATGGAGATTTCCCCTCGGAAGCCCAAGTCTCGGCCTGCTACTTCACAGAAAGTGTTCGTTGGTAGATCTAGACATCCACGCACGTTGCTAGGCATTAAATCAACTAAAGAACTAAAACCAGTACTTATTCGTGTGGACTTATTGTGTTGCTATTTATTCCGTCGATGTTACGATAGACATATGATGATGATGAATGTGAGGTATAATAAGGTACGACCTCCGACCTAAGATATCCGTTCGACCGCGATCCAGTCGCTGCGCCGCTTTTTTAAAATTACGTTCCTGCAATGCCTCGTACGACTGCTTGCGGCCGTTGAAGCTGTCTCGTTGCGGCTGCGCTCTCGAGCGCCGTCATTGCCGGCCCTGAGTGCTCCTCGATTTCCGCGACGAGCGACGTCTCTATCCAGTGTTTCACGTCTTGGTCCATGACCTCTTCCACCGAGCGGACGAGGTGACGAGAAGTATGTGTGAGCACCTGAGCGGATGCTCGAGTGTCCATTGCGATGTTGGTTGCACTATCCGCCATCTTGTTGTTCTCGCGGTAGTGATGGGCCGGGCTGGCGACCGCGACTTCGTCTGCGAGTGCTCTCGACTCGCGATATAGTGCTGAAAGCTGGGGCTTGAGCAGGGAACGGTGCATTCGGAGCTGCGAGAGCACCATAGCACTACGTGCAGTGGCACGAAGAAGCTCACTTTCGCTTGTCGGAGGCCATGGACAAGTCCGCTGTACTCTGCAAAGTTTTTCGTTGTCGTCTTCGAGCTGTATGCCATGCTTGCGACCCACGTGATCGCCGTTGCGTGCGTTTGGACGTGTACTCGGAGAATCACCGACCCGGAGCTGTAGAGGAGCGGCTGATCAGAATTTTTGAGGTTCGATCAGGCGTTCCCACAGTGCCCGGACTACCGACTAACGAAGAGGGTCCTCCGGTTGTCCTGTGACAGGATTATGTCTTGCTCACCTTGTGTACCCGACGGTTTGGGTGTGGTGTAGTGGCTGAAGTTTATGGTGAATTGTATACGGAAAGTATACATAAAGAGTATACGGTGTCGTAGTCGGCCATGAAGTGAGTTTTCGGTATTGAAGCCAGTGCTGAAGTAACCAAGAAGTAACAGGGTGAACAGATACTGGAGGTAGATATAAGATTTCTTAATACTTTTTTTACCCCTTAGTGACCAGTCGACCTCCACCCAACAAAACCTTCTCTCAAAACCTATACAAAAACTAAGTACAACCCGAGGACACCTTTAAGTGAACGCGTGTTAAAGCGTGATAAAGATCCTCTGCGATTACCTAGGTTAAGGGGCAGCCTAAGTGTTACCAGGAAGTGTCCATTTTCAGTAACTTTGTATTAAGGTTCAGACGTAAGTATCAAGAGCCTGGGAAGTTTAAGCAAGATAGGTATATTATATCGCTTCCTTGTGTTGTTTTTGAGTGGAAACCTCGAAAATTTAAGTTCCTTCACGACAACTGGTGCCGCGACCCGGGACTTCACGTCGATGTCGTAAAGCGGACTTTTTAATTAGGCGAAAATAGGGCCTAATGTTGGACATTTTATTAGGCCCATAGTGGGCCTAATATTATGACTAATATTAGGACCTAAATTAGGGGCCTGATAGTGGACGCGGATAGTGGATACAGTAGTACATAATTAGGTACCGCCATGTGTACCACGGTGGGTACAGTAGTACGTACCACCGTGGTGTACATAGACAGGATATAGAAGGGACACGGAAGATGTGCGGATTACTTACAGGTACGCGGCGAACACCAGCGAACAAACAAGGAACAAGCGGGAAAATCAGTTCGACTGATGGACGGAAGGCGCTCCGAATGGACGATGCGGATTGGTTGAAAGTAGGAACAGGGTAGATCTAAGGGTTTAATTGATAATAAAGTTCTCCTTTTGCGTACGATCGCGCTGATCGTTTTTTGGGAAAGCACTTTTGCGCCCCCACCTTATTGAAACCTCTACGTCCCGGGAGGGAGCAC
>CM047581.1:8239106-8266057 GCA_026184515.1 Peronosclerospora sorghi | reverse complement strand
CGCCTAGCCGTCGGGTACACAAGGTGAGCAAGAACACAAGCAGTCGAGGACATCCGGAGGACCCCCTTCGTTAGTCGGCAGTCTGGGCGCCGTGGTACCGCCTGATCAAGTCTCAAAAACTTCGATCAACCGCTCCACCACATCGACTTAATACAATTACATATAAAAAATGGCTTTAGTGTCTACTGAGGGAGAGAAAGAGCTGGTCTTTACTTTACAGCATGCTCAGGACGACCCTAATAGAACATACACTTTCTCTGATGCCTGTGCAAGAATGGCACGGTATCAACGGCATGTATTCAAGTTACGTGGGGACTCAAGTAGTTGGTTTTCGCTATATGAAATCCGCAAGGTAGCAAGAGCTGCCCCTAACTTTTGAGTTAGAGAAGATCTTACTTCCTTTGGAGGACTGAAAGAATCAATTGAAGCTATAGAAACGCTGCTTCGAAATTGTGGCTACGAATTTGTACGAAGGGAAGAATTTGACACTGCATGTGACTTCAATCTGGATCGTACCACAGAAGATATTGGTTTGATGGTGTCACTATTGCTAGCGGAGAATCAGTGGGAAACATCTTTGATGGTGTACCGGAAAGAGGCTACTGACATCAGCCCAACTTACTACATTGTGGCAGACACCACCCACACACCGGTGAAGGAGTCTAAACCACCAGGCATGCAGGAGTTGTGTAATGACGATGAGTTGGAAGACGCTATGGATTGAAAACCAAAGCGTGGCCGTCGAGTACAGAAAAAGTTGGAATTTTCCTCGGATGAGGACGAGGTCATGTCACCACCACGACCAGTGTCGCAACAACAGGACCCAGTGGTGGCAAATTTAGTTCAAATGATGCAAGACGGACACTTAAGTTTGGAGGAGTTGACTAAAATTACAGCAGTTCTATCAGCTAGTCGCACGCCTGATACTACGAGAGGAGCGACTAGTGCAGCATATCGAAGAGCGGCGGTTCCGGAAAAAGCATATTCCAACCCGCCAAAACCATCAAGACACAGCATGCGAAGTGGAAGACACAATACGTGGGCATCATCAGGTCATCCTGTCACAGCTATCATTCAGAATACAGAGATCAAGACATTTGACGGGAATAGACAAGACGCGGGGAGTGCAAGGGCATGGGTAACAAGATTTTTCCATGTGGCAAACATCTCACGTTGGGATAACGATCAACGGCTAGGAATGTTTGTGGATAGTTTGACGAACACGTCGTCTTGGTGGTATGAACAATTGGCGGATAACGTGAAGTATGATGGAATGCGGTGATAGATTTATTTCAACGGAAGTTTTGTGTGGACAAAGTGTCGCCTAGGGTCATGTATTCAAAATTGACCCAGAAGCAAGACGAGTTATCGACCACTTATCTATACCGGCTGAATGCCGCGGCGTTACGAGCTAGAATGGATTTCAGGGATGTCCATAACGCCTCATTGTTGGTGGAGCACATCCAACAGTTCTTTGACACCATTCATGATCGTGTCATACAAATGCAATATCAGCATATGACTTTCAATAATATTGAAGAATTGGAAAGGGTGTTGACGAAGCATAAGGCACGCCTGAACAGTCCAGGGAAGAAAACGGCTGCACGCAAGAGTGCCGAAGTGATATATGAGGATGATCAACCCAGTGTACACGTGATGGGCGGAGAAGTACATGCCATGCAGCGGTCACGTTCTAATTATGACTACAGAGGTGCACGAACGAGCGCGCCTAATAACAATGATTGGGGCGTGGTGTGTGAACATTGCAATCGAAGAGGACACGATAAAGACAGATGTTGGAAGTTGCAGGCGTGTGAGCATTGTAAAACAGTCGGTTATGATGTGAAGTATTGTCGGAAGTTCATCGAAGAGATGGCCGAGATGCGGAGCAAGTTGAAGTCCGGGGAAAAACCAAGGACCAAGTGGCCGCACAGTTAAATGCCTAACCCCACAGTGCGTTGCGACCACTGTCGAGAGAAAAGGGGGGGGCATTGTCAAGCAATGTGAGAGCAACACCGCGTTCACCCTTCAGTATAAAAGAAACCAAGAAAAACGATGCATTTTGCATGGAAGGATCACTCACAATGGACGAGGATCAAGAAAAGAAGAAGTTGCAAGAAAAAACGAAGAAACAAGTTACATTTGAAGAAAAAGAAGAAGAGAAAGAAGACGAATCAGCGACTACTGAAGCAACAGATGTCTCGGCTTATGCCAATGCAGATGGTCCTCCAGAAAGGGATAAGAGTGAGGACCCCCCGGAGGCGACTTCTAAATCTTTCGACGACTTCATAAGTAATCCAAGTAATGAGGCACAAGTGGATACCACTGAAGTCACTGTTGGGAAAGATGGTGGATATCGGTCATCACAAGTATTTGTGATCACTCGAAACATGAGTAAACCGAAGAAAGGACATCGTCAACACCAAGTAAGTGAGACCGTGGAACAAGCGGCGGACATAAATGGTGGTTCATAATCTGTGGAAGATAATGCTGTTGAATCTAAAGGAAGTCGGAACTCAGCAGAAGAGGATGCAGCTGAGGCTGAGATGTAGAAGCCTCACAAGATAAAAAGTATAAGGAGAAAAATAACAAGACATTCAAGAAAATAGAAAGAAAAATAAAACCAGTGTGACAAGACCCTGAAGATGTAGTACATCCCTATCACGAACCCATGTTAATTGTGATGAGTAGAATGCGGACCCGAGTTGGTTGCATTAGGTGGAGTAACAAAAAAAAAAGAATACAAAAATAAAGATACATGTTTGAACAAGGACTGAAAGTTTGCTGGAACATGTGGATGAGTCACGACGCAATTTAATTTTGCTGACGCAATATGGTTAACTATTGTAGCCGGTGCGTATAGGCACGGTGCGGCTAGCGCACAGAGGAAGACTTTCCTTAAAGCGGCGTTCGCCGCTACTTAGTCGATACGCCCTTATTAAGGGCTTAGTAGGAGAGAGCTCTCCTACTCGGGGCCAAGATTCCCGGGTTATTTTACTCTAGCCTGTACTAGTGCCTTAACGGCAAGGCTCCCTTACAAAGGGTGTAGCTAAGGGGAGGGCTCCCCTTACGCTACGGCACTCACTACACGCACGACCGGTCGAGGTCGTGCGTCTGTACTAAGGAGTGAATATATTTAATATGTAATTATTTAAACTAATATAAACTATATGTAACACTAAGTAGATTATTCCTAATTCATACCTAGCTAAACTGTAGTGTACACACCTGTGTACTGATACGTGGATGGCTGACACCACCACACCAAGGGCCCATGCCCTGATTGGTTAAAATAACCAAAGGTTCGAACCCTTTCAACCCGGCCAATACTGGCCTCAACCGTGGTGTACCGATGTACACCAACACTCAGTGTTACCCGAATGTAACCCCGTTACATCCTACCCCATCAAGACTATTGCTTACGCAATAATCAAAATTTTGTTGGAGAACTCCAACGCCAGTACCTCTGGCTGTCCATTGTACACCCTCAGCGGTGCTATGGACGCAAACTATTCCGACGGCTCGGAAGTGGACGCCCTTGGGGAGCTCTCCCCAACGACTGGCCATGTTGATAGCGCCGAACGGCGCTATCAGTCATCCAACCCATTCCCCACACGTGGGGAGAACGCACTAACTCGTGCGCCACCGTTACCCTCTAGGGGTGATACCTCCAGGTTGCCACAGGAAACCACCACCAATGAACCGTCCTTGGTTCAAGAGGCCCGACGTGCCGGACGGGCTCGTAAGGGACCTCGAGACCCTCAAAAGAGGGCTAAGAACGCGGTCAAGAGAGGCTTAGCCTCTTATACCCCTGGACCAGCGGCTATACTCTTGCGTGAAATTGCGCATCGGAACCAACTCCGGGCCCGACTACTAACGCTTAAACATTATTCCGTTAAGGGCTACCGAACGCTCCTCGGGAAACAGGCACGCGGTGCCCTCGTGGATGTTCTCCACGAGATTCCCCTTGTTCTCCTGAGGGACGAAAGCGTCGAAGACGCAGAACAGGCGTTCCTCGCCTGGGCGGAAAGGGAGAAACACCTCCCCAGTTTTGATGCGCTATACAACAGCTTTTCCGAACACGACGTTCGGGTAGAGAGAGCGCTACGCTTGGCCTATGCTCAGGCCAAAGCGCAAGGGCAATTTCCTGCCTCCTATTATACGCGCTCTGCTCTCGATGTGGTGCCGGAGAGCAATGCAAGCACAGCATCTGCCTCCGGCGAACTCCCAGCTATTGGGAGTGAAGGGGCTTCTTCAGCCCCTTTGGTCGTTGACTCTCAGTGGGATTCTCCCGCTCGAAAGCGTCAACGACGTCACGGCAATCCTGCCGCAGGGGAGTCTCGTACTCACACGAGTTCTGGGAATGTGGATACCCTTTCCACTTCACCAGGTACTGGGTCTCACCCCGGTGATGGCGTCGTTCCATCAGGCGTTCCACATGATAATGGCGTACCCTCCGTATCGAGCACTGGAGGAGGGGGTCGCGCTATTGCGGCGTGACTTCCACGAGCGCTGTGATCGGCACAGCCTTTGCATCCAAGATGCTCAGGAGGAACTCCGCAACGAGGGGAGTGCGAATGAACGCCTCGAGGAGCGGCTTGCCTCTCTCTAAACTCTCGTTGCGGAGCTTCAGGGTCGTATATCAACCCTGTCGGAGATGTTCCGACCTGTTGCGCCTTTCGGCTATCCGGTTTCTCACCCTCCTCCGCGAGGGGACCCGCCTCCCGGTTCTGGAATGGCTTAAGCATACCCACATAAAAGGTTGGATGCGTACGCATCGCCTTCGGGATGTCTAAGGTGTACGACAAGCCCTTTCGGGCTAACACCTTAAAGGGACCCACAAACCTAGGGCGAAGTTTATTTCGCAACACATTTGAAACTGCATGTGTAGGAAGATTTTTAGCGTTTAATAAAACACTTTCTCCTACTTTGTATACCTTTTTGTTACTCCACCCCTTAAGGTCAGCTTGCTCCTTCTGCTTGTCTTGGCTTTCCGCCATGGCATTGCAGACGTGTCGTAAGACACTAAGGCACGTCGATAAAAACTTATCGATGTGCTTTCGCACAGAAACAGGGCTGACATCGGGGAATCCTCCCCCCTCAAGCCCTGGACCACACACATGTGGCGTTAATGGAACCCTCGGATTCACCAATCCGTTCACGTAAAACGGGGTAAACCCCGTAGATGCATGTACCAAATTGTTGATGGCAAATTCGGCCATCGGAAGCATCTCACTCCAACTCTTTGGAGAATCCGGACATAAACTCCGGAGAATATCCTCCACAACGCGATTAACGCGTTCCGTCTGACCGTCCGTCTGCGGATGATCCGCAGTGGACATGAGGAGCTTGGTTCCTAGAACCTTAAACAGCGTGCCCCAAAACTTTCCCGTAAAACGGGGATCCCGATCCGACACAACAGAATCGGGTAGACCATGCTGTCGAAAGACACGGTCTAGGAACACTTTTGCTGTTCCTTGTCCATCTATGGACTCTGGCACCGCCGCCAGGTGAGCCATCTTGCTCAAACGGTCTACAAAGACCAAAATGCCGGTGTTCCCGGCTTTATCCTTCGGAAACCCGAAGATAAAATCCATGCTAATGGATTTCCAACACTCCGTTGGAACCGATAAGCTCGCCAAAGGCACAGCTGACTGTGCAGAGGGCTTAACCCTCTGACACGTCTCACAGGTGTGTATATACGCACCGACCCACTTATACATGTTGGGCCATCAATACAAAGCGCTTAAAGCGCCGTAGGTCTTACCCCGACCTAAATGACCCCCGGTAGGGGCGTCATGTGCCTCAAAGAGGACTTTATATTTCAGTTCCTCATCATGAGGAACTACCACCCGCGGAGTGTCCTCCGCACTCGTGCTATAAAATAGCATACCGTCACAGTACCTGTAACGGTGTAAACGAGCTCTGGCTCGACTTGATAGGGTTGGCTCAGACGAGCCAAGACCCTTTCACCTAACGCGCGGATAAGCGCCGTACACTGTGGGTCTTTCTCATACGCCTGGCGTATGAGATCCACTACAGACCTGGTGACGAATGTCGCGTGAGCGAGCTCGTAATCGGGACGACGCGACAACGCGTCTGCAAGCACGTTCTGCTTGCCAGGTTTATACTTAACCTCAAAGTTGTACTCCGCAAAGAAGGAGAGCCAACGGGCCATCCGTTGTGAAAGATGCGGCGACTTTGTCGCTGTCCGTAAGGACGCGTGGTCAGTATAAACCACGAACGGCTTTGAGCCGAGTAGGTGAACCCTAAATTTGACAAGAGCATACTTCATTGCAAGTAGCTCCTTGTCATGAACGGGATAATTACGTTCTGCAGCTTTAAGCTGCCTCGACTCAAACGCAATTACGCGTTCCCTTCCTGCATCGTCTGCTTGTAACAAAGCACATCCGATTGCGAAATCGGAGGCATCGCAGACGACACTAAATGGTTTCCCAGAGTCTGGGGGAGCAAGAACGGGAGCTTTTAACAAGCTCCCCTTAACCGCTTCAAAAGCGTTTTGGTGTTCAGTTTCCCAACACCAATCAACATCCTTCTTAAGAAGGTCGGTCAATGGCTTCGCCATTTCAGCGTAGTTCTCGCTGTACTTGTGGAGATAGTTGGCTAATCCTAGCCACTTCCGTAAATCTCTAAGATTTACAGGCGAAGGCCACTCCACAATGGCTTTCACCTTCGCGGGATCCGCCCGCACTCCATCCTTACCGATGAAGCATCCGAGGAAAGGAATTTCCTCAGCACCAAAGATACACCTGGATGCGTTTGCATATAACTTATGCTCTCGCATACATTCGAGCACTGCTCGAAGGTGTATCAGATGCGTCTGAACATCAGACGAGTCGCCTTCCGCACGACCATGGACGAATATATCGTCGAAGTACGTCTGAGCGTACTTACTATGAGGGCGGAAGAGTTGAGTCACCAAGCGATTGAAAGTTGCTGGTGCATTTGAAAGCCCTTGTGGCATAACAAGCCACTCCCACAGCATGCCACTAGGCGTGCTAACCGCTGTCATCGGAATATCGGACGCTAGCATGAGCACCTGATAATACCCGTCCACCAGATCTAAGGCACTGTACACAGTACAGCCCGCCATATTGTTCTGGAGGACATCCTTCCGAGGAATCGGAGTCTGCATGGGTACAGTAGCTGCGTTCAGCTTGTTATACGCATGCACAATTCGCCACCTTCCGTTCGGTTTAAGAACACAAAAAGTGGGAGATGAGTTGGGAGACTTACTCTCCCGTACCATCCCTGCCTCTTCTTTCCCCTTGAAGAATGCGTCGATGACGTCGCATTGCTCCTTGGGGAGAGGCCACTGCCTAGTGACGCAGTATTTGGTTCCGGGAACCAAGTCAATTTCATGTCGGACTTCCCGATCCGGTGGTAACCCCATCGGCGGGTTGTCACTAATGACATCTCCAAATTCCTTTAGTAAGGAATGTTAAGGGTCCTCAGGATCCGCGAGGATCTTGAGACAGCTTCGGGCATTTAATGCCTGTTTGGTTTTCACCAAAGCTGACTCGTCCATCGTGGATGAGGAGTTCAACTCCTCTTCCGGACGCAACACGACGACCTCGTCGATTTCATCTGCTTTCAAAGCAGTCTCAAACTGGTTGAAGGACATCTCCTCCAACGACAACAGTTCGCCTACCCCAGGCAACCGTTCCAGGCTTACGCCTTCTGTGACAACACCTGTCACACTATTCAGCATCCTGTAGGACTGCTGACTACTGGCCTCGGGACTCATCCCGAGACCCAGATGGGTGGAGTCAATTGCCCCATCTATTGGAAGCGCCACGCGCCTATCCACAGAGGTATCTACCTCTACCACCGGTGACTCGCCGGTCTCACCTATAACGGCGTAATCGGAATCATTTCCGACGTGCGAAAGAGACGAACTCCGGGTCTCTTCGCTTGGAAGCGCATCGCGCTTAACCACAGGGGTCTCTACCCCTACCACTGGAGTTACCACAGGTAGCTCACCAGTCTCGCCTATAACGGCGTGGTCGGAATCATTTCCGACGTGCGAAAGAGACGAACTACGGGTCGCTTTGTGTGGAGGCGCCTCGCGCTTAACCACAGGGTTCTCTACCCCTACCACTGGAGTTACCACAGGTAACTCACCAGTCTCGCCGTTCCCGGCGTGGGGATTAACCGCCGAATCCCCTCGTTAAGGAACTCTCTTAACACCATTGGGAATGATCATTTCAGAAGTCCCAATCTCTGGCATCTTACGCCAGAATCGCTTTTGCGATCGAGCAAAGGTTGGTTCATGACTCGCCAATGCTTCACCCGACCGCGGGTGCGTTGAGCCAATGGACTTAGACTTTTTCAGTCTATCCATGGCTCGTGGCGTTCCAGCCACTTCATGCCCAGAATGAGGTCATACCTCGAGTCCAAATCCAGGACTAGGCAACGTTCTAAGCTGTCGAAGTCTGCAAACTTCAGCTTAAGGTCAATCGAGACCTTGGGTACAGAAACATGTACGCCCATCGCAAGACGGACCGTGACAACGTCACGAGAACGTGCCTCTAGGGCCTAGGCATACAGCCGACTCTTCACAACAGAAGCCCGTCTGACATAATTGTCAGACGCTCCAGAGTCTATCAAGACTCTCCAAGTCTTATCAAAGCCTTTCACGTCCACAAGGACGACCAGCAAACCTGTCTGGTACACCAACTCGTTGCTAGAAATCACCGCTTCCCTCGGGGCTTTGTGCTGTCGTCCCCTACCCTGGGGATTAAAAGGACTGAGGGGTCCCCCAGTAGGGCGCCCCGCACCTACTGGGAGACGTCGTTTCCCGACGGATTGGACAAGGGCTTTTTCCCCACCCTTGGTCCCTTGTAGCGAGTGTCTCGCTGGGGATTTTTCGGACATCTTTTCCTCAGATGATCCATGCTCCCACCCAGGAAGCATCTCAGCGGTCCATGCCGCTGCAACATTGCAAGGAGCTCTGGTCCGAAGCCCTGCGGAAAGGAGTCAGAGTGACTCTTAGCGGGAGGTTTCTCCTCCGCTTCGACCTGACTCAGGTCCATGGGCTCAGGACCCACCTTAGAGGAACAAAAGTTCCTCTCGGCGCTGAACGCTATCTTGAACGCCTCCCCCAGGGATTGGGGTCGGCATCGGAAGATCTCCGAACGTGCTGGCCCTTCTCTCAGGCCTCCCATGAAGACGGGAATGGACACATCGTCCGAATACGCTTTCGCGTACATCACTGCCAACAGGGTCTTAAGCTCCTGGATATAAATCTCCAGGTCCTTAGTTCCTTGACGGCACCTCGGGAACGCCAGTTGATTCTGGAAAACCATATCAGGCGTTTCGTATATGTCCATAAGCTTCTGCTTAAGGACCTTCCATGTTGGAAACACGTCCTTGACTGATTCCGAGCATGTAAACGCCCATGTACGGGCTTTTCCCGTAAGATGGGTCAATGCACGTCCCACTTGCAAGTGATCAGCGGTCATGTTCGCTGTGGCGAAAGCCGTTTCGACCTCTCGCAACCAAACATAAAGGTTGTCACCCTTCTCTCCGGTGAACCCCTTTATCTTAAACGATAATGGGGGTCGCACCCCCGTGGAATGAAATCCACTACAACTCGCCTCATGAGCGATGAGGGCATTCACCCTAGCCTTTACGGCCTCAAGGCCCTTCTCCACTAGGAGCTTCATACCTTCTTCCCCCGTTCAGGGTAACAGCCTTTTAAAGGCTTCCTGTTGGACGAGGGTCAAACTATCCGAATCGTCCTGATTCATCCTTTGCAGAGGATGCCTAGTCTACCAACACAGGTGTTGGATTGACTACAAGTGCTACAAGATATAGCCGGTGCGTATACGCACGGTGCAGCTAGCGCACAGAGGAAGACTTTCCTTAAAGCGGCGTTCGCCGCTACTTAGTCGATACGCCCTTATTAAGGGCTTAGTAGGAGAGAGCTCTCCTACTCGGGGCCAAGATTCCCGGTTTATTTTACTCTAGCCTGTAATAGTGCCTTAACGGCAAGGCTACCTTACAAAGGGTGTAGCTAAGGGGAGGGCTCCCCTTACGCTACGGCACTCACTACACGCACGACCGGTCGAGGTCGTGCGTCTGTACTAAGGAGTGGAAAGTAAACTGAATATATATTTAATATGTAATTATTTAAACTAATATAAACTATATGTAACACTAAGTAGATTATTCCTAATTCATACCTAGCTAAAATGTAGTGTACACACCTGTGTACTGACACGTGGATGGCTGACACCACCACACCAAGGGCCCATGCCCTGATTGGTTAAAATAACCAAAGGTTCGAAACCTTTCAACCCGGCCAATACTGGCCTCAACCGTGGTGTACCGATGTACACCAACACTCAGTGTTACCCGAATGTAACCCCGTTACAACTATGACGATGGTAATATGGAGAGTGAGCCTATGAGTGCTCCATAAATCAGTATTAAGATGTGAAATTCGCGTATTAATGAGATCGTACGAAGAGAAACCTGTCAAGGTACTAAAGGTGTGAAACCTGTACATCCATTGAAAACAACACGGAGATACGCATAACAAGACAAACATCGTACGAAGAGAAACCTGTCAGGGTGCTAAAGGTGTGAAACCTGTACGGCAACAACAAAGATCGTACGAAGAGAAACCTGTCAGGGAACTAAAGGTGTGAAGCCTGTAGATCCATTGAAAACAACACGGAGAACCGCATAACAAGACAAAAATCGTACGAAGAGATACCCCAAGAGGTCCTAAGGGTGCAAAACCTGTACGGCGACAACAAGATGATACGAAGAGATACCTGTCACGGTCCAAAAGGTGAAAAACCTGTACATCTAACACAACATGATATGATAATACCTGTGCGTAGACGAATCCCGTACGAAGAGATACCCAATGAGATCCAAAAGGTGCAAAACCTGTACGGAGAAGCACAAAGTGTGAAGAAAAACAAACAAGCGAGCCACAGGGGCAGTAAACCTGAGTGTCGATGGTAGTTATGCGAAGAAACACCTAGTTGGGGTGTTATCGGTGTGAAACCTGCATAACAACCGCGAGAGACACAGAAGAAAAACAACGACTGAGCTTAAGCAGTAACCGCTGAGCCTCAGTATGATGGGGCAGGAGCCGAATGTGTGAACCCGCCCTCCGAAGTGTAACGAAGCGAGAGAACCACCTGTTACACTGAGAAAGGTGATACATATCAATGGAAAAAGAAAAGATTAAATGATATGGTTGGTAGGGCACTTACCGGATGGAGCCATATATGACAAGTTGCTGGAGTTCGGAGTAGACATGTGGAAGTTTGAGGACACGCGGAGCACCTGTGGAGGCTAAGCATGGCAATCTGATTTTGGATGCAATTATAATGGGATTTTCAATTGGATGGTCTTTGACCAATCACGTGATATGGGTTCGTCCACGACATGTTCTTCCACGACAGACCTGGAACAGTATGCAGATATGTGGTCGCACCTGATTGGATGGTCTGGGGCCAATAACGTGATATGTGTTCGTCGACGACATGTTCGTCCACGACATGACCGTTCACGACAGTAAATACCAGAGTGTGATTGGTCTGAAAGGTGAGTATTAAAATAAATCACAGCGTTTGACTCGACAAAGAGCCGAGGATTCGCTTATGACGTGAGCGTTCACGACAGCCAACGTCACGGATTTGGTCAACCAGACGAATAGTAGAAGCTTATATTATACCAGCGCTGGGATACCTCAGTGACACATTAGTCTCAGAGGAGTTAACTTTTGGAGTGCCATCAAGAGATTCGATTGGAACGGTATAAGATGGATAACGTGGATATGGTACACACATGGTTGAGTCTGAAAGCGTCAGGAGGTCCAGCCAGTGGAGTAGAACATTACGAGGAAGAGGCCGACATCTCAAGAGCTGCCCCTCATAGTATTTCCGCACTACAACCTACGACTGAGCAATACTCTGCATGTAACAGGACTGATCCTGTTACGGGCTTACACTGTGTTGTGCGAGGAAGCGCGCAATACAATAAGGGCGGGATTTGTTGGTAACAACTAATCCTATAATAAAAGTAAATATAACTATTTACTTGTCTTTTAGAACGCAAAATTAAGAGTCTTTATTTAATGGGTGGTTAGCGGCTAATAGTATAGTAATTACCTAACTAATATAATAATATCAAGTATTCAACTAACTGTACTATTGGTTAACCTGCAAGATTCGGTATTTATACCGAATCGACTTTTCCTTCGTAGATTATAATAACTTATAATCTCTTATTTGAATTTCAGACAACGCGTCTGAAATTTAACTGTGATATTCTAACTTGAATATCAATTATGTAATGGCACCCCATTACATCATCCCCCACATAAGGTGGTTGGCCAATAATAATTCTTATTATGGCCAATCATAGGTGGCACTTGTTGGTCGTTCTCATTTACCAAATGATTGACTATCGACTCGATGGTCAAAGCACGCGGCGGCGCTCTAAAGAGCGCTGCTGGAAACATCGAAGGAGCTTCTTCCTCCGCCTCAGCACTAGGTGCTGAGGTGCTGAGTGACAACAGTACGCTGCATTAGCAGCGTCAACTACGCAAAGGTCGGAAGACGTACCGTCTTGGACCACAGATGCTGCTAAGGCGTCATCTGACAAGAAGCAGGGAGATGTTGCTAATGCAACATCTCGCACGATGGCAACTTCCGAATGGCGTGTTGCCAAGAGGGCCATGTTCGGGAGTTCTGACTCCGAACAATGTGATGGGGATACAGCTGTACCCACTAAAGGATCTAGCGAGTCGAAACTCGCTAGTTGCTCATCGCCTTACAGCGATGATAACTCTGGTGTCGCTGTCAGCTATGACAGCGACAATGATCATCACAGGTGGTTGCGGGAGCGCAGATCCCCACCTGGACCAAGTACTTCTCCACGTCGGGGTGATTTAACACCGGCGCGTGGTGTTGAAGCAGGCGGTGCTCCGCCTGCTAAAAGAGCTCGAACAGAAGCGGCGCCTGCCGCTTCTGAAGCGTATCATCGTACGGAACCACATGTTCCGTACAGAGTGGGGTTTTGGACCCCTGGCTGGGCTATTGCCCCCAACAGTGGCGGTCACCGTAAGCGGGACTGCCAATATGCGTTGTTCGATATCAACGTGCTGGATGACTGCGAAGACATCCAGTCACGTCGAATCGATCGAAGTACAGACGATAGACGTCTGTACTTTTTTTACCTCTTTTTCCAGGTTCGATATTATTTGAGCCGGAAAGGGTAAAGGAGGGACAGGGACGATAAAGACGCCCTGACTCAGAGTTGGAACGCTTTTGTTGACAACTACAACAAAAGCCCAGATGATTACGTGAATAAAGTTCATTTAATGCGCGAGCGCTTTTTAAAGCACTCGCGAACAGGCAAAATGGAATACATCCATTTTGCTTGCATCAAAGAAGGGTTGAACTGTGGTGTCCATCTCACCTCGTTTGCCCGCGGTGTCCGCAGGGCGCTCCTCGTCTGTCAGAGGAGTTGCGGGGGTACGGTGGTTTTTCCGTACCCGCCGAAATTCAGGGCTTAATCGATGCCCTAAATGTATCAACACCTAGTGTTGATGCTACTTCGCATTATGAGTTTGAGACTCCTTCTCAAACTCTGTTAAAAGGTCTGGGGCGTTGGACCTCAAAGCCTCAATCGGCTCCCAAGAGTCGAACTCTTGGGGGTAACCCAGCCAGCGTACTAAGTACTCTGTACGCTGCCCCTTCTTCGAAGGAACCGAGCGCTTCGAGATCAAGCGCTCGAGAATGTATCGCTTATTCCCCTGATTATCGAACAGGGGCGGCGGAGGTTGAGAATTCCCTCGTCGTTGTTGTTGCGGGCATGGTTCTTTGCTCCGCAAACTCGAGGAGGGTTGTTCCTCGTTGAGCAGCGATATGTATCACTATGTGAAGACATATCGGTCTCTTCACGAGAATGTCCGCGACATCCTCGGGGCGCACACTGCCCCTTAGCAGAAGAATGATCTTCTGTACATCGAGCTTTCCCGCTGTAAGGAAGAGCCCGATCGGCACATGTGTCTCGTCTACGACGAGACACAGAACCACGGAAGATACCGTGCTTCTCCAAGTCTCCCAAGAGAGACTTGTAATTGGCTTCCAGCCGTTGATGAGCAGAGCGGAGAGTCATTACCTCCGCCTTCGACTGCTGGTCCAATGTACTTAGGAAGCAGCTTCCTTGTAGGGAAGTTGCTTATTGCATGTATAGGCAAATTAGTAGTACTTAGTAATACCAATTCGCCTTTCAGAAAGGAGTTTTTGTTATTCCTTCCTTGCTTGTCTGCATTTTGCTTCTTCTTATCAAAAGCTGAGGCAAGTGCATCTTTTATATAGCGTATTACAGCTTGGCACTGTAATACGAATTTATCTACTGCTTTATCAGCAGTAGGTGCGTTGTCCTCATTGTCTGCAGACACATATTCATCATATGCAGCTTCAGTTTCATTTGAAGCTGCTTCCGCTTCTACTGTACTTTCAGTAAAAGGGTCATCGTTTTGTTCACAAGTTGCAGTTGCAACTTGCGCATTGACCCGCTCAAAATTTGATCGGGTCCCTCCCCCACTTAGATTTGGCGTACCGCCAAGTAAAGCTGGGGTTCGTGAATGCCTTAAGGCATTCACGTAGAACGGTGTATGCTTAGTTGAAGCATGCACTGAATTGTTAATCGCGAATTCAGTGAGTGGCAGATAGTCACTCCACTGTTCAAAGGCATGTGCGTATGATCGCAACATGTCTCCGAGAACGCGGTTAACCCGTTCCGTCTGCCCATCCGTCTCCGGATGGTCCGCAGTTGACATCTTCAACTGGGTTCCCAACAATGAGAACGTTTCTTGCCAGAAACGTCCTGTAAATATCGGATCTCGATCCGCGACAATGTCTTCCGGAATTCCGTGCAAACGGAATACCGTATCAACGAATATCCGCGCTGTTTGAGCGGCGGTTACGTTCGCTGATATTGCAGTAAGATGTACCATCTTACTGAACCGGTCTAAAAAGACCACTATTCCGGTCTTCCGACTCTTGTCGGGTGGAAGACCGAATACGAAGTCCATTGAAATGGACTTCCAACACTTTGTCGGAACCGGCAGAGATTGCAGCGGAGCCTGTGCAGACTGCGCAGGCTTAACGCGCTGGCAAATCTCGCAAGCGCGTACGTATTTCCGTACCCACTTGTACTGGTTTCGCCAGTAAAAGTCACGTGCGAGAGAAGCGTATGCTTTCTCTCGACCTTGATGCCCCGAAATCGGTGCATCATGATACTCAAACATAATTTGATGTTGAGATCATCGTCGTTTGGAACGACGATGCGACTTTCATCTTTTTGGTCTGTGCTGTAAATCAGCAGACCATCGTGCAGTCGATATCGATGCACGAAAGCGCGGAGGAACTCTGGGAGTTCGTCGCGCTTCTCACTTGATTGATTACGTAAGCAATCAATCAACAGAAGTGTCTCCTCGTCCGTTTTGTACGCCTCGCGTACTTGTCGTATAATTGACGACGACAAATCAGTGCAACGGATCGCTTTTGCACTGGCACCTTCGGTTACGGACGGTTTCGTCTCGTAATCGGGCCTTCGTGATAGCTCATCCGCTATCACGTTCAACTTTCCGGGTTTGTATTCAACCGTAAAGTTGTATTCAGCAAAGAATGACAGCCATCGAGCCATTATTTGAGAAATGTGTGGTGAATTCACGGCCGTGCGTAGCGACGCATAGTCCGTGTAAACCACAAACGGTCTATCTCCCAAGAGATAGATCCGAAACTTGGCCAGTGCATACTTCATGGCAAGGAGTTCCTTGTCATGCACTGGATAGTCGCGCTCGGCTGGGCACAACTGACGCGATTGATAGCAGATTACGCGATCACCATCATCGTGATCACGCTGCATCAAAGCACAGCCGATAGCGAAATCGCTCGCGTCCCAAACGACGTGGAACGGACGCTCGTTATCGGCTATAGCCAAGACAGGCGCTTCAGTCAAGCTTTGCTTGACTGCATCAAAAGCATCTTGGCATTGGGTATCCCAATGCCATTCGACATCTTTCTTAAGTAATTGAGAAAGAGGTCGTATTAACCCAGCATAGTTGCACGAATACTTGTGTGTTCCTAACCCAAGGAACTTTCGAAGTTCCTTAACGTTGTTTGGCGTAGGCCATTCAACGATCACGCTGATCTTCTCTGGATCAGAGCGCACCCCGTGCTTGCCCACAAAACATCCAAGAACGGGTATCTCAGGCGCACCAAAGATGCACTTCTTTAGATTTGCATAGAGCTTATGCTTACGCATAAGCTCTAATACTCGACGTAGATGTTCCCTATGAACATCTACATCGCTTTTATCGTGTTTACCCTTACTATGGATGAACACGTCATCGAAATAACTAGGTGCGAATTCTCGCACGGGCGTAATAGATGCGTTACGCATCTGTTAAACGTAGCAGTGGCATTTCGAAGCCCCTGCGGCATAACAAGCCACTCCCAAAGCATGCCGCTTGAGGTGATTACTGCCGTGAGAGAGATATCCTTCTCACGCATTAGGATTTGATAAAATCCATCTCTTAGATCGAGAGCACTAAAGATGGTGCTCCCGCACATGCCATCTATGATGACATCCTTCCGCGGTATCGGTGTATGTGCCGGTACCGTCGCTGCGTTCAGCTTGTTGTAAGCGTGAACGATTCTCCACCCACCTGTGGACTTCTTCACACAAAAGGTGGGGGTAGAGTGCGGTGAGATAGACTCCCGCACTTGGCCGGCTTTACGACGAGCTTCGAAAAACTCGTCGATCGCTTTTACTTGATCACGCGGCAACGGCGATTGCCGCGTGACACAATACTTCGTGCCTGGCACGAGGTCAATTTTATGACGAGTTCCCTTATCCTTAGGGAGCTCGCTAGGTACTTCTTCTGGGAATACGTCATAGTATTCCCGAAGTACCTCATAAAATGGGGAGTTCGCTTTAAGCAACTCCCAGCTCTGCTCTTCAAAGCTCTGAACATTGGTTTGATCCTTGGGAACCTCGTTCCCAATGTTTTCCACTTGTAATGTGGATATTCGTTCACGAATATCCACTACATCATCTGCTGCAACGATGATACAGATCTGTTCGATCTGATCATCGTGCAAGTTTCTCATAAACTTCTTCCAGCTTAGCGCTGGAAGAGCCATCACCTCCGAACCTTCTTTCGGAGGGTGTTCCATCAACCAAGACTGGGTAGATAATCCGGTCTCCGTTTGCGTCCAGAAGTTGATCGTCTCGACGGAACTGTCCATGCAATCAGACGCACTCGTCTGATTGGCTACTACACGGTAATTACGATTCACCGTGTGCGAATACTCATCATCATGTTGTCCACTGCCTACCATGGAATTTTGGCGATCAGATGTGCTCGTTTGATCGGCCGCCTTTTCTGCGACACGGTGGTCTTCATCACCGTGCATGGCTAACTCAACGTGGTGGGCACTGGACACCACGGAGTTTTGCTCACGATTGCACTCGATCGTGAGTTCACTCTCATCAACACGGAATTCATCCGTCGTGTTGGAACCTTCGGTCGCACAGTGGGTGTTTCCCACCGTGGATATTACTTCATTCTCACGGTGGTCTTTATCACCCGTGGAATGTTTCTCTCTAACACGCAACGACTCTTCTGTTGCGTGTGGTAGTCCCTCTGGACTCTCACCAGCGGAGGTACCTTCCGCTGATCGTGTCGGAACAGACCTGGTGGTGCCATCGCTATCCACCAGACTGTCCGACGCTGCGGTTATATCTTCTGATACAGCCGGATTACACACAGGGTGACCAGACCGCCGCAGTCGATCGATAGGTTAACCCAGTCGATCGAAGGTTTAAACTTGGACATCCATGGGATTCCAAGTATCACATCGAACTTGTCATCTAAATCGAGGACGATGAATTCATCCTCGAATGACAGTTCATTCAACTCGAAGCGTGTTTTAATAACACGCTTTGGAATAGTCACGGTTGCACCTGTTGCTAACCGGACTGACAACATTCTTCTTTCTACCTCCACGAAGATCAACAGCGTTAGACTATGAGTTCTAACGAAATTGTTTGACGCTCCTGTGTCAAACAAAGCTTGTATGGGGACATCGCTCCCGTGCGGCTTAACCTCCAGGGTGATAAGAGGCTTCCCATCACCCTGCACCTTTTGACAGGACATAGTCCCGTCTGGGGCTTTTACCCTCACATGCCCTATGTCGGCATGTGGGATAACATTCCCAGTAGGGCGCCCCGCCCCTACTGGCGATTCTCGTTTTTTGCACCAACAGGGTGATGTCCCTGTTGGTGTCGCCGTGCAGCGGACAGAACGGTCCGCTGGCTACGTGGCGCCGGACGCGGTGCCATACACCCATGGGCAAAATGCTCCATTTTCGCGCATCGATTGAAGCTAATATTCTTCTTAAATTTCGGTTGCTTCGTGTTCGAAGCAACCGCAACCAATAGGTCCATCGGCTCTGAACCTCCACCGCCCATGCTCTGGCGCGGGTGGCTGTTTCTTGAGACGAAGTGTGAACTTCGTCTGCCCGACTGCTGCTTGTTGACATGCTGTTGCGTCATGTCAAAAGCGAAGGGCTGTTGAGCCCTTCGTCTGTACCCAGCATGCGATGACGCTGAACGCATGCTGAAATCCTCACGGATGCTCATATCAATGGCATCCCTTAGAGTCTCTGGCGGGTGCCGGTAAAGACTCTGTTTGACGGGACCATCATTGAGTCCCTTCATGAAGCCAGTGACCTTCATAGCAGGGGGCACCGGCTCATACACAATATTTGACAGCAAATATTGCGTCTTCTGAGCGTAAGCTTGAAGGTCAAGCTTACCTTGCCGGAGTTCCATGAACTCCTGCCGACTACTTAGCTCCATTTCTGGAGCTTCAAAGTTGAGCTTTAGCTCAGCTTTTAATTCCTTATAAGTAATGAACGCAGAGTCACCAGTGGCTCTGCGACTCATCGCCCATGCCCTGGCTCTTCCGCCTAGACATGTTGTGGCGAAGTACGCCTGTTGACGTTCGTCAACAATATTTTGCGCAGAGATGGCATCCTCCACCTCTTCGAACCATCTACGAAGGGGCTCGCCCCCCTCGCCGGTAAAGGGCGGTACTCGCGCTTTACTACTTCAACGCTATGCGTTGCTGGTGCAGTTGCGGTCCGCGCTGCCTCTGGCGCGGGCCGTACTGGATTTTCTAGGTGGTTTCGCCTAAAGCGATTCACCACCTGTACCACTTCCTCCGGGGACTTACTCTTGAGGAAGGTAATGATGTCGGTCCCCATAGACCGAACCATTTCCACCGTCGCGTCTGTACTACGCGACGAGAGGTGGGGGAAGTGTTTCGTCACCACTTTCAGCGTTCTCTCTCGATCGGCAGGCGTCATGTCTCACGACTTGATGCCGAGCGGCTCTTAATCTTCGCTCCGCTAGTTGACTAGCGGAACGGAACTGTGGTCGTTAAGACGGACCACAAAGTGCTATCATGTGTAACAGGACTGATCTTGTTGCGGGCTTACACTGTGTTGTGCGAGGAAGCGCGCAATACAATTAGGGCAGGATTAGTTGGTAACAACTAATACTATATTAAAAGTAAATATAACTATTTACTTGTCTTTTATAACTCAAAATTAAGAGTGTTTATTTAATGGGTGGTTAGCGGCTAATAGTATAGTAATTACCTAACTAATATAACAATATCAAGTATTCAACTAGCTGTACTATTAGTTAACCTGCAAGATTCGGTATTTATACCGAATCGACTTTTCATTCGTAGATTATAATAACTTATAATCTCTTATTTGAATTTTTCAGACAACACGTCTGAAATTTAACTGTGATATTCTAACTTGAATATCAATTATGTAATGGCACCCCATTACACTGCACATATATATTACCCTCCTGCATGGACCAACCGTGAGAAGGAAAAGTTGTTACGTATACAATGTGGGAGTAAGGATCGGACGAAGTTAGTTTCCGAGATAATTAACTCATACAATCAGCGATGTCAAGTAAACGGATGGACCAAGAGAACCGAAGCTAGTGTTGAGATTATGCTAACGCGATTGGGATCTAAGCGAAAACGCGATAATGAGTGGACTGAAGAAGAGGTGAAGTGGTTAACAATTCTAGTGGAACAGAAGAACACGGCCATTCACATAGCTGAGCTATATCCGGTACAGTTCCCGCAAGCTGAGAAGATGCGCACCAAATCATCTATCAAAAATAAGATACGAGCCTTGCGCCAGGAGAATGTGAGCAAATCCCGGATAATATCGGATGGGGATGATAACCGAAGTGAATGCAGAAAAGGTGGTAGGAGGTGGACCCCACAAGAGGATCTCATACTGAAAGAAGCGATGTAATGTGGAGAAATGGGTGTGAAACTAATTGCGAAGAAGCTACATGATACATTTAATACGGGCGGAGTTAAGTATACGCCGAGATCGTATGACGGGATCAGGCAGAGACTCCGTAGATTGAAATGTAGTGTACAGAGCGTCGAGCATGCCGTTATAAGACCAGGTCCACTGTCGGAACAGGAAGTTTCTATGAGCGTCGAGGAAGATCAAAGTATTATAGATCATGAGATACCAGAGAGCCCGAGTCCATCATCAGGAGAAGAAGGAGAGTCAGAAAGTGCGCAAGATGTTGTGTTGACTCAACTTGAATTACAGAAGATGGGTGCTGAAGATGTCAATATGTGTAAAGATATGGAGCTTGCAGGTACAGTGCAAGAAGTAAAAGAGACCAACTCCGGTGAAATCTCCGAACAGCAAGAAATGGTGAACGAAAACACATTGGAACCAGCACTGAGTGAGGGACAAATTGACAGCACCTTAAACGATGATGGAGAATCAAAGCGAGACAACCCCATGGCCGTAGATTTCATAATGTCGACGGAAGGTGCAAATTTAAGTCTTAGTGGAGGTAATGAAGAAGAGTCCGTGACTTATGAAGATGAGCCACCGTATAGACGAGATTTCGGTGTGCCAGACGAGGAGAATAAGTGCGTCTCGGGAGACGTAGACCTTCCTACAAGCATAACACACGCCTATGAAGAGGTGTGTGAAAAAGTTCCGAACAACCCTATTCCTACGCCACCAGGGGTGGGAAGGGAATCAGAAACGACGGAAGATTTGGTGTTGAATCAATCAACTACAAAGAATGTCGACTGAAGATATCAATATATGCAAAAGTGTGGAGCTAGGAGAAGTTACATTGCAAAAAATAGAAGAGGCAAGCTCCGGTGAAGCCTGGGAAGGTCAAAGGTCGGTGGATTATAAACTAGTGGTACCAGCACTAAGCGAAGAACAAGTTGACAACATTCTACCCGATGATGGAGAGACAAAACGAACCAACCAACCCCACAGCCATAGATTTAACAAAGTTGACGGAAGACTCAAATTCAAGTCTTTGCGAAGGTAATAAAGAAAAGCCAGTGACTACAGGAGATGAGCTACCATATAGACGAGATCTCAGTGAGCCAGAAGAGGCGAATAATTGCATCTCCAAAGAGATAAATCCCACAACAAGCACAGTGCAGGACTATGATGAACTGTGTGGGGAAGTTATGAACAACCTTACTCCGATGACTGATATGAATACAGAAACACTCAAGACGGTTGTACAGCGAAAAGAAGAGTATCGAGGCTATACTTTTAAGGAAGGTTTGCTCACAGCAGAGTGTCAAGAGTTAGCGTGGCGCAGCGCATGTAAGCAAGGCTCAACGACAAGGAGAGTGATAACGCGGATGTCAGAATTGGAAAGGAATCGGTGTCAGGAAGTCGAAAAGAGCACTATCAACCCGGGAACTATCATTAGTGAGAGTCGATCACTGGGGTTACACAAAGAAATTGGTATGAGACGACAAATCAAATCGATCACACCGGAGGATGCAAGAAACGTATTGTTTGCTGTCACGTTATTATTACGAGATTCAGCATCTCTAGTGGTTTTCTTACGCGAAGGTTGGGGTGTTGGTTATGGACCTTGCAGGGATGACTTGTGTAGTCTAAAATATGATGTGACAATACCACAATTTCATTACCAAGGAAGTTGCAGACATTGGTTATATGCAAAATATCGGGAGGTGTATGTGGATGATTTCATATCAGTAAGTGATTACCTCCTTACTATGTGCCTTGTGACACATCTAGATGCATATTGGGCCACCAACCCTGAGCAATACGACTGGATAACGGATGATGTTGATTCAACCATCAGGCTTCAGGTGTTATCATACGGCATTGGGCAATGTTTAGCCAAACGATGGAATACTTACACCAATGATAGTGGAACAACTCATTTCATGCCGTTAATGAGAGGGGTAATGTACCTGCAAGTAGCTGGAAATGATACGCATGAACATGTAAATACGAGTACAGAAGATATACAACGATGTGATTATGGACAATTATGTGTTCCACGAGGAAGAAACCTGGAATTTTTAGGTTGGGGGATAATATGTTCTGTAGGATTCAGACATATCATCCTAACCACAGCCCTGGGAGGACGTATTCACGAGAATATACATAAATTAAGATGGATACCCAAGGTCAATATTATGAACTACGTCCGAAGATTCGGAGTGATAGATAAGCTGACCAGAGGTTCACCGCCAGAAATTTTGGAACTGATAATTCGACGGGAAACTGTTGAATCGCTGAGAAGTTTATCAGTAATGGCTGATGCAGAACAAACACTAGTATATAAGACATTTCAGCGCAACTTGGATAGGGATCAAATGGAAGTGATCCGTGCAGCAATAGAGACGAAATGGATAGTGTTGGCTCGTGGCCCTTATGGATGTGGGAAGACATCCACAATTACGGCTGTTGTACTGTCTCTATTGGCAATTTTTCCTTCATATCGGATTGCCATCGTGTCCGAAACCAATGCAGCTATTGATGAAGATCTGAAAAGGTTGATGGATTCAAAGCAGTTGAACAATCAAGATATAATTCGGCTGGGAGAAATAAAGTGCACTATGTTAGCGCCAGATGCTGAGAAGTATCGACGAAGGTTCCTTTCGGAAATATTACGACGAGAGCGACAATCATTGGAAGGGTATGTGAATCGGAAAGAGATAGCTCCCAGATTGAAGTTAAAAGAGAGAGACACATTGGGTGGGGAAATGTGATTGTTGCTACTTTGTCTCAATTGGGGCGACCAGATCTCTCGAACTTGCTCTATGACGTGATTATCAATGATGAGGGTGAACAAACAGCAGAAGTGGCATTACTGCAAGCTATTAGACCGTGGGTAAAAGTGATTATCTCAGTGGGAGATCCGTTACCAGCTTTTTGCATACTCCCCTATGGATGAAATAATGAAGCATCGATTCCGTGATGGCGTACGTCGTCATAAAATTACGTGGGGTTGATACATTCCATGGAACATTACCGAGCGATGAGGAAGATATCACCTGCATTCCCTGGAGTTACCATGACGGCAGAATTTAGGAGCCATCCTATGATCACGAGATTGTTACAAACATTTTACCCATACACTATTCGAGATCGAGCCTATAAGTCACAAGATTATTTGGCACCAATGCACCTGAAGCATATGGAAACACTTAATTGGGCAAAGCCGGATGACCGCTACCCTTCTAGGGTGAAGAAAATTTTGGGGGGACAGCGTGTCGTGTGGATTAGCTCTCAAGAATGGGTTGAAGAACGCGAGCGCACCATGTATAAGCATAGAAACGTTATTGAATTGAATGGAGTGTATGAAGATCATTTAGATATCGAAGTAGCTACTACCGGCTCTAGTCAAGGCCGAGAAGCAGAGATTACTATTGTTACGATGGTGCGTTCGCATACTATCGGATTTATGGAAGGAAACCCTTCGAGGTCGTTGGTATCACTCAGCAGATCACGTGATTACTTATTCATTGTGGCTGCACGATATGTATTCGAGCAAGATATAGATTGGGATTGGATGATAGAAGTGTGCAGGAGGTATGATACTCCTTGTTTTGTCTCCACTATGACGGACATTGACGCACGTCAATATTTGAAGTGGGAGTAGAACTGTAGCCGGTGCGTATACGCACGGTGCGACTAGCGCACAGAGGAAGACTTTCCTTAAAGCGGTGTTCGCCGCTACTTAGCCGATACGCCCTTATTAAGGGCTTAGTAGGAGAGAGCTCTCCTACTCGGGGCCAAGATTCCCAGGTTAGTTTACTGTAGCCTTTGCTAGTGACTTAACGGCAAGGATCCCTTACTAAGGGTGTAGCTAAGGGTAGGGCTCCCCTTACGCTACGGCACTCACTACACGCACGACCGGTCGAGGTCGTGCGTCTGTACTAAGGAGTGTAAAGTAAACTGAATATATTTAATATGTAATTATTTAAACTAATATAAACTATATGTAACACTAAGTAGAATATTCCTAATTCATACCTAGCTAAAATGTAGTGTACACACCTGTGTACTGACACGTGGATGGCTGACACCACCACACCAAGGGCCCATTCCCTGATTTGTTAAAATAACCAAAGGTTTGAAACCTTTCAACCCGGCCAATACTGGCCTCAACCGTGGTGTACCGATGTACACCAACACTCAGTGTTACCCGAATGTAACCCCGTTACATCCTACCCCATCAAGACTATTGATTACGCAATAATCAAAATTTTGTTGGAGAACTCCAACGCCAGTACCTCTGGCTGTCCATTGTACACCCTCAGCGGTGATATGGCGTCCCCTCTAGAAGAGGTAGACTACTACGAAAACTCGGAAGTGGATGCCTATGGGGATACCTCCCCAATGATGAGCCGCTCCGACAGCGCCGAACGGCATTGTCGGCAGCCTAATCCCTTCCCCACACGTGAGGAAAATGCACTAACCAGTCGGCACCCCTGACCGTATCGGATGATACATCCGAATCGCCAAAGGCTATCATCACTAATGAGCTGGACGCAGCTCAAGACACCCAACTTGCCGCACAGGCACTAAGGGCTGCGTTACGCGCCCCCAAACGCCCGTCAAGGGCGGCTTATAATTTTGATGGTCCTCGTGACCTTCCAATGTGGTCGAGGAGTTTGGTAAGGACTAGTCTAGCGTCCTATACCCCTGGGCCCGCGGCTGAACAGCCGTACCAACGCGAAAAAACGCCGTGAGAAATTCCGGCAACAACTGCTTACACAAAAGCAGTTCACTAGCGTCTCGTACCGAGTGCGCTTAAACAGGCAGGCACAAGGTGCCCCTGTTGAGAACCTCCGCGAGGTTCCTTTCGTTCTTTCTCCGGGAGAAAGTGTCGATGATGCAGATAATAAGTTCCGCGCATGGGCGGAAGGGGAGAATCTTCTCCCCAGCTTCAATGAGCTGCATGACAGCTATTCCCGTCGAGACATTTGGGTGGAGAGGGTGTTGCGCCTTACATTTACCAAAGCTAAGGCGATGGAGCAACTACGTGCTCCGTATCGTACGCGCTACGCCAGCGCCCCTGTCTCCACCATGGTGTCCGGAGACAGTGTGGCCGCCACATCTGCCTCCGGCAAACTCCCACTTATTGGGAGTGAAGGGGCTTCTCATGCCCCTCTGGTCGTTGACCTACAGCGGGATTCTCCCGCTCAAAAGCGTCAACGACGTCGCGGCAATCCTGCCGTAGGGGAGTCTCGAACTCCCACGAACTCTGTGAGTGTGGATAACCTTTCCACTTCACCAGATACTGGGTTTGACCCCGATGATGGCGCCGCGCCATTAGCCGCTCCACATGAAAGTGTGGAGTACTCTCCGCATCGAGCATTGGAGGAGGAGGTCGCGCAATTGCGACGTGAGATTCTCGCGTGCTGTGATCGACACAGCCTTCGCTTCCATGATCTCCACGAGGGGATCCGCGATGAGCGGGATGCCACTGATCGCTTCGAGAGGCGGCTTGCCTCTCTCGAGACGACCGTTGCGGAGCTTTGTGGTCGCATTTTATCCCTTTCGGGCTTCCTTCGCCCTGCGGTGCCTTACGGCTATCCGCCTTTCCACCCTCCTCATGGAGGGGCCCCGCCTCCGGGTCCTGGTATGGTTTAAGCATACCCACATAAAAGGTTGGATGCGTACGAATCGCCTTCGGGGTGTCTAAGGTGTACGACAAGCCCTTTCGGACTAACACCTTAAAGGGGCCCACAAACCTGGGCGCAGTTTATTTCGCAACACATTTGAAACTGCATGTGTAGGAAGATTTTTAGCGTTTAATAAAACACTTTCACCTACTTGGTATACCTTTTTGTTACTCCACCCCTTTCGGTCAGCTTGCTCCTTCTGCTTGTCTTGGCTTTCCGCCATGGCATCGCAGACGTGTCGTAAGACACTAAGGCACGTCGATAAAAACTTATCGATGTGCTTTCGCACAGATACAGGGCTGACATCGGGGAATCCTCCCCCCTCAAGCCCTGGGCCACACACGCGTGGCGTCAACGGAACCCTCAGATTCACCAATCCGTTCACGTAAAACGGGGTAAACCCCGTAGATGCATGTACCGAATTGTTGATAGCAAATTCAACCATCGGAAGCATCTCACTCCAACTCTTTGGAGAATCCAGACATAAACTCCGGCGAATATCCTCCACAACGCGATTAACGCGTTCCGTCTGACCGTCCGTCTGCGGATGATACGCAGTGGACATGAGGAGCTTGGTGCCTAGCACTTTAAACAACGCTACCCAGAATTGTCCCGTAAAACGGGGATCCCAATCCGATACAACGGAATCGGGTGGACCATGCTTTCGAAAGACACGGTCTAGGAACACTTTTTCTGTTCCTGGTTCATCTATGGACTTTGGCACTGCCGCCAGGTGAGCAATATTGCTCAAACGGTCTACAAAGACCAAAATGCCGGCGTTACCGGCCTTATCCTTCGGAAAACCGAAGATAAAATCCATACGAATGGATTTCCA
>CM047581.1:8208078-8224106 GCA_026184515.1 Peronosclerospora sorghi | reverse complement strand
TGGAAATCCATTCGTATGGATTTTATCTTCGGTTTTCCGAAGGATAATCCCGGTAACGCCGGCATGTTCTTTGTAGACCGTTTGAGCAATATTGCTCACCTGGCGGCAGTGACAAAGTCCATAGATGAACCAGGAACAGAAAAAGTGTTCCTAGACCGTGTCTTTCGAAAGCATGGTCCACCCGATTCCGTTGTATCGGATCGGGATCCCCGTTTTACGGGAAAGTTTTGGGGCGCGCTGTTTGAGGTGCTAGGCACCAAGCTCCTTATGTCCACTGCGGATCATCCGCAGACGGACGGGCAAAAGGAATGCGTTAATCGCGTTGTAGAGGACATTCTCCGGAGTTTATGTCCGGATTCTCCAAAAATTCGGAGTGAGATGCTTCCTATGGCCGAATTAGCTATAAACAATTTGGTTCATGCATCTACGGGGTTTACCCCGATTTACGTGAACGGATTAGTGAATCCGAGGGTTCCGTTGACGCCACTTGTGTGTGTCCCAGGGCTTGAGGGAGGACGATTCCCTGATGTCAGCCCTGTATCTGTGCGAAATCACATCGATAAGTTTGTATCGACGCGACTTAGTGTCTTACGACACGTTTGCGATGCCATGGCGGGAAGCCAATACAAGCAAAAGGAACAGGCCGACCGCAAGGTTCGGCGTAACGAAAGGGTGTACAAAGTAGGACTAAGTGTTTTATTAAATGCTGAAAACCTTCCTACACATGCAGTTTCCAACGTGTTACGTAACAAATTGCGCCCCCGGTTTGTGGGGCCTTTCAAGGTGCTATCCCGAAAGGGCTTGGCATATACCTTGTATATTCCGAAGGCGATGCGTACGCATCCAACCTTTTATGTAGGTATGCTTAAGCCATACCAGAACCCGGAGGCGGGTATCCTCTTGGAGGAGGTTGATAAGTCGGGTAGCCGAAAGGCACGACGGGTCGAAACATCGCCGACAGGGTCGAAATAAGACCATGGAACTCTGCAACGACAGACTCGAGAGATTTAAGCCGCTTCTCGATGCGTTCATTCGCACTCCCCTCGTCGCGGAGCCCTCCTGGATATCCTGGATGCGACGGCTGTGTCGATCTCAGCGCTCGTGGAACTCACGTCGCAATAGTGCTACCTCCTTCGCCAGTTCTCGATACGGAGGATACTTCACATTACCATGTGAATCGCCTGATGGCGCGACGCCATCATCGGGGTGATACCCAATATCTGGTGAAGTGGAAAGGCCATCCACATTCACAGAGTTCTTGGGGGTAAGAGACTTCCCTGCGGCAGGATTGCCGTGAAGTCGTTGAAGCTTTCGAGCGGAAGAATCCCGCTGCGAGTCAACGACCAAAGGGGCGGAAGAAGCCCCTTCACTCCCAGTAGCTGGGAGTTTGCCGGAGGCAGATGCAGAGTTTGCATTGCTATCCGGCACCACACCGAGAGCAGGGCGCGTGTAGTAAGAGGCAGGTAATTGCCCCATCGCTTTGGCCTGAGCATACGCCAAGCGCAACGCCCTCTCTATCCGAACGTCGCGTTCGGAATAGCTGTTGTACAGCTCGTCAAAGATAGGGAGTTGCTTCTCCCCTTCCGCCCAATCGCGGAATTCCAGCTCGGCCTCCTCGAAATCCTCGTCTTGCAGGAGGACGTAGGGAACCTCGTGGAGGGGCTCAAAGAGGGCACCCCGTGCCTGTTTCCCGAGTCGTGCTCGGTATGATTTGACAGTGAACTGCTTCAGTGTTATCAGTCTTGCCCGGCGTTGTTTCCGGCGCGCGAGTCACGCGGCAGTACAGCCGTAGGGCCGGTGATATGGCAGGCTAAGCCTCTCTTCACCTCGTTTTTGGCCTTCTTTTGAGGGTCACGAGGACCCTTCCGTACCGGTACGACACGTCGGGCTTCCTGAACCGTGTCTGGATCATCGGTGATGTCGCCTTCGGCGCTCCGGATGTATCATCCGCAGTTGGTAGAGGTGGCGCACGATTAGTGCGTTTTCCCCACGTGTGGGGAACGAGTTGGACTGCCGACATCGCCGTTCGGCGTTGTAGCAGCGGTAAGCCTTTGGGGAGATATCTCCAAGGGCATCCGCTTCCGAGTTATCGGGATAGTTTTCATCCTCCTTCCGAGGTGAATTATCAGCACCACTGAAGGTGCTCATGGTTAGCCAGAAGTTCTGGAAGTTGGAGTTATCCAACTATAATTGATTTATTGTGTAAGCAATAGTCTTGATTGGGGAGGATGTAACAGGGTTACACTATGGTTACATTTAGTTATGTTGTGTACGTAAGTACACTACGGTTGGGGTCAGTATTGACCGGTCCGAAAGGTTTGGAACTTTGGGTTATTTTAACCAATCAGGGCAGGAGCCCTTGGTGGAGGCGTGGCAGCCTGCCACGTGTTGGTACACAGGTGTGTACATTACATTTCGGCTAGGTACGAATGGAGTAAGTTCTACTTAGTATTACATATAGTTTACATTAGTTTAATTAATTTAGGCTAATTACATATGAAATATACATCAGTTTACAAAATACACTAAAGACTGCTAGGCGCACGACCTCGACCGGTCGCGCGTACTGTGAGTGTTTGTAGCCAAAAGGAATACCTCCTTTATCTACTCACTTTCTAAGGGAAGCCTTGTTTCAAGGCGTTAGTTAATTCTAACAAGTAAACCAAGGGAAATCTTGGCCCCGAGTAAGGGAGAACGCTCTTACTAAGCCCTTTTACAAGGACGTATCGGCTAAGTAGCGGCACATCGCCGCTTAAGGAAAGTCTTCCTCTGTGCGCTAGCCGCACCGTGCGTATACGCACCGGCTACACCCCTGGTATCTTGGCCTTCCTTTCGCGGTGGCACATTCCTCAGACGCTGCAACATAGGTTTCAATATGGGCGTACATCCCTATCCAATAATATTTGGATCTCAACCGATGCTACATCTTGTGCGGTGGTGGTGCTCATCGGAATCAGGATTACGTTCCCAGAGAACAAACATATGAAGCACAATAACGCCTCATGTCCCATTGTAGTCTGCGGTAAGGGCAATGCAAAATCCATTGCTAAGATTTGAAGTGGTCTCGATGCCAGAATATTTCCACTAGTGCGCCCCTGGTATATTGGCCTTCCTTTCTCGGTGGCACATTCCTCACACGCTGCAACATAGTTTTCAATATGGACATACATCCCTCTCCAATAATATTTGGATCTCAACCGAGCATAAACCTTTTCAACTCCTTGATGTGCCCCGCTACCGACTTCCACATGATGAGCATGTAGTATATATTCCTGTAATATGCTCGGTACCACCAATAGCCACACATATTCTCTTGTTTTATCTTGCTCTTTTGAGACATAATACAGGACACATTTACTATCAAGCACATAAGTGAGCGCATTCCGAGCTCCTTTTCCATTCGCTAGCGGAATTTATCTTATCGTCATCTCCTCGTAAATACGCCATAACCTCGCTACACAACTCATCATGTGTCAGAGCTGTTCCCATTCGCTCAACTATGATAGCTTGCGCATTTTCAAATGGATCTGCTTCTGCCTCGTTCTGATGTTCTTAGGATCCAACAATATCATTTTCCCCAGAGTACGGATAACCATTCGTGTCCGCTCCTTGTCCAACGTTTACGTTTTTCTTGTGTTGAGGCTATCCGTTATTTGGCTTTTCCATACTCCGAGTGAGTACAAATATATGGGTGATGAATATTCTTCATTCTCCCGGATGTCGCTCTGTTTCGTGACAACTGAGCCTCGCTACTGGAATTACCGCCATACTCACCGGATATTTTCCTGGTTGTTTCTTGGATACTTTCTACCCCATCCTTCTTTTGGACCTCATCTGCGGTGGCGTACAGCAACTCTAAAAAAAAACGATTCAACAGCTGCAGATCTGCTTTTCTCTGATAACTAATAATTTTCGCTGTTCATTAATGACCCACTGTATTAAGAAGTCAGCTGCTTGATTATAATTGCGCGCCACATGTACCAGACTGACTGCTTTAAACTTCTCTACCAGTAAGCGCACTCTGCCTAACCAAACCAATAATGATGCATGATTGCAGCGTAAATCTCTATTGACTTGTCCAATTACCGGTATAGAATCCCACACACAATTGCCTTCTTCACGTTGTGGTCTTGCGCGAGTTTTAACACATGGATTAAACTTGATACTCACTTTCATTCACGGTGAGTTTATCTTGAATTACATATTCTGCCGCTACTACAACCCAAGTTGGTAGTTTCCATATGATCATACCAAAAGCCCTTTTCGGATCATTCTTTATCAGCACCGCACCATCAAATGATAAAACATATCCAGTGCTATGACGATGCAGACTGGGAATTGGGTTAATGATCGGCACATTTTCAATGTTTTCAGCGGAGAAATATCTTCTAATACTTCATCTATCTTCTCCACAGGCACTATAGACGTTATTAATTGCTCAGCTAAACCCACAGCCTCATGATCCATTCGTATTTTTTCCAAAAAACACAGAGACAACATTACTGCCCACTGAATTCATCTTTCCGTTACAATTTTCGACGTAAATAGCCATCGCATCGTAGAGTATCTTGCAACGGTTATATGTTGCACAAACAAAATGTGATTTGCATTATTTAACGTCTTGAGCAACGCCAACACCTCTTGTTCCGCCCCTATATACCTCTTCTCAGCATCTTTAAACACCTTACTGACGTTACGCACTGGATGTAGTACTCCATCATACTCTTGACACACTGTTACTCCAAACTCCCATGGATTTGTGTATATGGTTTCGATCGCTTGATGTGTCGTAATAGTGTGCGTTCAGAAGACGATCCTTTAGCAACGCAAACGACTTCTCAGCATGCTTCAACTGGGTACCGTCTCTTAATTGTAGTTCTGTTAACTCATATAGAGATGCTGCTAACGTCGCGAAATTGTCAATAAACCTTAGATAGTATATCAAACTACCGGTGAACCTGTGAACCCCTTTTAACGTCCGTAGAAACGACATTCTTACAATAGACTCCAGATTTTGCGGGGAAGCTTTAATTCCTTGTCCAGATATGTGATGGCTTAGAAATTCCACACTGTGCTTAACAAAAGCACTCTTTGGCAAGCTTATAGTGATTATCCAATATTTGAACGACTCAAGAAGATTCTTAAGCATGAAACACAGAGTTTCCCAGCTGTTAGCACCAAAAGTAATATCGTCGATATATGATCGCCTATGAATGATAGGGTGCTCATCATCCATCACAACTTGACCATTATGCAACACATCTTGATTGATAGACACATCTGTCTCCAAAACGCCTGCCTTTTCATTATCAGCGTCCATGACTTTCTTGTTGTCCGTCAAGTCACACGTCACTCCCATATGCTGTGATCGCCGTACCATTGTCCACAAAACGTTATATACTATACGCTGATATATCTGAGGTGCATTTTTTTAAGACCTTGAGGCATCTGAAGCCATTCAAAATGTCCTAAAGGACAAATAAAAGCCGCAATCAACCTAGCCCTCTGTGTCATAGGTATAGCCCAATATCCGTTCGCATTATCCATTGAGCACAGACATTTTACCCCTTCAAAATTGTCCATTATTTTTTTCAAATCGTCAATCAAAGGCATGGAATACACAATCAGTCTCGTTTTTTCATTCACGGCTCGATAATCAATGCAAACCGTATGTCCGCTTTATTCTTCTTGAGTACTATGACGATCGGTGATGCCCAAGCAGATTCTGATTACCGAATTAGTCCTTCTTGTAATAAGCCTCGTATCAATTTATATAGCTTCGGCAGCAGTGTAGGCGGTACTTTCCGCGCTCTTTGTGCAATAGGTGCATTATCCCCAACATCCACATCACACACTACACCTTTAGCAGGCGGTGTAACGCATTACCAGAACTTACGAAACCATCGGCATACTCATAAAGTAAAGCACGTAGATTATATTCTTGTTCTTTAGTGGTACCCCCGGGCTCTCCTATATCTGCGGTAGCCATATCAGATGGTTCCGTTGGACATTTTTCCACTTCCGGAATGAGTGTTAGCTGTCCTTCCATATCTTCAGCTGATATATCAACTCCTTCATGCAAGTAGACTTCTCTATCCAATTTCGTTTGATCCACTTTCATTGGGTCTGTTGCATCCATCACGTACACAGCATGGGGTTTATCTACAACAGTACTTAATGAGTGTACATTGTTCCAGTTAATTTGCTGCTATCACTCCCCATCGCTTGTTTATGCACTCGTCGATAATCTTCAGATGTCAAATCCTCTCGTGTCATCAATGGTAATGGTTTTTACCTTGGCATTTGACAACTTTGATCCTTCATGTTCAGAATTACACCCTCTTTGACCAAAAAGTATGTATTGCTAACGCATGTGCATCAATACTAGCAACCCACATCTCACAGGTGAATACCACTGATTCGACTATGCGATCCTTGACTGTAGCAACACCTATTGCACCAATGGTACTATCCGTCACACCACAAAATCCGAACTGTTACTTGTAACTTCCGTGCCACATTAGTATGCAAAACGGATATGTTTGCACCAGAGTATAGCATTAGTGGCAGATCCAAATCATCAATTGCTCAGGCTGTTTTGCTTCAATCGACTGCTGCCGTGACACATTCTGAATTCTCTGTTGCTCCATCACTTATCAACTTATCTTGTTTACTACCCTCACCGTAAGTAGCTTGTTTTTTCATTTTTTCTTGAGTTTTTTTTTTATCTTCTTGATCCTCGTTTAGAGTGAGTGATCCATTCATACAACATGTATTATTTTTCTTGGTTTTCTTATTCATGCAGGGTGACAGCGGTGTCATTTCAACTTCACTTGACAATGCCCCCCCCCCTTTTCTCCCGACAGTGGTTGCAATGCACTGTGGGGTTAAGCGTTTAACCGCTCCGCCACCTGAGCCTTAGGCAGCTCTCCCGACTTCAACTTATTGCGCATTTCCGCCTTTTTTCAATGAATGTCTGGCAATACTTCACATCATGCCCAAAGATGTCACAATGTTCACATTTCACCAATTTACAACAATTGCTCTTTTCATTCCACTTCCGATTACAGTGTTCGCATATCACAACACTGTCTGTATTGGCATTTGTATTAGCCCGCGCACTTCTATCCTCGTACGCAGGTCGCACCCTCTGTGCTGCATGCATCTCCCCACCTATCATACGCACGCTAGGTTGTGGGTATTCATACATCACATCAGCGTTCTTACGTGCAGCGACTTCTTTCCCAGGTCTCATAAGACGCGTCTCATGTTTGGTTAGCACCCTCTCTAACTCATCGATAGTTACAAAAGTCATGTGCTGATACTGCATCTGTATGGTGCGTGATGGATAGTATAAAAAAACTGCTGAATATGCTCTTCCAACAATGAGGTGTTATACATATCTCTAAAATCCATTCCTGTTCGTAACGCTGCTGCATTAAGTCGATACAGATAGGTCGTTGCTCATCGTGCTTTTGGGTCAATTTTGAGTACATAACTCGAGGCGAGACTTTATCCACGCAAAACTTCCTCTGGAATCATAAAGCAGTGATTGCCAAACTATCAACGAACATTCCCAAGCGTTGATTGTCATCCCAATGTGGAATATTCGCTACATGCGAGAACCGAGTAACCCATGCCCGTGCTCTCCCAGCATCCTGCCTATTTCCGTCAAAAGTTTTAATTTTTGTATTCTGGATAATTGCAGTAACTGGTTGACGTGAGGGCGCCCATGTATCCGCACTTCCACCGGGTATACCATACCCTGAGGTACCATGATGTGTCCGTGGCTGAGTAGCCGGTGTACGATATGGTACACTAGTCGCTCCTCTCATTGTGTTGGGTATGCGACTAGCTGACAGAGCCGTTGTTATCTTGGTCAACTCTTCCAAACTCAAATGCCCATCTTGCATCATCTTAACTAGATTGACCACCACTGGATCTTGTTTGGGCGCATCCGCTTAAGGTGTAGACATAACGTCATCTTCATCTGGAGAAAACTCCATTTCTTTTTTGTCTTAGTAATTCTTTTTCGCCGCCATGGTGAAGTATAAAAAACTCGTCTCTTTCAATGAGCTCTAGCATACCTGGTGGCTTCGATTCCCCAACCGGCGTGTGGGTAGTATATGCTATTATATAATAAGTGGGACTAATACTTGTAGTCTCTTCCCGATACACCATGAGTGATGTGTCCCACTAATTTTCCGCTAATAATAGGGATACCATTAACCCAATTTATCCTGCAGTACGTTCCAAATTAACCGCTAATAATAGGGATACCATTAACCTAATATATCCTGCAGTACGTTCCAAATTAAAATCACATGCACTCTCAATCTCTTCACGTCGGACGATCTCATACCCACATTTTGGAAATAACACTTCCAACGCTTTAAAAGACTATGGTAAGTCTCCAAACGAACTGAGATCCTCTCTCACTCTAACATTGGGTGCAGCCTGACTTACTTTGCGTATTTCAAATAGCGAGAACCAACTACCTGAATCACCCGGTAATTTGATCACCTGTTGCTGTTACTGCGCCATCTTTGCACAGGCCTCTGAAAATGTGTATGTTCGATTGGTATCATATTGAGAATACTCCAACGTGAAATAGAGCTCTTGGTCTTTCCCTTTTCAATACCAAAGCCATTGGGTAGGTTGAAACTTTAATGTCGATGTTAGTCCCGGGTCGCGGCACCAGTTGTCGTGAAGGAACTTAAAATTTTAGTGTTTCCGCTCAAATTACAACACAAGAAGGCAATAGATCTATCCTTCTTGCATAACTTCCCAGGTTCTTAATACTAACGTCCGAACCAAAAAAATAACCAAACACGTTATGGACACACTTCCCAATCTTCTCAGGCTGCTATCAACTCTAGTGGCCCCATATAACGGTTGTTTCTCTCAACCAGATTCTCACTTAAAGACCTTCTTGTATTAGAATTGTTTTCAGTATAGTAACGGTAAAGAAGGATTGCTAGAAGTTTTCAAGAGACTGTTGTGCTACAAGGGAAATTCGAATCTATTAAGTATTACCGAATCATATATCTAAGTCAAACACTTATTTTATATAATACTTCTTGGTTACTTGGCGCTGACTCCAATACTTCACAGTTACTTCTGAGACCCTCCCTAATCCGATTGGTTGCGAGATGGCCTCCCAGGGCCACTTCTGATTGGTTGAAAATCTTCATCCAAAACTACAATTTCTTACCAATCATACTTAGCCTCTCCATAATTCAATCAGTCGCGAGACGGCCACCCAGGGTCGCCTCTGATTGGTTGAAAATGTTCACTCACAACTTCAAAATTTGACAATTTGAGACCGAATTGCTACTTCACCACATTGTGGTGAAGTAGCATTTTGGTCTCAATTATGGATGACACTGATGTGAGTCAGCTATTGACAGGGTTCAGCCGGTATAGAAGCAATTGTCAAGTATTGGAGTTTTGGATGAAGATTTTTGACCAGTCAGATGAGACCCGACCCTGGGCGGCCGTCTTACGAACGATGGGATTATGGAGGGTTTGAGTACGATTGATCGAGCCTCAAAAACTCTGATCAGCCTCTCCACCACAATGGTGCGCGTGCCCGGATCTTTGGGCGACGCGGGATATCACCGCGATTCTACGCAAGATGGCACTAACGCGGACGTGAAAACGGAAGCGGAAGCAGAATTGAAGATTAAAGTGGAAAAGGAGGAGGTGGTTGTGACAATTGCACCTCTTGACCAGGCTCATCTCTTGCAACAGATCGTTCAACTTCGTGATCCAGGGTCGGACCCTTCACACTCGGCTCCTGATCGCACCTCTCTTGCACTTCTAACACCTTCTGCGATCTTCCGGTTACTAAAGCCACAGATGCCGTGATCAAGTCCGCAGGTCGTACCAAAATTCCTTGAGGAATACAATACTCCTTTTGCTCGACCAAAGGACCTTCATCGACACTTTCTTGATTTGTCATGCACAGAATCGGTAGAAGCTTGATACGCGAGATTTTGCCACTCCTTATAACGATTAGACCCCACCGAAATAAATCCAGGGCGACGGGGCTCGTCGTCTTTATTCATCCAGATGCCTAAAATCGTATCAACGTGTAGGATGATCGGATGATCAGAAACGTTCGTAATACGCATATACCGTAGATTACCCACGCCCCTAGTCACAGTGGGGACCCAAACTTTTGTACGAGTAATCCATAATTTCCGAGATTGTTGATCACGAATCCGAACCTCAGCAGAACGACCTACGGGAATCTGCTCGAACTGATAAGTTTCATAACGTTTCCACTTGACCCGTACAGCTGCTGACGCCCTTCCAATAGGATGATCACTTCATCAGAAAAACTTAGTGCACCGTGGGCGATGTCTAACCGCACACCAGCTGGGCATAAAATCCATACCCAATATAACATCTTGACCAACGGGCTTTCCCACCCATACATGGAAATGATAAACCAAACAACCCGCTAACGTCACCTTGATCTTAGTGTGCCCTTCTGTGAGGTATGCACTTTCTCCGATAACAACACATTCTTGTGTTTGGCTCGTGTCGTTTTGACAACCCACCTTACGAGTAAAGGTTGAGTCGATGATCGACACTTCGGCACCAAAATCAAATAGCAACGTGGCACGTTCGTTATTAATTTTGCGAGTGGTACTTCCAATATCCACGTGATTCACCCGGAAGTAAATCAACTTCCATGACCACTGGGGACCGAGAAAACTCATCAATACGGAAATTAGCCAAACGTGGTAAGTCAGGCTGAGCACATTTTTCATTATCTTTTTCTTCAGCTTGATCAGCCTTCTTATTATCCACATATGCAAAAATACACAAACTAGAACGCTCGTCTCGTACCAGATTCCAACCTGGCGAGCGCCTTAGTTTAACATGTCTTCGGCTTCCTTGGGCAACATTCCGGCATGATTGGTAGGGTTGTACCACTGGCGAATACGATTGTACAATTCCTCCATAGGGCACTTGCCAGCGTCATGAATTTCGCCGCACGCTCGGCAGACATACAAGCAGTGATCAGTCGGGTGGCCCTTCTTGCCACACTTTAGACAGGTCAGGCGCTTCCAACAACGCAAACTGTCACGCTTGATCGATCCACAATGAGTACACTTCTTCGTCGCCCCTTGATCAACTGCACTTGATTCACTTCGTTTGCCAGATTGAGCCTCATTAGGTTGATCGTGCGTCACTGGTTGATCGCGCATAGCAGCAATCCTTTAACGACGCTATTCACCATCACTTCAACTGTCATCTGAGCTTGATTCCTCACTTCCAGACATCATCTTGATCGCGCGCACTGCTTTAAGCTTCCGCGCTGGGGAAGATGATCGAGCAACGCCAAATTTCTGACGGAATCGGCTAGTGCCTACCGCCGCCTAAGGCTGGAACGACTTATTGCGTGCATAAGCCCGCAGCGTCTCTTCCAAATCCGTAGCATTATCCAAACGCAGAAGTGACAGTTGATCAGCGAATTCGCGATTAGTCAACGTGTCGAGAAAATGTTGCACGTGTTCACGCAAGATCGTAGACGGTCCTTCCTTGATCGCCAACTTGGCCCGAATTCCTGTCACATTCAACCGGTGAAGATACTCGATAGGGGTTTTATCAGATCGCTGCTTCGTGTAGTAGTATTGGCGAGATGCCGATTGACCACTTCCACAGTAGTGAGCTTCAAAATCATCGACGAGACTTTTTCAGCTTCCACGAGTCGATCTGCTCAGCTGGCGATTCCAATTGCGCGTGGTCCATTAAGCAGATCCCCCATGATCAAACACTTCTCATGATCAGAGGCTTGATCACGCATAAATGCTGATTTAAGACGACTGATCCGATTTCGTGCTTGATCTTCATCCAATTACTTCCCTGAGAATTCCTTCAGATCACTGATCGCAGACATCCTGATTCTGGGAATTGGCTGTTGATCAGGCACTCCAGTGTACGCTGACGCAACCGTGGCTGGTGAAGGTAGGGTGATCGGCTCATCTGGATCGAGATAATCACGCTGGGACTGTTGATCATGGAACGCGTATACAAACTCCATGTCGACATCCTTAACGGTTGCCGTTCTTCCTGGCTTTGGCTGGTGAATTTTCGTGTGTACCACTTCAGGTGTTACCTTACCTCTTTCCTCAGCCAAAAACCGCCCCATAGCCTTATTAAAAACGCTTGCAGCCGTGTGTCCTGCGGTGATTGATCATCTTCTTCCTTGGATGATCGAGGTTCCTTCTTCACGACTGATAACTTGTCTTCATCTTCTGGCAGATCGTCATCCGGGTAATCTTGGGTTATACACTTCCGGAGCTGCTCGACTCCACTTCAGACATACCGCTCTTGGAAGGAGCAGTTTCGTAACAGGATGATCATGTGTGTTCTTCCACGTTGCTCGACGGACCCGCTTCAATTTTCAGTGGAGAGCGAGGGGGTTCTGTCGTGAAGGAGTTGAAAATTGTAATAAATCCACTTAATCAACAACACAAGAAGGTAAGAATCCAGTCCTGTAGCAGGTGCGTACACGCACGATGCGGCTAGCGCACAGTGGAAGACTTTCCTTAAGCGGCGATACGCCGCTACTTAGCCGATACGCCCTTATATAAGAGCTTAGTAAGAGATCGCTCTCTTACTCGGGGCCAAGATTCCCTTGGTTTACTTGTTAGTAAAGACTAACGCCTTGATACAAGGCTTCCCTTAGAAATGGGGTAGCGAAGGGAAGATATTACCTTTGATTAGAACACTCACTGCGCGCGCGACCAGTCGAGGTCGTGCGCCTAGCAGTCTTTAGTGTATTTTGTAAACTGATGTATATTTAATATGTAATTAGCCTAAATTAATATAACTAATGTAAACTATATGTAATACTAAGTAGAACTTACTCCATTCGTACCTAGCCGAAATGTAATGTACACACCTGTGTACCAACACGTGACAGGCTGCCACGCCTCCACCAAGGGCTCCTGCCCTGATTGGTTAAAATAACCAATAGGTCCAAACCTTTCGGACCGGTCAATACTGACCCCAACCGTAGTGTACTTACGTACACAACATAACTAAATGTAACCAGAATGTAACCCTGTTACATCCTCCCCCATCACGACTATTGATTACGCAATAAATCAATTATAGTTGGATAACTCCAACTGCCAGAACTTCTGGCTAACCATGAGCACCTTTAGTGGTGCTGCGGGTTCACCTCAAGAAGATTAGGTTGACTCTTCCGATTACTCGGACGTGGATGCCCTTGGGGATATCTCCCCCAATGGCTGACCACTCCGTCATCGCCGAACGGCGATGTCGGGAACCCAATCCGTTCACCACGTGGGGAAAATTCACTAGCTAGTGCGCCACCCCTGCCAATGTCGGATGATACATCCGGAGCGCCGAAGGCGATCATCACCAATGAGTTGGATGCGGCTCAAGAAGCCCAACTTGCCGCAAAGGCACGAAGGGCTGCGTTGGGCGCCCCCAAACGCCCGCCACGGGCGGCATATAAGTTTGAGGGTCCTCGTGACCTCCCAAAGTGGGCTAGGACTATGGTAAGGAATGGTTTACTATTCTATACTCCAAGTCTGGCGGCTAAACAGCCGTATCAATGCGAACGCCGGAAGAAACTCCGGGAACAACTGCTCACGCAGAAGCAGTTCACTAGCGTCTCATACCGAGAGCGCCTCGACAGACAGGCACAGGTTGCCCCTGTTGAGAACCTCCACGAGGTTCCTATTGTTCTTTCTCCGGGAGAAAGTGCCGGAGATGCCGAAAAGAAATTCCGCGCTTGGGTGGAAGGGGAGAAACTACTCCCTATATTTACTGAGCTGCACGACAGCTATTCTGAACGTGACGTTCGGGTGGAGAGGTCGTTGCGCATGGCGTTTGACCGAGTCAAAGCGATGGGGAAATTATGTGCCCCCTATTGCACACGCTATGCCAGCGTTCCTACTCCCAACGCGGTGCCAGAGAACAGTGCGAGCACAACATCTGCCTCCGGCGAACTCCCAACTACTGGGAGTGAAGGGGCTTCTCGCGCCCCTTTGGTCGCTGACTCGCAGTGGGATTCTCCCGCTCGAAAGCGTCAACGACGTCACGGCGATCCTGCCGCAAGGGAGTCTCGGACTCCCACGAACTCTGTGAATGTGGATAACCCTTCCACTTCACCAGATATTGGGCTTAACCCCGATGATGGCGTCTCGCCATCAGACGCTCCACATGGTAATGTGGAGTACCCTCCGTATCGAGAATTGGAGGAGGAGGTCGAGCAATTGCGACGTGAGATTCTTGAGCGCTGTGATCGACACAGCCATCGCATCCGTGATGTCCAGGAGGGCCTCCGCGATGACGAGAGTGCTACTGACCGCACCTAGAGGAGGCTTGCCTCTCTCGAGTCAACCTTTGCGGAGTTGCGTGGTTGGCTTTCGACCCTGTCGGAGTTATTCCGACCTGCCGCTCCTTACGGCTTTTACGGCTTTTACGGCTATTCTCCCTTTAAACCCCCTCCAAGAGGGGACCCGCCACCGGGTTCGGGTATGGCTTAAGCACACCTACATAAAAGGTTGAATGCGTACGCATCGCCTTCGGAATATCCAAGGTGTACGCCAAGTCCTTTGGGTCTAGCGCCTTGAAAGGCCCCACAAACCTGGGGCGCAGTTTGTTCCTTAGCACGTTAGAAACTGCATGTGTAGGAAGGGTTTTAGCGTTTAATAAAACACTTTCTTCTACTTTATACGCCTTTCGGTTAAGACGAACCTTGCGGTCGGCCTGTTCCTTTTGCTTGTCTTGGCTTTCCGCCATGGCGTCGCAAACGTGTCGTAAGACACTAAGGCGCGTCGATACAAACTTATCGATGTGCTTTCGCACAGAAAGAGGGCTGACATCGGGGAAATCCTCCCCCCTCAAGCCCTGGGCCACACACACGTGGCGTGAATGGAACCCTCGCATTCACTAATCCGTTCACTTAAAACGAGGTAAACCCCGTAGATGCATGGACCGAATTGTTTATAGCAAATTCGGCCATAGGAACCATCTCACACCAACTCTTTGGAGAATGCGGACATAAAATACGGAGAATGTCTTCCACAACGCGATTAACGCGTTCCGTTTGTCCGTCCGTCTGCGAATGATCCGCAGTGGACATAAGGACCTTGGTGCCCAGCACCTTAAACAGCACCTACCCGATTCCGTTGTATCGGATCGGAATCCCAAAACTGTCCCGTAAAACGGGGATCCCGAACCGATACAACGGAATCGGGTAGACCATACTGTCAAAAGACACAGTCTAGGAACACTTTTGCTGTTCCTGGTCCATCAATAGACTCTGGCACTGCCGCCAGGTGATCCATCTTGCTCAAACGGTCTACAAAGATCAATATGCCGGTTTTACCGGCCGTTTCCTTCGGAAAACCGAAGATAAAATCCATACTGTTGGATTTCCAACACTCAGTAGGAACGGATAAGCTCGCCAAAGGCGCCGCTGAATCTGCAGAGGGTTTAACCCTCTGACACGTTTCACAGGTGCGAATATACGCACCGACCCACTAATACATCTTGGTCCACCAATACAAAGCGCTTAAAGCGCTGTGGGATCTTATCCCGACCTAAATGACCCCTGGTTGGGGCGTCATGTGCCTCGAAGAGGACTCTATACTTCATTTCCTCATTATGAGGAACAACCACCCGCGGAGTGTCCTCCGCGCTCGTGCTATAATATAGCAAACCGTCACAGTACCTGTAACGGTGTAACCGAGCTCTAGCTCGACTTGACAGGGTAGGCTCAGACGAGCCGAGTACCTATCCACCCAACGCACGGATAAGCGCCGTACATTGTGGGTCTTTATCATACGCCTGGCGTATGAGATCCACCACAGATGTGGTGACGAATGTCGCGTGAGCGAGCTCATAATCGGGACGACGCGACAACGCGTCTGCAAGTACATTCTGTTTACCAGGCTTGTACTTTACCTCAAAGTTGTACTCCGCAAAGAAGGAGAGCCAACGGGCCATCCGTTGGGAGATATGAGGCGACT
>CM047581.1:8093354-8198078 GCA_026184515.1 Peronosclerospora sorghi | reverse complement strand
AGTCGCCTCATATCTCCCAACGGATGGCCCGTTGGCTCTCCTTCTTTACGGAGTACAACTTTGAGGTAAAGCACAAGCCTGGTAAACAGAATGTACTTGCAGACGCGTTGTCGCGTCGTCCCGATTATGAGCTCGCTCACGCGACATTCGTCACCACATCTGTGGTGGATCTCATACGCCAGGCGTATGATAAAGACCCACAATGTACGGCGCTTATCAGTGCGTTGGGTGGATAGGTACTCGGCTCGTCTGAGCCTACCCTGTCAAGTCGAGCTAGAGCTCGGTTACACCGTTACAGTTACTGTGACGGTTTGCTATATTATAGCACGAGAGCGGAGGACACTCCGCGGGTGGTTGTTCCTCATGATGAGGAAATGAAGTATAGAGTGCTCTTCGAGGCACATGACGCCCCTAACGGGGGTCATTTAGGTCGGGATAAGACCCACAGCGCTTTAAGCGCTTTGTATTAGTGGCCCAAGATGTATAAGTCGGTCGGTGCGTATATTCGCACCTGTGAAACGTGTCAGAGGGTCAAACCCTCTGCGCAGTGAGCTGCGCCTTTGGCGAGATTATCCGCTCCGACCGAGAGTTAGAAATCCATTAGCATGGATTTTATCTTCGGTTTTCCGAAGGATAAGGCCGGTAACACCGGCATACTGGTCTTTGTAGACCGTTTGAGCAATATGGATCACCTGGCGGCGGTTCCAGAGTCCATAGATGAACCAGGAACAGAAAAAGTGTTCCTAGACCGTGTCTTTCGAAAGCATGGTCCACCCGATTCCGTTGTATCGGATCGGGATCCCCGTTTTACGGGAAAGTTTTGGGGCGCGCTGTTTGAGGTGCTAGGCACCAAGCTCCTTATGTCCACTGCGGATCATCCGCATACGGACGGACAAACGGAACGCGTTACTCGCGTTGTGGAAGACATTCTCCGTAGTTTATGTCCGGATTCTCCAAAGAGTTGGAGTGAGATGCTCCCGATGGTTGAATTTGCTATCAACAATTCGGTACATGCATCTACGGGGTTTACCCCGTTTTCGTGAACTGATTGGTGAATCCGAGGGTTCCGTTGACGCCACGCGTGTGTGGCCCAGGGCTTGAGGGGGGGGAGGATTCCCCGATGTCAGCCCTGTATCTGTGCGAAAGCACATCGATAAGTTTTTATCGACGCGCCTTAGTGTCTTAAGACACGTCTGCGATGCCATGGCGGAAAGCCAAGACAAGCAGAAGGAGCAAGCTGACCGAAAGGGACGGCGTAACAAAAGGGTATACAAAGTGGGAGAATGTGTTTTATTAAACGCTAAAAATCTTCCTACACATACAGTTTCAAATGTGTTGCGTAATAAACTGCGCCCCAGGTTTGTGGGACCCTTTAAGGTACTAGCCCGAAAGGGCTTATCGTATACCTTGGCCATCCCAAAGGTGATGCGTACGCGTACAACCTTTTATGTCGGTATGCTTAAGCCATACCAGAACCCGGAGGCGGGTCCCCTCTCGGAGGAGGGTGAGAAACCGGATAGCCGAAATGCGCAACAGGTCGGAACATCTCCTACAGGGTTGATATACGACCCTGATGCTCCGCAACGGTCGTCTCGAGAGAGGCAATCCGCCTCTTGAAGCGATCAGTGGCATCCCGCTCATCGCGGATACCCTCGTGGAGATCATGGATGCGAAGGCTGTGTCGATCACAGCGCGCGCGAATCTCACGTCGCAATTGCGCGACCTTCTCCTCCAATGCTCGATGCGGAGAGTACTTCACACTTTCATGTGGAGCGGCCGATGGCGCGGCGCCATCATCGGGGTCAAACCCAGTATCTGGTGAAGTGGAAGGGTTATCCACACTCACAGAGTTCGTGGAGTTCGAAACTCCCCTACGGCAGGATTTCCGCGACGTCGTTGACGCTTTTGAGCGGGAGAATCCCGCTGTAGGTCAACGACCAGAGGGGCATGAGAAGCCCCTTCACTCCCAATAAGTGGGAGTTTGCCGGAGGCGGATGTGGCGACCACACTGTCTGCGGACACCATGGTGGAGACAGGGCGCTGGCGTAGCGCGTGCGATACGGAGCACGTAGTTGCTCCATCGCCTTAGCTTTGGCAAATGTAAGGCGCAACACCCTCTCCACCCAAATGTCTCGACGGGAATAGCTGTCATGCAGCTCATCGAAGCTGGGGAGAAGCTTCTCCCCTTCCGCCCAAGCGCGGAACTTCTTTTCTGCATCATCGACACTTTCTCCCGGAGAAAGAACGAAAGGAACCTCGCGGAGGTTCTCAACAGGGGCACCTTGTGCCTGCCTGTTTAAGCGCTCTAGGTACGAGACGCTAGTGAACTGCTTTTGTGTAAGCAGTTGTTGCCGGAATTTCTCACGGCGTTCGCGTTGGTACGGCTGTTCAGCCGCGGGGCCAGGGGTATAGGACGCTAGACTAGTACTTACCCAACGCCTCGCCCACATTGGAAGGTCACGAGGACCATCAGCCCTTGACGGGCGTTTGGGGGCGCGTAACGCAGCCCTTAGTGCCTGTGCGGCAAGTTGGGTGTCTTGAGCTGCGTCCATCTCATTAGTGATGATCGCCTTTGGCGATTCGGATGTATCATCCGATACGGGCAGGGGTGCCGCACTGGTTAGTGCATTTTCCTCACGTGTGGGGAAGGGATTAGGCTGCCGACAATGCCGTTCGGCGCGGTCGGAGCGGCTCAACATTGGGGAGGTATCCCCAAAGGCATCCACTTCCGAGTTTTCGGAGTAGTCTAACTCTTCTAGAGGAGACGCCATAGCACCACTGGAGGTGTACATATGGATGGCCAGGGGAACTGGCGTTGGATATCTCCAACAAAATTTTGTTTATTGCGTAAGCAATAATCTTGATGGGGGGGATGTAACGGGGTTACATTCGGGTAACACTGAGTGTTGGTGTACATGAGTACACCACGGTTGAGGTCAGTATTGGCCGGGTTAAAAGGTTTCGAACCTTTGGTTATTTTAACCAATCAGGGCATGGGCCCTTGGTGTGGTGGTTTGTCAGCCATCCACGTGTCAGTACACAGGTGTGTACACTACATTTTAGCTAGGTACGAATTAGGAATATTCTACTTAGTATTACATATAGTTTATATTAGTTTAAATTAATTTAGGCTAATTACATATTAAATATATTCAGTTTACATTTCACTCTAAATAGCAGACGCGCGACCTCGACCGGTCGCGCGTACAGTGAGTGTCGTAGGTAATAGGGATCCCTCCCTTTATCTACACCCCGTAAAGGGAACACAGCCGTAAAGGCTACGTAGTAAACCAACCCGGGAATCTTGGCCCCGAGTAGGAGATCTCTCCTACTTATCCCTTTATAAGGGCGTATCGGCTAAGTAGCGGTAGATACCGCTTTAAGGATGAGTCTTCCTCTGTGCGCTAGCCGCACCGTGCGTGTACGCACCCGGCTACAACTGGGGTCGGCGTAGGAAGAGCTCCGAACGTGCTGGCCCTTCTTTCAGGCCTCCCATGAACACGGGAATGCACACATCATCCGAATACGCTTTCGCGTACATCCCTGCCAACAGGGTCTTTAATTCCTGGACGTATGTCTCCAATTCTCTAGTGCCCTGATGGAACGTCAGAAACGCCAGCTGATTCTGGAAAACCAGATCAGGTGTAGCATACATGTCCATAAATTTTGCTTAAGGACTTCCCAGGTCGGGAACACGTCTTTGACCGAATCCGGGCACGTAAACGCCCATGCACGGGCTTTACCCGTAAGATGGGTCAGTGCAAGTCCCACTTGCAAGCGAACCGCGATCACATTCGCTGTGGCAAAGGCCGTTTCGACCACGCGAAGCCACACATAAAGGTTATCACCTTTTTCGCCGGTGAATTCCTTTATCTTAAAGGAAAACGGAGGGCGCACCCCCGTGGACGTGGAGTGACTTCCACGAAAAAAAAATTACCTCATGGGCGATGAGGGCGTTGACCCTCTCCCTTACTGCATCAAGTCCTTCGTCACGAGGGTTAGCTTATCGCAATCTTCCTGATTCATCCTTTGCAGAGGATGTTATTGTCTACCAGCACAGGTGTTGGATTGACTACTAGTGCTACCAGATAAAGCAGGTGCTTACACGCACGGTGCGGCTAGCGCACAGAGAAAGACTTTCCTAAAGCGGCGATGTGCCGATACTTAGCCGATACGACCTTATAAAAGGGCTTAGTAAGAGAGGGCTCTCTTACCCGGGGCCAAGATTCCCTTGGTTTACTTGTTAGTAAAGACTAACGACTTCATACAAGGCTTCCCTTAGAAAGGGGGTAGCTAAGGGAAGGTATTCCCTGTGACTACAACACTCACTGCGCGCGCAACCGGTCGAGGTCGTGCGCCTTGCATTCTTTAGTGTGTTTTGTAAGCTGATGTATATTTAATATGTAATTAGCCTAAATTAATTAAACTAATGTAAACTATATGTAATACTAAGTAGAACTTACTCAATTCGTACCTAGCTGAAATGTAATGTACACCACCTGTGTACCAACACGTGGCAGGCTGCACGCCTTCACTAAGGGCTCTCGCCCTTATTGGTTAAAATAACCAATAGGTCCAAACCTATCGGACCGGTCAATATTTGAGCAGTTGTGTATCTACGTACATCAACGTAACCAAATGTAACCCTGTTACACCTTTAGTTACTACGGGATTGAGAGGCTAGCGAAATATCCCGGTTTTGGGATTGAGCCAAACGACACAAGACGGTTAAACTGCCTTACCTGTGTACAAGGCAAGCAGACGAAGAGCAACCAGTCGAAGAAGGAAAGCGGTGAACACTCACACGTCTAAAGGGTTGGAGGTGTGATTTGATCGGACCTGAAAGGGCCTATAACACGAAGAGACAGGATTGGAAATCGCTACATGATCAGCTTTGTTGATCACAAGACAAAATACTTGCGAGTGCTTCTCGCGAAACGAAGGACGTGGAGGCAAAAAAATTGAGCACTTCCTAGCGTTCTTCAAAAGAAGATTCAATTGTACGGTCCACATATTGCGAACGGATGGCGGAGCTGAATACAAGAATCTGAATCTTTTCTGCCAAAAACTCAGGCATAAGAAGAAAAACGAGTGAGGCTGGAAACCATGCCATTAATGGAAAGCAGAACGCATGCATCGAACCGTAATTAATATGGCAAGATGCATGCTGTTTGCTTTCGGCCTAAACTTATCATTTTCGGGTGACGCAGTGGACTATGCTGCATTTATTCTAAACAGAAGGCCCACAAGTGCGAATCCAAGACGCATGTCGCCGATGGAAATAATGATGAAAAATAAACCATGTCTTGGTGAAATTGGTGCTTTTGGGTATCCGTGTTCTGTTTACCGGAAACCTGGAAAGATTCGCTGGCTCATAGAGCCCATATTGCATTAATCATCGGAAAAGCGAGGAAGTAAAAGGTTAGAAGGTTTACCTACAGTAAGATCGAAACGTTGTTGCGACACAACACATACGGAACGTGGAAATCTTATATGACACACAGAATCAACAGTTTCGACGTTTTTTCTGGAAGAAAATAGTCGAGAAGCAGGAGTTTCGACGGAAGCCGCACTTGCTGAAGAAGACGTTTCAAATGAACGGGCAGATGAAAAAGAAGAGAAACACTTGGACCAGGGATTGCCATCGTACCAGGAGCCATGTTAAAGAAAACGTGAAAAAAGCGGCGAAGATGACAATGAAGAAAAGAAGTCGGAAATTAAAGACGATGGGATAACCGAAATCGTCCCGAAAAATTATAGGGACGCTATGAAGATCTGCCGGAAAGATGAGTGGATCATGGCTATGAATACAAAGATACCGACCTGGAGATGAACGACGTGTGGTTGGTCGTAAGAAACCGGAAGCTTGTAGGCCACTGCATACTAAGTGTGTGTTAACATTAATATTTATGCGAACAGAAGTGTGGCAAGATATTAATTCAGGCTGGTCTCCTGTGGAAACGGACAGCGTTTTGGTATATATTATGGACTTAACTTTTCTGTGGTTATGGGAAATGGAAACCGTAAAAAATATACTGGCATCGGCGATGGTGTGGAACGTACAAGCAAAGCACGGCGTCATTCAAAATACGTACGCAAACGTTTTGCAAGAAGAACATGAAATTTTCCTTTTCGTTTCACAAGGCATGAATATAAATGAGAAACGATTCGAAACATGCAAAGCTGAAAGCATAAGCGAATTGGAACTCAAGCTGGAAAACGCTGTCCGGCTTGAAACAGGAGGGACGTTTGTGGAATCAATTGCTTCACAAAAACTTTTGGAATTGAACTCCGTTCAGAGGTACACCGACATGTGTTTTTATGTCAAGAGGAATTGTGTAAACGTTATGGTAGCAGCGGTTTACGTCGACGACATGTTAATAACCGGAACTAGCAAGGAACTAGTGACGATGTTTTTGATGATTTGAAAATTGTCGAGTTAAAAACCTTGGCGAAGTGTCTAAACGTTTCGGCATGAGGGTAACCTACAACATTTAAAGTGGATACTTTATCGATCAAGAACTGGTGATACAATGTGTCTCAGAGGACCATGGTTTAACAAACGCTAATAGCGTCAGAACGCCGATTGGGAACGACTATGACGAAAATGGCATGGATAAAAAACTTGGTTTAATGACGAAATCGGACGACGGATCGCCTACCGTAAATGATTTCCACTCGCTTGTAAGAAGTCTACTGTGTCTAGCAAGGTTCATCAGGCCCGATATTGCATTTGCTGTGCACAAGGCCACACGTCAAACACAATCTCCCAAGAGTCTGGACTGGAATATCGCGAATAAAATTTTAAGTTACCTCAAAGGAGCGATGAAATTTAAACTGAAGATTTAAGTCTCAAAAAGTCTTGAAAACACTGGCACTTCTACCGTGGAAGCGTTTAGTGACGATGACTACGATGGATGCAAGGTAGATCGCAAGTCAGTTACGGGCGGATTGTTCACGCTAAAAGGAATCAATTTATACTGGATATGCAAACGGCAAGGATGTGTTTCGCTCTCAACGATGGAGGAAGAATTTAATGCGTCGTCAGAAGTTGAATACGAGCTTTTTGGTTTATTTAAATTACTTTTGGAATTAGCATTAAAACTAAATTGCATATGGTACTGTTTTAGATAAACAAGCAGCTATAAAGTTTTTGGAGAAAGAAGACAGCTCTGCTAAGATGTAGCACGTCGACGTAAGAATCAAGTTCCTAGTGTCGAAACAGAAACTGTAAAGATCGAAGTGCGGTACAGAGGCATACAGGACATGATGGCAGACATGTTTACAGAAGTTTAGCGGCGCTAAGGCTTGAAGATATGAGAGAAAGGATTGGTTTGATTGTCGTGAAGGAACTTAAATTCGGTGTTTCCACTCAAATTATAACACAAGAAGGCAATAATTCTGTCCTTCCTGCTTGAAACTTACCAGGTTCTTAGTAATAACGTCCGAACCAAAAATGTTACCAAACACGTTATAACACACTTCCCAAAGAGTCTCAGGCTGATCCCAACTCTAGTGGCCCCAGATAGTGGTTACCTCTCTCACTTAGATGCTCACTTAAAGACCTTCTTGTATTAAACTTGATTTCAGTATAGGAACGGTAAGGAAATATTGCTGTAATATTGCAAAAGACTGTTGTGCTTAGGAGGAAATTAGAATCTATTAAGTATTAATTAGTCCTATATCTAACTCAGACACTTCTTTTTACCTACTATTCTTGGTTACTTCAGTGCTGACTCCAATACTTTACCGTTACTTCTTTACCGACTAAGCCATATCAACAACTGGCCACATCAGTTTTATCCATAATTGGAATTAAAATGCCACTTCACCACAATTTCCCCTTGCGTAACTTCAGCGTACGCGAGCAAAGTCACGCACACAAATGCTCTTTAAAAAAACCACTTCAGATACTCACGTGCAGAAACTTTATTGATAGTCGTAGCAAAACCCGGAACATGAAGTTGTTGGATACAGCGACCCTGTAACAGGACTGATCCTGTTACAGGCTTACACTGTGTTGTGCGAGGAAGCGCGCAATACAAGAGGGGTAGGATTAGTTGGTAACAACTAATCCTATACTAAAAGTAGATATATAAATATTTACTTGTTATCTAGAACGCAAAATTAGGAGTGTTTATTTAATGGGTGGTTAGCGGCTAATAGTATAGTAACTACCTAATTAATATAATAATATCAAGTATTCAACTAACTGTACTATTAGTTAACCTGCAAGATTCGGTATTTATACCGAATCGACTTTTCCTTCGTAGATTATAATAACTTATAATTTCTTATTTAAATTCCAGACAACGCGTCTGAAATTTAGCTGTGATATTCTAACTTGAATATCAATTGTGTAATGGCACCCGATTACAGACCCCGCTGATGGATCAAAAATGATTAAACGTCGTCTGGTTACAATAAACGGTATCATTATTAACTGTACCTGCAAAATGAAACAGATGTTTTGCTATCAACAATGGAGTCCAAATTCTACGCTGCTTCGAAAATTCAAGTGGAAAAGGTAGATTTCTAGAGTTGCTCTGGAAAATCTAAGTTAAAGTGGAGCGTCCTATGAAGTTGTTCATGGACAGCTAAGCTGCCGTCACGGTAATTCAATGCATGGAAGGAAGCTCTAAAATGAAACATGTGGATGTTTGACAAAGGTTTATCGTTTTAAGGATTAGAGAAGGAGAAATCCATGTGAAGTATGTTTCGAGTAAGATATTGGCCGATATGTTAACTATTACCAAGTTGTGGATTTAATGATTAAAAGGAATTAAGCTCACTACCTATTTTTAGTCCTTGGACTATTCTCGGACGCTGAGAGTATATTAAGAAGTGTATTATCTTCCTAAACATGCATGTGTTGAAGTCGTTTCAATGTCTGAGAATAGTCCCAGATAACTTCAACACATGCATGTTTAGGAGGATATCATTTATTGATATACTTGTTATTAATCGACTCCCTGCGCAATAAAACCTTTGAATTGTCAGCGCCAGTGCTACTACTGTCTATCGTAATCACTTCCAAAAAAGCGGCCAACTGCTCAAGCGTCGACCTTATTGGTTGTTACTTCTGGAAGGGTACCACTGGCTTACAACAGCTGTCACCACGCACATGCAAGCGCGTGGGAAGAGCACAAGCATGCAAGGACGAGGGCCCGACAAGTGGGGTACTGCGACAAAGGCGGCAACTGGATCGCCGCCGGCATCGGCGCTTACGTCACTGAATTGTGACAAAGACGCGCAAACCGAGCGAAAAACAAGTCAAGAGCGACGGCGGCTGACTCGCCACCAAAACCGGCGTCAGCCGGAGCATGGTCGCCAGACACCAAGGCGAAGCGGAAGGAGCGCATTGCGCGGCAAGCAACGGTGGAATCTGGGCCAGATACAGCTGAGGATGCAGCGTCGTGGACCCCGCACTGCTCCGAGGCCCACGAGAGCGAGCACTGACTCTTGTACGAATGCGCCCGGAACAAGTACCGCTACAGCATGGACTGCTCTCAACGAGAGATGACGCTCGTTGAAGAACGTACGCTCTCGGATTGAATTGGGGTGAAGATCTTCCTCTATGAGCCGCCGAAGTTTCTCACAGAGACACATGTCGGTGCTGAGAGAGATGAGCTCATCTCGTACTTCCGCAAGAGACTCTGCCCGCGATTGTATGCGTGACTTCCTGTCGGGCTCACGCTATCGGCTGTAGGCGCCAAGCTTCACCTCTTCCGGAACCCCTGGAGGCCGCGATGTCCGACGAGGAAATCCCGCGCGTCCAGGAAATCTTCTCTATGGCGCACAGAGTTGAATGCTCGTCGCTTTCCCAAGTCGTTGAGTTTGTTTTCGTCCATCCAAGAGCCCAAGCGTGGAGGGACGCGGTTTTTCGGATCGGAAAAGAGACGCTCGTGCTTCGAGACACAGAGGCGATGTACACCGGAGTTCAACCAACTGGGTACGACACGCTCTCGTATGATCTGCTCTACAGCGTCCATGTGCTCGGCATGAGCAAATCAGAGCCAGCTCTGGTACTCAGATGATGGCTGCTGCCACAACAACGCCGATCGTCTCAATAGAGCCAATAGAACAGAGAGCCGAGGACAAGTTTGCACTGCACAGGTGGGCAGTCACTTTCTCCTCACCGAGTGCCCCGCGGAGCTGCTGCGGACGCGCATGCTACGCGTCACCAGTGCTGATACAGTGGTGGAAGTAGGGGTACACTACCCGCGAAGCAGCCACCGGGTCCCATGCAGAACGTGTTTGAGATTAAAACATTTCCTTAAGGAATTCAAGGCCACGGACCCGGTGGATTCTTCAGAATCTTTTACCCGTGACGTGACGGTCGAGAAGATTGCGACGCCAGACCGACTGGTGGCCGAAATTGTTGATGCCAAGCGCTTGAAATCGCTTCGCTAGAGGCTCTAACCTGAGGTGAACTAACGATTGCTCGATGAAAAGGCGGTGAAAGCGCACGAGGCGGTACAGCGCAAGGCCAAGGTGATTGCCCGAGCTGCCGGCGAGGCAGCACGGCTCCCCAATGCCAACGTGCGGCGTAAACTTGCTGTTGCCGAGAGCGAACGACAGCAAGTTGCGAAGGCCAAGGACCAGGCGAAGGCGGCATTTAACCAACAGATCTGTTCACTTCGCTATGGGCAACACCGAACCTCACAGAGGAAGCTAAACAACCCCGCACCATCGACGCCAGAAGTGCCAAGGGGATTGCGGCTAAAGACGGCTCGGCGACTGCGGAGAACGCTGTCGGCAGTGTGTCAAACAGCGTGGCGCGGGTGACAGCACGCCGAACGATTAAGGTGCCGCCACACCGAACAGTGCAGAACAACGCACGGCGGATGGCGAGGGTACCAGTACGGCTAACGGCTAGGGCGCCAGCACGTCGAACGGTGTAGAGCCACCGACGATCGAAGGCAACGACGATCAGGAATGTATGAGCATCAACGACGACGAGGAGCACGCGGCCACGCTGATGGAATCGGTCAGCGCCCTCGATGACACGATGCGAATCGAAGATCTTAGCAAGGAGAGGAGTGGTCAAACGTATCAGACTGTGATGACGAACACACTACCATAGACAACAGCCCGGTTACCTTACCTCGAGATGTTGAGGCTTCCCTATGACCAAGAACAGCCGCAGGATGCGGGAGGGGCTGGGGACGACCTCCGTCTTGGATTACTCCGTGTAAAGAGGATGTGGACGTCTCCCATAAAGCGCAAAATGCACAGCAAGCCGCCTGTACCCACGCCCAAACTATGAAGGAGTCGAGCGTCCGAAAATCACCGACCGGCGCACCGACAACAGTAAACGAAGCCGTCAGACTTGCAGTCAACGCACCCGCGGCCAATGCGGCCGCCAAACCAACCGTCAACGCACTTGCCAAGCCAGTGGGGAGCACTACCGCCATGGCACCTCGCTCAGAACTCAAGGCGGAGAACTCGGCAGCGATCCTGAGGTGGGTTACTAAGCGAAAGCGCCACGTACAACTACCCACCGCACTACTGCCAAAAAGGGCATGGATCTGTGGATCATGGACTGTAGAACCGAGCTCACCAAGCTCGTCACGGCGTTCCCGCATTCAATCCAGTTCCACCAAGGAATTCCTCGGGAATCACTGCTGAACTTCGGCCACGCGATTAACAGCGAGGCGCAGCTTGCTATCATCCGCAAGTACACTGCAGATCGCAATCTCTCAGCGAAGGTCCGCGAACTCTGCACAAGATGGGCAGCTGTGGCAGGCTTCCAGAAGGGAAAAACCATGTGTAGATCTAAAGACTCGATAGAAAAGTGGGATCTCGTGGAACAGCATGACAAAAAACTGCTCTTCGCAACAGTCGTTCAGCCAGTGTACATCGACGAGTGGGTATCACTCAACCCCATCTGCGTGCTTCTGCCCAACCTCGCGCCTGGGAACACAAATACTGCCGTAGTAATGCCGCAAACAAAGGCGTCGCTATACTTCACCTCCGACGCCGTGAGTGCAGCCATCGAAGGTATCCTCAGCGGTCCAGCTGACTGTAAACCTGTTCTCGATCTTATCGCAAACGAGGTCCAGTAGCCGCCTCGTCGTAATTAACTAAGGGCACCTTGTTCCCTCTCAAGCTGCGGCGGAACGGACACCGGTGCGGCTCGTGGCGAACCGCAGCTCGCACACGACAAGGGGTTTACGGGTCCCCAGGGCTAGACCACTCGAGAACACCATCGGACTGCTCACGCAGAACGTTGCGGGATTGCCGAAGGGCCCGACGCGGTGCATGGAGTGGTTTTCGCACTCCAGACAGCGGGAAGATCGTGGACCGGTGGGCATTGTTCTCCTCCAAGAGACGCAAGTCGTAGAAGGGGAAGCGACCAGGATGAACGAGCTATACTGCGCGGTATGGGGTTTCAAGGCTGAGGAGAAGTGCGGGCTGACGATGTGGACTGAAACAGAAGTTAGATGAGGGGGAGTCGCTATTCTCCTCAATCCGTACTCTACCGTCACTGCGTTTGAGCCGTGGAGAGCGTAACTCTGGACGGAGCACTGGCTGGCAGCTCGGGTCGAGAACCACGGTGGCGACTTTGTCATCGCTAACGTATATGCGCCAACAGACAAACATGAGCGCAAGGCGCTGTTCGATAGGCTCCCTCCGATGCTCTCCCAACATACAGGTCTGATCCTACTTGGTGGCGACTTTAACTGCATGCTCCACGCAAGGATCGACCGCTCATACGATGTCCCGGGGATTCAACACGATTCTCTCGCTCTCCGGCTCTTTCTCACTCGCACGAGTTTGGTTGACGTGTTTGACGATGCGATTGAGCGAATGGAAGAAGAACACGGACACTACGAGTTCCACGCCCGAGCATACACGTACTTCTACCACCTGACCGACGGTACCCGAGCAAGCTCCCGTCTCTATCGGTGTTACATCAGGTATTCACACGAGTAGTGGGTTCGACACATCGAGCAATCTGTCCCAGGCCCTGCGGCTGATCACAATGGGGTGATGATTCGAGTCGGCGCACCCTCACAGACTGTCCCGATGCGGAAGCCTCACCGATTCTACCCGGTAACCGCGAGTGCAGAGAAGACAGTCGCGCTGGCCATCGAGCGAGAACTTGACGCAGCGAGACGCAAAATAGAAGGGGCACAGGACATAGACCACGCCGACACGGCGACAAAGCAACGGCTTGCGAACTGGTGGGAGAGCTGGAGCGCTGGGCTGCGCAAGGAGATTTTGATCGAGGCTAGTCGCGTCAAGTGCTTTATGACTCGGAGCTGTATACAACGGCTGAGCAGACTTCACCGACGCCTCAATGAAGATAAACCGGTGACACAATGTCCGATACAGCATAGTGAAGCACGATCCACGCGAGAAGACCGCAACAGTGAGAATGAAACAGACGAGACCCACGACGAAGATGACGACGTGAATACGCCGGAAGCTATCAAGGATCGAATGGCCGAGCGCCGACTCAGGTGGCAGCGAGTTAGACTCGAGCGCCTGCTCCGACAGCACACGTATTGTCCGGGACAGTCGTCGTGCCGTTTTTTCGCTCGGGTGTCCACGAAGTTTTAAGACCACACGATCGTATCGCTGGGAGGGGAAGCGTCGTACGGGCCAAACCTGTCGCGAGAGCTTGCGGCAGGATGGCGGACAGCTGGTAGAACATCATGCAGCAGCTTTACGACGCCTCTGACGAGAATGCCTCCTTCCTGAGCAGGACATCGATACGGCACGGTCCGGACGACACGGCAGTTATCGATCCAATCAGTCCGGACGTCGTTGCCGCTGCGCTGAAGAAGCTGAAGCGCGGCAAGGCCGCCGGGACTGACGAACTCGGAAACACCCTCTATCGCGACAGTTCATTGCCGCTCGCACCGATCCTTGCGCCGCTGTTCACGTGGTGGCTCGAATGCGTCGTAGTGCCAGCGTCTTTCGGAGAAGCCAACATCCAGTGCCTCAAGAAGTCATCTTCCGCGGCCCTGCCGCTGGACCACAGGCCCATAGCTCTTCTGATCATCTATTACAAGCTGTTCACGAAGATCTACGCTTCAAGGCTCTGTAGGCTACTTCCTACGACAATCTACAGCGCGCAAGTCGGCTTTGTACCTGGTATTGCGATCGAAACCGCATGCGACATCTACGCAGCAGACCAGATCGCAGCAACGACTGACGAGACGATGCGTGGGTGGATTGCGCTTCTGCTCGACTTCTAGAAGGCTTACAACTCGCTCCAAAGAGCATTCTTACTTGCTGTTCTCAAGTGGCTTGGATTATCGCGGAAGTTTGTGACCATGGTCGCCGTGCTCCACGAAAACACGACCTGTCGGTCCATCGTGAACGGCTTCCTGTCACGGCGGCGTAATGTGTTGTGCGGGATACTAGAAGGGTGACCGATGGATCCGCTTCTGTTCATACTCGTGCTCGACAGCCTGTAAAAGGTGATCAATGCACGCAATGACATCGACGGGATCGTGCTCCGTGCCGGTGATAGATCGGAGAAGATCACTGTGTATGGCTTTGAGGACTACACGGAAGTGTACCTGCGCGAGAGTGGTGACATCCCGCGGGTGCTAGAGATCCTGGACTTTTTCGACCTAGTGTCCGGACTCGCCATCAACCACGACAAGTCCATTGTGGCTGTGCTCGCTCCACACGAGCCAGACCGAACTGTTGAATTGCATGGGCTTACTTTGCTCGGAGCAAATGAGCAGTGCAGATACCTTGGGGTACAAGTTGGACAAGGAGACACGAAGGCATCGAACTGTCTCGAGGCGATCTGTTCCCGTCTCTCTCTCTCCCGTGAGAAGACTCACACGGTCAAACATAAAGCGCATCTCGCACGAGCCATCGCCGTTACCAAGATCCTCTACGTCGCGCGGCACTGCTGTCCCCCGAAAGCCACTATCGCCTACTCCACGACCTGATCAAGGGCTTCGTGTGGGGTAAGCGCAACGTAAGGCGGCCCCGCCCGTGGGTGCAAGAGATGCAAGCAGCACTATAGCCGGTGCGTATACGCACGGTGCGGCTAGAGCACAGAGGAAGACTCTTCCTTAAAGCGGTAGCTACCGCTACTTAGCCGATACGCCCTTGTAAAGGGATTAGTAGGAGAGTTCGCCTACTCGGGGCCAAGATTCCCGGGTTGTTTTACGACTTAGCCTTAACGGCTGTATTCCCTTTACGGGATGTAAGTAAAGGGAGGGCTCCCTCTTACCTACGACACTCACTGCGCGCGCGACCGGTCGAGGTCGCACGTCCGCAAAATAGGGTGAAATTTAAACTGAAAATATTTAATATGTAATTAGCCTAAATTAATTTAAACTAATATAAACTATATGTAATACTAAGTAGAATATTCCTAATTCGTACCTAGCTAAAATGTAGTGTACACACCTGTGTACTGACACGTGGATGACTGACACACCACCACACCAAGGGCCCCTACCCTGATTGGTTAAAATAACCAAAGGTTCAAAACCTTTCAAACCGGTCAATACTGACCTCAACCGTGGTGTACTCATGTACACCAACATTATATGTAACTCGAATGTAACCCCGTTACATCCTCCCCCATCAAGACTATTGCTTACGCAATAATCAAAATCTTGTTGGAGAACTCCAACGCCAGTACCTCTGGCTGTCCATTGTACACCTTCAGCGGTGCTATGGACGCAAACTATTCCGACAACTCGTAAGTGGACGCCCTTGGGGAGCTCTCCCCAACGGCTGGCCATGTTGATAGCGCCGAACGGCGCTATCAATCAGCCAACCCATTCCCCACACGTTGGGAAAACGCATTAACTCGTGCGCCACCGTTACCTGCTAGGGGTGATAACTCCAGGTTGCCACAGGCAACCACCAATGAACCGTCCTTGGTTCAAGAGGCCCGACGTGCCGGACGGGCACGGAAGGGACCTCGCGACCCTCAAAAGAGGGCTAAGAACGCGGTCAAGAGGGGTTTAGCCTCCTATACCCCTGGTCCAGCGGCTATACTGCCGCGTGAAATTGCGCTTCGGAACCAACTCCGGGCCCGGCTACTAACGCCCAAACATTATTCCGTTAAATCCTACCGGACGCGCGTCGGGAAGCAGGCACGCGGTGTCCTCGTGGATATTATCCGCGAGATTCCCATTGTTCTCCTGAGGGATGAAAGCGTCGAAGACGCAGAACAGGCGTTACGCGCCTGGGAGAAAAGGGAGAAACGCCTCCCCAGTTTTGATGCGCTGTACAATAGCTTTTCCGAACACGACGTTCGGGTAGAGAGAGCGCTACGCTTGGCCTATGCTCAGGCCAAAGCGCAAGGGAAATTACCTGCCTCCTATCATTCGCGCTCTGCTCTCGATGTGGTGCCGGAGATCGATGCAAGCACAGAATCTGACTCCGGCTAACTCCCAGCTCTGGGAGTGAAGGGGCTTCTTCAGCCCCTTTGGTCGTTGACTCTCAGTGGGATTCTCCCGCTCGAAAGCGTCAACGACGTCACGGCAATCCTGACGCAGGGGAGTCTCGTACTCCCACGGGTTCTGGGAATGTGGATACCCCTTCCACTTCACCAGGTACTGGGTCTCACCCCGGTGATGGCGTCGTGCCATCAGGCGTTCCACATGATAATGTAGAGTACCCTCCGTATCGAGCACTGGAGAAGGGGGTCGCTCTATTGCGGCGTGACTTCCACGAGCGCTGTGATCGGCACAGCCGTCGCATCCAAGATGCTCAGAAGGGACTCCGCAACGAGGGGAGTGCGAATGAACGCATCGAGGTGCGGCTTGCCTCTCTCAAGTCTCTCGTTGCGGAGCTTCAGGGTCGTATTTTAACCCTGTCGGAGATGTTCCGACCTGTTGCGCCTTTCGGCTATCCGGTTTCTCATCCTCCTCCGAGAGGGGACCCGCCTCCGGGTTCTGGTATGGCTTAAGCATACCTACATAAGAGGTTGGATGCGTACGCATCGCCTTCGGAATATACAAGGTATATGCCAAGCCTTTTCGGGATAGCGCCTTGAAAGGCCCCACAAACCGGGGGCGCAGTTTGTTCCGTAACACGTTGGAAACTGCATGTGTACGAAGGTTTTTAGCGTTTAATAAAACACTTTCTCCTAGTTTGTATACCCTTTCGTTACGCCGAAGCTTGCGGTCGGCCAGTTACTTTTGCTAGTCTTGGCTTTTCGCCATGGCATCACAAACGTGTCGTAAGACGCTAAGGCGAGTCGATACAACCTTATCGATGTGCTTTCGCACAGATACAGGGCTGACATCAGGGAATCCTCCCCCCTCAATCCCTGGGCCACACACGCGTGGCGTCAACGGAACCCTCGGATTCACCAATCCGTTCACGTAAAACGTGGTAAACCCCGTAGATGCATGTACCAAATTGTTGATAGCAAATTCAACCATCGGGAGCATCTCACTCCAACTCTTTGGAGAATCCGGACATAAACTCCGGAGAATATCCTCCACAACGCGATTAACGCGTTCCGTCTGACCGTCCGTCTGCGGATGATCCGCAGTGGACATGAGGAGCTTGGTGCCTAGCACTTTAAACAACTCTCCCCAGAATTGTCCCGTAAAACGGGGATCTCGATCCGACACAACGGAATCGGGTAGATCATGCTGTCGAAAGACACGGTCTAGGAACACTTTCGCTGTTCCTTGTCCATCTATGGACCTGGAACCGCCGCCAGGTGAGCCATCTTGCTCAAACGGTCTACAAAGACCAATATGCCGGTGTTCCCAGCCTTATCCTTCGGAAAACCGAAGATAAAATCCATGCTAATGGATTTCCAACACTCGGTCGGAGCGGATAAGCTCGCCAAAGGCGCAGCTGACTGCGCAGAGGGTTTGACCCTCTGACACGTTTCACAGGTGCGAATATACGCACCGACCGACTTATACATCTTGGGCCACCAATACAAAGCGCTTAAAGCGCTGTGGGTCTTATCCCGACCTAAATGACCCCCGTTAGGGGCGTCATGTGTCTCAAAGAGGACTCTATACTTCATTTCCTCATCATGAGGAACTACCACCCGCGGAGTGTCCTCCGCGATCGTGCTATAAAATAGCTGACCGTCCCAGTACCTGTAACGGTGTAAACGAGCTTTAGCTCGACTTGACAAGGTTGGCTCAGACCATCCAAGACCCTTTTCACCTAACGCGCTGATTAGCGCCGTACACTGTGTGTATTTCTCATACGCCTGGAGTATGAGATCCACCACAGATATGGTGACGAATGTCGCGTGATCGAGCTCGTAATCGGGACGACGCGACAACGGGTCTGCAAGAACGTTCTGCTTGTCAGGTTTATACTTAACCTCAAAGTTGTACTCCGCAAAGAAGTAGAGCCAACAGGCCATCCGTTGCGAGAGATGAGGCGACTTTGTCGCTGTCCGTAAGGACGCGTGGTCAGTATAAACCACGAACGGATTTGAGCCGAGTAAGTGAACCCTAAATTTAACAAGAGCATACTTCATTGCAAGTAGCTGCTTGTCATGAACGGGATAATTCCGTTCCGCAACTTTAAGCTGCCTCGAATCAAACGCAATTACGCGTTCCCTTCCTGCATCGTCTGCTTGTAACAAAGCACATCCGATTGAGAAATCGGGGCGTCGAAGACGACACTAAATGGTTTCCCAGAGTCTGGGGGAGCAAGAACGGGAGCTTTTAACAAGCTCCCCTTAACCGCTTCAAAAGCGTTTTGGTGTTCAGTTTCCCAACACCAATCAACATCCTTCTTAAGAAGGTCGGTCAATGGCTTCGCCATTTCAGCGTAGTTCTCGCTGTACTTGTGGAGATAGTTGGCTAAGCCAATCCACTTCCGTAAATCTCTAAGATTTAAAGGCGAAGGCCACTCCACAATCGCTTTCACCTTCGCGGGATCCGCCCGCACTCCATCCTTACCGATGAAGCATCCGAGGAAAGGAATTTCCTCAGCACCAAAAATACATTTGGATGCGTTTGCATATAACTTATGCTCTCGCATACATTCGAGCACTGCTAGAAGGTGTATCAGATGCGTCTGAACATCAGACGAGTCGCCTTCCGCGCTACTATGAACGAATATATCGTCGAAGTACGTCTGAGCGTACTTTCCATGAGGGTGGAAGAGTTGAGCCACCAAGCGATTAAACGTCTCTGGTGCATTTGAAAGCCCCTGTGGCATAAGAAGCCACTCCCACAGCATGCCACTAGTCGTGCTGACCGCTGTAAGCGGAAAATCGGACGCTCGCATGAGCACCTGATAATACCCGTCCACCAGATCAAAGGCACTGTATACAGTACAGCCCGCCATATTGTTCTTGAGTACATCCTTCCGAGGAATCGGAGTCTGCATGGGTACAGTAGCTGCATTCAGCTTGTTATACGCATGCACAATGCGCCACTTTCCGTTCGGTTTACGAACACAAAAAGTGGGAGATGAGTGGGGAGACCTGCTCTCCTATACCATCCCTGCCTCTTCTTTCCCCTTAAAGAATGCGTCGATGACGTCGCATTGCTCCTTTGGGAGATGCCATTGCCTAGTGACGCAGTATTTGGTTCCAGGAACCAAATCAATTTCATGTCGGACTCCCCGATCCGGCGGTAACCCCATCGGCGGGTTGTCACTAATGAAATCTCCAAATTCCTTAAGTAAGGAATGGTAAGGGTGCTCAGGATCCGCAAGGATCTTGAGGCCGCTTCGGGCATTCAATGCCTGTTTGGTTTTCACTAAAACTGAATCGTCCATCGTGGATGAGGAGTTCAACTCCTCTTCCGGACGTAATACGACAACCTCGTCGAGTTGACCTGCTTTTACAGCAGTCTCAAACTCGTTGAAGAACATCTCCTCCAACGACAACAGTTCTCCTACCCCAGGCAACCGTTCCAGGCTTACGCCTTCTGTGACAACACACCTGTCACACTACTCAGCATCGGATAGAACTGCTGACTACTGACCTCGGGACTCATCCAGAGACCCAGATGGGGGGATTCAATTGCCCCATCTATTGAAAGCGCACCGCGCCTATCCACTGAGGTCTATACCTCTACCACCGGTGACTCGCTGGACTCACCTACAACGGCGTGGTCGGAATCAATTCCGACGTACGAAAGAGACGGACTACGGGTATCTTCGCTTGGAAGCGCCTCGCGCTTAACCACAGGGGTCTCTACTCCTACCACTGTAGTCACCTGAGAGAAATCCACCTCTGCCACTGGCAACTCACCAGTCTCGCCGTCAACGGCGTGCGGATTAACCGCCGAATCCCCATCGTTAAGGAACTCTTCCTTAACGCCATTGGGAATGATCATTTCCGACATCCCAATCTCTGGCATCTCACGCCAGAATCGCTTTTGCGATCGAGCAAAGGTGGGTTCATGACTTTCCAATGCTTCACCCGATCGCGGGTGCGTTGAGCCAATGGACTTAGACTTCCAGTCTATCCATGGCTCGTTGCGTTCCAGCCACTTCATGCCCAGAATGAGGTCATACCTCGAGTCCAAATCCAGGACTAGGCAACGTTCTAAGCTGTCGAAGTCTTCAAACTTCAGCTTAAGGTCAATCGAGACCTTGGGTACAGAAACCTGTACGCCCGTCGCAAGACGGACCGTGACAACGTCACGAGAACGTGCCTCTAGGGCCTCGGCATACAGCCGACTCTTCTCCACAGAAGCCCGTCTGACATAATTTTCAGAAGCTCCAGAGTCTATCAAGACTCTCCAAGGCTTATCAAAGCCTTCACGTCCGCAAGGATGACCAGCAACTCTGGCTGGTATACCAACGCGGTGCTAGAAAGCAACTTTTCGCTCGGGGATTTGTGCTGTCGTCCCCTACCCTGGGGCTTAACAGCACTGAGGTGTCCCCCAGTAGGTAGGGCTCCCCGCACCTACTGGGAGCCGTCGTTTCCCGACGGCTTGGACAAGGGCTTTTTCCCCACCCTTGGTCCCTTGTAGCGAGTGTCTCGCTGGGGATTTTTCGGACATCTGTTCCTCAGATGATCCGTGCTCCCACACAGGAAGCATCTCAGCGGCCCACGCCGCTGCAACATGGCTAAGAGCTCTGCCTCAAAGCTCTGCGAAAAAGAGTCAGAGTGACTCTTAGCGGGAGGTTTCTCCTCCGCTTCGACCTGGCTCAGGAGGTCCATGGGTTCAGGACCCACCTTAGAGGAACGTAAGTTCCTCTCGGCGTTGAACGCCATCTTGAATGCCTCCTACAGGGATTCGGGTCGGCATCGGAACAATTCCGAACGTGTTGGACCTTCTCTCAGGCCTCCCATGAAGACGAGGATGGACACATCGTCCGAATACGCTTTTGCGTACATCCCTGCCAACAGGGTCTTAAGCTCCTGGATATAAATCTCCAGGTCCTTAGTGCCTTGACGGCACCTCAGGAACGCCAGTTGATTCTGGAAAACCAGATCAGGCGTTGCGTACATATCCATGAGCTTCTGCTTAAGGACCTTCCATGTTGGAAACACGTCCGTGACTGATTCCGAGCATGTAAACGCCCATGTACAGGCTTTGCCCGTAAGATGGGTCAATGCAAGTCCCACTTGCAAGTGATCAGCGGTCATGTTCGCTGTGGCGAAGGCCGTTTCGACCTCTCGCAACCAAACATAAAGGTTGTCACCCTTCTCTCCGGTGAACTCCTTTATCTTAAACGATAATGGAGGACGCATCCCCGTGTAATGACCTCCACCGCAACTCGCCTCATGAGCGATGAGGGCAATCACCCTTGCCTTTACGGCCTCAAGGCCCTGCTCCACTAGGAGCTTCATGCCTTCTTCCCCCGTTAAGGGTAACAGCCTTTTAAAGGCTTCCTGCTTGACGAGGGTCAAACTATCCCAATCGTCCTGATTCATCCTTTGCAGAGGATGCCTAATCTACCAACACAGGTGTTGGATTAACTACAAGTGCTACCAGATGTAGCCGGTGCGTATACGCACGGTGCGGCTAGCGCACAGAGGAAGACTCTTCCTTAAAGCGGTAGGTACCTCTACTTAGCCGATACGCCCTTGTAAAGGGCTTAGTAGGAGAGTTCTCCTACTCGGGTCAAGATTCCAGGGTTGGTTTACGACTTAGCCTTAACGGCTGTATTCCCTTTACGGGATGTAAGTAAAGGGAGGGCTCCCTCTTACCTACGACACTCACTGTACGCGCGACCGGTCGAGGTCGCGCGACTGCACTTTAGAGTGAAATGTAAACTGAATATATTTAATATGTAATTAGCCTAAATTAATTTAAACTAATATAAACTATATGTAATACTAAGTAGAATATTCCTAATTCGTACCTAGCTAAAATGTAGTGTACACACCTGTGTACTGACACGTGGATGGCTGACACACCATAACACCAAGGGCCCCTGCCCTGATTGGTTAAAATAACCAAAGGTTCGAAACCTTTCAAACAGGCCAATACTGGCCTCAACCGTGGTGTACTCATGTACACCAACACTCAATGTAACCCGAATGTAACCCCGTTACATCTGTGGTGGATCTCATACGCCAGGCGTATGAGAAAGACCCACAGTGTACGGCGCTTATCAGCGCGTTGGGTGAAAAGGGACTTGGCTCGTCTGAGCCATCCCTGTCAAGTCGAGCTAAATCTCGTTTACACCGTTACAGGCACTGTGACGGCTTGCGATATTATAGCAAGAGCGTGGAGTGTCCTCATCGGGTGGTAGTTCCTCATGATGAGGAACTGAAGTAGAGTCCTCTTTGAGGCACATGACGCCCCTACCGGGGGTCATTTAGTTCGGGATAAGACGTACAGCGCTTTAAGCGCTTTGTATTGGTGGCCCAACATGTATAAGTGGGTCGGTGCGTATATACGCACCTGTGAGATGTGTCAGAGGGTTAAACCCTCTGCACAGTCAGCTGCGCCTTTGGCGAGCTTATCGGTTCCAACGGAGTGTTGGAAATCCATTAGCATGGATTTTAACTTCGGTTTTCCGAAGGATAAGGCCGGGAACACCGGCATATTGGTCTTTGTAGACCGTTTGAGCAAGATGGCTCACCTGGCGGCGGTTCCAGAGTCCATAGATAGACAAGGAACAGCGAAAGTGTTCCTAGACCGTGTCTTTCGACAGCATGGTCTACCCGATTCCGTTGTGTCGGATCGGGATCCCCGTTTTACGGGACAATTCTGGGGAGCGTTGTTTAAGGTGCTAGGCACCAAGCTCTTCATGTCCACTGCGGATCATCCGCAGACGGACGGTCAGACGGAACGCGTTACTCGCGTTGTGGAGGATATTCTCCGGAGTTTATGTCCGGATTCTCCAAAGCGTTGGAGTGAGATGCTTCCTATGGCCGAATCTGCTATAAACAATTCGGCCCATATATATAACGGGGTTTACCTCGTCTACGTGAACGGGTTAGTGAATCCGAGGGTTCCTTTGACACCACGTGTGTGTGGACCAGTGCTTAAGGGGGTAGGATTCCCTGATGTCAGCCCTGTATCTGTGCGAAAGCACGAAAACACATCGATAAGTTTTTATCGACGCGCCTTAGTGTCTTACGACACGTTTGCGATGCCATGGCAGAAATCCAAGACAAGCAAAAGTAACTGACCGACCGCAAGCGTCGGCGTAACGAAAGGGTATACAAACTAGGAGAAAGTGTTTTATTAAACGCTAAAAACCTTCGTACACATGCAGTTTCGAATGTGTTACGGAACAAACTGCGTCCCAGGTTTGTGGGGCCTTTCAAGGAGCTAGCCCCAAAGGACTTGGCGTACACCTTGGATATTCCGAAGGCGATGCGTACGCATCCAACCTTTTATGTAGGTATGCTTAAGCCATACCAGAACCCGGAGGCGGGTCCCCTCTCGGAGGAGGGTGAGAAACCGGATAGCCGAAAGGCACGACAGGTCGGAACATCTCCGACAGGGTTGAAATACGAACCTGAAGATCCGCAACGAGAGACTCGAGAGAGGCAAGACGCACCTCGAGGCGCTCATTCGCAATCCCCTCGTCGCGAAGTCCCTCCTGGAAATCATGGATGCGACGGCTGTGTCGATCACAGCGCTCGTGGAAATCACGTCGCAATAGCGCGACCTCCTCCTCCAGTTCTAGATACGGAGGGTACTCCACATTACCATGGGGAGCGTCTGATGGCGCGACGCCACCATCGGGGTGATACCCAATATCTGGTGAAGTGGAAAGGTTATCCACATTCACAGAGTTCGTGGGAGTCCGATAATCCTCGGCGGCAGGATTGCCGTGACGTCGTTGACGCTTTCGAGCGGGAGAACCCCTCTGAGAGTCAACGGACAAAGGGGCGGAAGAAACCACTTCACTTCCAGTAGCTGGGAGTTTGCCGGAGGCAGATGCAGAGTTTTCATTTCTCCGGCACCACACCGGGGGCAGGTAATTGCCCTAGCGCTTTGGCCTGGGCATACACCAATCGTAACGCCCTCTCTATCCGAACGTCGGGTTCGGAATAGCTGTTGTACAGCTCTTCAAAGTTGGGGAGACGCTTCTCCCCTTCCTCCCAAGCGCGGAATGCCCGCTCTGCCTCCTCAACATCTTCGCCTCGTTGGAGAACGAAGGGAACTTCGCGGAGGGTCTCAACGACGATACCCCGCGCCTGTTTCCCGAGGCGCGATCGGTATGAGTTGGTAGTGAACTGCCTTGGTGTTAGCAGTTTTTCCCGGAGTTGTCTCCGGCGCGCGATTTCACGCGGCAGTTCAGCCGCAGGACCAGGGATAAAGGAGGTTAATCCCCTCTTCGCCTCGTTTTTATCCTTCTTTTGAGGGTCACAAGGACCCTTCCGTTCCGCTAGGGCACGTCGGGCTTCCTAATCTGTGTCTGGATCATCGATGATGGTCGTCTTTGGCGAACCGGATGCATCATCCGCAGTTGGTAGAGGTGGAGCACGAGTTAGTGCATTTTCCACACGTGTGGGGAACGGATTGGACTGCCGACATCGCCAATCGGCGTTGTCGGAGCGGTCTGCCTTTGGGGGGATATCCCCAAGGCCATCTCTCTCCGAGTTATCGGAATAGTTTCCATCCTCTTCCCGAGGAGAATCCTCACCACCACTAAAGGTGCTCATGGTTAGCCAGAAGTTCTGGCAGTTGGAGTTCTTCAACTATAATTGATTATTGCGTAAGCAATAGTATTGATGGGGGAGGATGTAACAGGGTTACATTTTGGTTATATTTAGTTATGTTGTGTACGTAAGTACACTACGGTTTGGGTCAGTATTGACCGGTCCGAAAGGTTTGGACCTATTGGCTATTTCAACCAATCAGGGAAGGAGCTCTTGGTGGAGGCGTTGCAGCCTGTCACGTGTTAGTACACAGGTGTGTACATTACATTTCAGCTAGGTACGAATGGAGTAAGTTCTACATAGTATTACATATAGTTTACATTAGTTTAAATTAATTTAGGATAATTAGATATTAAATATATATTCATTTTATAAAATACACTAATCCACAACCTCGACCGGTCGCGCGTGCTGTGTTTGTAGCCCAAGGGAATACCTCCCTTATCAACTCCTTTCTAAGGGAAGCCTTGTTTTCAAGGCGTTAGTTAATTCTATCCAGTAAACCAAGGAAAGCTTGGCCCCGAGTAAGAGATAACTCTCTTACTAAGCCCTTTTATAAGGGCGTATCGGCTAAGTAGCGGCATATCGCCGCTTTAGGAAAGTCTTCATCTGTGCGCTAGCCGCACCGTGCGTATACGCACCGGCTACAGTTGCGGCCTCCATCGTCGACGGCCAGCCCATAGGTGTACAACACGCGTGAGCATTGTATGGGCACCAAAGTGGACAGTAGTTCCACTGTCCAGACGCGCGGCGGCATCGCAAGCAGTCATCGTTGAGACCGGAGTCACTTTTCCCGCCATACCCGTGTTGAAATGCGATATCAATGTACCGTTATGGCCTAGGAGCCATTCATGATTCTGGTGGACCTTTGTCGAGTAAGCTGTCATCGCTCCTGACTCAACTAACCGGTAGGCGAGTGCTGGAAAATTGTATAGGAGAGCAAGGCAGAAGGTCCCAAAGTGCCGACGCTTCGCCATAGAGTGAGGAGACATGTTGCGCTTGGCAAAAACCGAATGATACCACTCTGTGTCGGCTCCCAATGATTATATCGCCAATGTACTTGGAACCCTGCGCAAAATTTGCTCCGTTCAAGGTATACACATTGCCTCTGGCCTTCGGAAAATGGAGAGGTATTCGATATTTGTAGATCTGTTGAAAGGGCTGGCCAAGATCAGGATTCAACAGCTGAGTCAAAAGGTCCGATCGGATTGTGCGGGAAATTCGAGGAATCGTAAAGAAGTTCGGTTCTTTTTTTAATCAAGAAGTACCGAACTTCTTTACGATTCCACGAATTTGAAAAGAATTAAAAATATTTATTGATATAAAACCATTTTTAAATTTTTTTTTGTAAATCAATTAGATACTATTACAAACCATGAAATTTTATGAAATTTGTTTTTAGGGCGAGAGAAAAATCGCCCCAGCTTTTTGGCAAAATCACCCCAACCGTGGGCTTTTCACCCCAACCACCCGACCGGCGCTCGTTACTGACCCATCGATTGGGCGAAACTGTTTTTTTTTCTTTCGTCAAGCGCACTATACATTAGTGGGTTTCAAAGTTAGTTTGCAGATGATTTTGCACAAAACCCAATTTTCCAACTGGAAGCCTTCTGCAAGTGGCTTAATTTGAAGCCCCCAGTCCCCACTCCTGCCGATCGGAAGTAAACAACCAATCAGAAAGCGCGTTTTCGTCACTCACCATTGACACAAGGCCCCGACTAGGGGCACACCCCACTTTGGGGTGTGCCCCTAGTCGGGGCCTAACGATTATCGTACGAGACGTATTATGGACCAAGGACAAAGTTCCATCCCGACAAAGGAGATGAAAGCCCTCGTAGAGCTCTACGATGCTCTCAATGGCGATCATTGGCGTCGTCGCGATGGATGTAAACAACTTACGCGTGATCCGGAGCAATGGTTTGGCGTCGAGGTGTCCATGGGTCACGTAGTGGAGCTAGAGCTTCCAGCGAACAATCTGAGTGGATGTTTACCGGATGGTAGCCTTGAGCGTTTGCTAAAGCTACTTGTGCTGGATTTATCCAAAAATCAGCTGCAAGGCGAGATACGTACTGAGGTGTAGAAACTCACGATGCTTAAGCGCTTAGACTTGAGTTACAACGATTTGACGGGTGCTGCTCAAGTGACATTAATCTTGGAGGAGAAATCTTTATTGCTTCATAATAGTTTTTGCTCGTAATAGTTTTTAAAACAGTCATATGACGCCTTCCAATAGCCTATTAGAATTGTTATTATCTCGCTCCTATTTAACCTGCTTTTACTCCAGGTTTATTATTTCTATTTGTAATAGAATTTGTCTTCACGTCTAATTCTTTTAAAAAGTCATCGACATGACAAAAAATATCTGTAAAATCCATTATCATAGGTTATCCCAACCCGGATTGGTGATTACAGTAGTCTCCAAGAACTTTATCTGTACGAAAACTCGCTGTCCGGAACGATGCCAATGGAGATGGGGAATCTTCAGAATCTGCGAACATTGCAGCTGCAACATAAAAACTTATGTGGAGCTTTACCCGACACTCTTTGTGAATTGATCCAGCTTAGTAAGGTCAGCGTGCGTGGCAACAACTTGACAGGATGCATCCCAACGGATATTGGCCATATGCAGTCGCTTGTATTTCTATCACTGCGCAACAACGATTTTACAGGTGTCCTACCATCATCTCTCGGTAGCTATAAAGCACTGGAGTTCCTTAATTGTCCAGTAATCAGCTTAGTGAACCGATTCCAGAGTCACTGGGCATACTTGAAAACCTAGAGTATCTCTACCTAATTGACAACGCGCTGGAGAGTAGAGTACCAGGTATCATTGCAAGATTCAAGTTTCTTAAAGAGTCTGATTTTCGCGACAATAGACTGTGCGGTGAGCTGCCAAACTTTTTGGATGGTTGCTCCATCCTCGAGGCTGTCATGACCAAGTGGAAAAACCGAAAATCCAGCTATCTCCATGCTCCCTTAGGAGAATATGCCAAGTTTCAACATGCTGCCCACGTCAACGCATCAAATCTTGTAGACGCTGGAAGATCCACCGTCTAATCCATCTACTATCATCTAAGCCAAAATTTTGGTCACAAGACCAGTGCTTATGATGACGTATTACTCGAAAACGACTCCGCAAATAACTCCTTCCTCATTGCTAATTTTTCTCGCAAAAAACGCCATGAATCAGTCGCATAATGATAGCAGCTCCCCATGAGCACCTCCATATATTTTAAGGGTTAGTTAGAGGTTGGAAAAGAGGTGATATTCAAACACGTTTGACAATACCATCTCACATCCAAGCAGTACACATACGGAATATATGGCATACGCACTATCAAAAATAGAGACCCTCACCGCATCTCAAATACCAAATAGTTATATTGTAATGGGGTTCCATTACATAATTGATATCCAAGTTAGAATATCACAGTTGAATTTCAGACGCGTTGTCTGAAATTCAAATAATAGATTATAAGTTATTATAATCTACGAAGGAAAAGTCGATTCGGTATAAATACCGAATCATGCAGGTTAACTAATAGTACAGTTAGTTTAATACTTGGTATTATTATATTAGTTGGGTAATTACTATACTGTTAGCCGCTAACCACCCATTTAATAAACACTCTTAATTTTGCGTTCTAAAGAATAAGTAATTACTTATATTTACTTTTAGTATAGGATTAGTTGTTACCAACTAATCCTGTCCTTATTGTATTGCGCGCTTCCTCACAAAATACAGTGTAAGCCCGTAACAGGATCAGTCCTGTTACACCTGGTAGCACTTTGTGGTCCGTCTTAACGACCACAGTTCCGTTCCGCTAGTCAACTAGCGGAGCGAAGATTAAGAGCCGCTCGGCATCAAGTCGTGAGACATGACGCCTGCCGAGCGAGAAAGAACGCTGGAAGAGGTGATTAAACACTTCCCTCACTTCTAGTCGCGTAGTAAAGACTTGACGGTGGAAATGATTCGTTCTATGGGGACCGACATCATTACCTTCCTCAAGAATAAGTCCCCGGAGGAAGTGGTACAGGTGGTGAATCGCTTTAGGCGAAACCACCTAGAAAAGTCGGAACGGCCCGCGCCAGAGGCAGCGCGGACCGCAACTGCACCTGCAACGCATAGCGTTGAAGTAGTAAAGGCGCGAGTACCGCCCTTTACCGGCGAAGGGGGCGAGCCCCTTCGTAGATGGTTCGCAGAGGTGGAAGATGCCCTCTCTGCTCAAAACATTGTTGACGAACGTCAACAGGCGTACTTCGCCACAACATGTCTAGGCGGCAGAGCCAGGGCATGGGCGATGAGTCGCAGAGACACTGATGACTCTGCGTTGCTTACTTATAAGGAATTTAAAGCTGAGCTAAAGCTCAACTTTGAAGCTCCAGAAATGGAGCTAAGTAGTCGGCAGGAGTTTATGGAACTCCGGCAAGGTAAGCTTGACCTTCAGGCTTACGCTCAGAAGACGCAATATTTGCTATCAAATATTGTGTATGAGCCGGTGCCCCCTGCTATGCAGGTTACTGGCTTCATGAACGGACTCAATGATGGTCCCGTCAGACAGAGTCTCTATCGGCACCCGCCAGATACTTTGAGGGATGCCATTGATATGAGCATCCGTGAGGAGTTCAGCATGCGATCAGCGTCATCGCATGCTGGGTACAGCCGAAGGGCTCAACAGCCCTTTGCTTTTGACATGCCGCAACGGCATTTCAACAATCACCAGTCAGGCAGACGAAGCTCACACTTCGTCCCGAGAAACAGCCACCCGCGCCAGAGCATGGGCGGTGGAGGTCCAGAGCCGATGGACCTATCGGTTGCGGTTGCTTCGAACACGAAACAACCGAAATTTAAGAAGAATATTCGCTGCAATAGATGCGCGAAAATGGGGCATTTTGCCCATGATTGTATGGCACCGCGTCCGGTGCCGCGCAGTCAGCGGACGGAACCGTCCGCTGCACGGCGACACCAACAGGGACATCACCCTGTTGGTGCAAAAACGAGAATCTCCAGTAGGGGCGGGGCGCCCTACTGGGAATGTTATCCCACATGCCGACATAGGGCATGTGAGGGTAATAGCCCCAGACGGGACTATGTCCTGTCAAAAGGTGCAGGGTGATGGGAAGCCTCTTATCACCCTGGAGGTTAAGCCGCACGGGAGCGATGTCCCCATGCGAGCTTTGTTTGACACAGGAGCGTCAAACAATTTCGTTAGAACTCAGAGTCTAACGCTGTTGAGCTTCGTGGAGGTAGAAACCCCACGAAGTATGTTGTCAGTCCGGTAAGCAACAGGTGCAACCTTGACTATTCCAAAGCGTGTGATTAAAACACGCTTCGAGTTGAATGAACTGTCATTCGAGGATGAATTCATCGTCCTCGATTTAGATGACAAGTTCGCTGTGATACTTGGAATCCCATGGATGTCCAAGTTTAAACCTTCGATCGACTGGGTTAACCTGTCGATCGACTGCGGCGGACGCACAGGATCTGATCACCCTTTGTGTAATCCGGCTGTATCAGAGTACACAACCGCAGCGTCAGACATTCTGGTGGGTAGCGATGGCACCACCAGGTCTGTTCTGACACGATCAGCGGAAGGTACCTCCGCTGGTGAGAGTCCAGAGGGACTACCACACGCAACAGAAGAGTAGTTGCGTGTTGGAGAGGAACATTCCACGGGTGATAAAGACCACCGTGAGAATGAAGTTATATCCACGGTGGGAAACACCCACCGTGAGAATGAAAATGCATCCACAGTGGGAGACACCCACTGTGCGACCGAAGGTTCCAACACGACGAATGAATTCCGTGTTGATGAGAGTGAGCTCACGATCGAGTGCAATCGTGAGCAAAACTCCGTGGTGGCCAGTGCCCACCACATTGCGTTAGCCATGCGCATGGGTGATAAAGACCACCGTGTCGCAGAAAAGGCGGCCGGTCAGACGAGCACATCTGATCGCCAAAATTCCAGGTAGGCAGTGGCCACCATGATGATGAGTATTCGCACACGGTGAATCGTAATCACCGTGTAGCAGTCAATCAGACGAGTGCGTCTGATTGCATGGACAGTTCCGTCGAGACGATCAACTTCTTGACGCAAACGGAGACCGGATTATCTACCCAGTCTTGGTTGATGGAACACCCTCCGAAAGAAGGTTCGGAGGTGATGGCTCTTCCAGCGCTAAGCTGGAATAAGTTTATGAGAAACTTGCACGATGATCAGATCGAACAGATCTGTATCATCGTTGCAGCAGATGATGTAGTGGATATTCGTGAACGAATATCCACATTACAAGTGGAAAACATTGGGAACGAGGTTCCCAATGATCAAACCAAAGTTCAGCGCTTTGAAGAGCAGAGCTGGGAGTCGCTCAAAGCGAACTCCCCATTTTATGAGGTACTTCGCGAATACGCTGACGTATTCCCAGAAGAATTACCTAGCGAGATCCCTAAGGATAAGGGAACTCGTCATGAAATTGACCTCGTGCCAGGCACGAAGTATTGTGTTACGCGGCAATGGCCGTTGCCGCGTGATCAGGTAAAAGCGATCGACGAGTTTTTCGAAGATCGTCGTAAATCAGGCCAAGTGCGGGAGTCTACATCACCGCACTCTACCCCCACCTTTTGTGTGAAGAAGTCCACAGGTGGGTGGAGAATCTTTCACACTTACAACAAGCTGAACGCAGCGACGGTACCGGCACAGACGCCGATACCGCGGAAGGATGTCATCATAGATGGCATGTGCGGGAGCACCATCTTTAGTGCTCTCGATCTAAGAGATGGATTTTATCAAATCCGCATGCGTGAGAAGGACATCACTCTCACGGCGGTAAGCACCCCAAGCGGCATGCTTTGGGAGTGGCTTGTTATGCCGCAGGGGCTTCGAATGCCCCTGCTATGTTTAACAGATGCGTAACGCATCTATTACGCCCGGTGCGAGAATTCTCACCGAGTTATTTCGATGACGTGTTCATCCATAGTAAGGGTGAACACGATAAAAGCGATGTAGATGTCCATAGGGAACATCTACGTCGAGTGTTAAAGCTTATGCGTAAGCATAAGCTCTATGCAAATATAAAGAAGGGCACCTTTGGTGCACCTGAGATACCCGTTCTTGGATGCTTTGTGGGCAAGCAGGGGGTGCGCTCTGATCCAGAAAATATCAGGGTGATCGTTGAATGGCCTACGCCAAACAACGTTAAGGAACTTAGAAAGTTCCTAGGGTTGGCAACATATTTGCACAAGTATTCGTGCAACTATGCTGGGCTAATACGACCTCTTTCTCAATTGCTTAATAAAGATGTCGAATGGCATTGGGATACCCAATGCCAAGATGCTTTTGATGCAGTGAAGCAAAGCTTGACTGAAGCGCCTGTCTTGGCTATAGCCGATAACGAGCGTCCGTTCCACGTCGTTTGCGACGTGAGCGATTTCGCTATCGGCTGTGCTTTGATGCAGCGTGATCACGATGATTGTGATCGCGTAAGCTGCTATCAATCGCGTCAGTTGCGCCCATCCGAGCGCAACTATCCAGTGCATGACAAGGAACTCCTTGCCATGAAGTACGCACTGGCTAAGTTTCGGATCTATCTATTGGGAGATAGACCATTTGTGGTTTACACGGACCATGCGTCGCTACGCACGGCCGTGAATTAACCACACATTTCTCAAAGAATGGCTCGATGGCTGTCATTATTTTCTGAATACAACTTTACGGTTGAATACAAACCCGTAAAGTTGAACGTGATAGCGGATGCGCTATCACGAAGGCCCGATTACGAGACGAAACCGTCCGTAACCGAAGGTGCCAGTGCAAAAGCGATCCGTTGCACTGATTTGTCGTCGTCAATTATACGACAAGTACGCGAGGCGTACAAAACGGACGAGGAGACACTTCTGTTGATTGATTGCTTACGTAATCAATCAAGTGAGATGCGCGACGAACTCCCAGAGTTCCTCCGCGCTTGCGTGCATCGATATCGACTGCACGATGGTCTTCTGCTTTACAGCACAGACCAAAAAGATGAAAGTCGCATCGTCGTTCCAAACGACGATGATCTCAACATCAAATTATGTTTGAGTATCATGATGCACCGATTTAGGGGCATCAAGGTCGAGAGAAGACATACAATTCTCTCGCACGTGACTTTTACTGGCGAAACCAGTACAAGTGGGTACGGAAATACGTACGCGCTTTCGAGATTTGCCAGCGCGTTAAGCCTGCGCAGTCTGCACAGGCTCCGCTGCAATCTCTGCCGGTTCCGACAGAGTGTTGAAAGTCCATTTCAATGGACTTCGTATTCGGTCTTCCACCCGACAAGAGTCGGAAGACCGGAATAGTGGTCTTTGTAAACCGGTTCAGTAAGATGGTACATCTTACTGCAGTATCGGCGAACGTAACCGCCGATCAAACAGCGCGGATATTCGTTGATACGGTATTCCGTTCGGTTTGCACGGAATGCCGGAAGACATTGTCTCGGATCGAGATCCGAGATTTACAGGACGTTTCTGGCAAGAAACGTTCTCATTGTTGGGAAACCACTTGAAGATGTCAACTGCGGACTATCCGGAAACGGATGGGCAGACGGAACGGGTTAACCGATTTCTCGGAGACATGTTACGATCATACGCACATGCCTTTGAACAGTGGAGTGACTATCTGCCACTCACTGAATTCGCGATTAACAATTCGGTACATGCTTCAACTAAGCATACACCGTTCTACGTGAATGCCTTAAGGCATCCACGAACCCCAGCTTTACTTGGCGGTATGCCAAGTCTAAGTGGGGTAGGGACCCGCTCAAATTTTGAGCGAGTCAATGGGCAAGTTGCAACTTCAACTTGTGAACAAAACGATGGCCCTTCTACTGAAAGTACAGTAGAAGCGGAAGCAGCTTCAAATGAACTGAAGCTGCATATGATGAATATGTGTCTGCAGCAATGGCTGCAGACAATGAGGGCAACGCACCTACTGCTGATAAAGCAGTAGATGAATTCGTATTACAGCGCCAAGCTGTAATACTCTATATAAAAAAATGCACTTGCTTCTGCTTTGGATAAGCAGAAGCAAAATGCAGACAAGCAAGGAAGGAAAAACAAAAACTCCTTTTGGAAAGGCGAATTGGTACTATTAAGTACTACTAATTTGCCTATACATTCAATAAGCAACTTCCCTACACGGAAGTTGCTTCCTAAGTACATTGGACCTTTCAAGGTCCAAGAGATTCGGGGGAATGCCTATACTTTAGACATTCCCACAGCAATGCAGCTCCACCCAACATTCTATGTCGGGCGGCTCAAACCGTATCATTCGTCTTCGTCTTACGACGAGACACAGAACCACGCAAGATACCGTGCTTCTCGAAGTCTCCCAAGAGAGACTTGTAATCGGCTTCCAGCCGTTGATGAGCAGAGCGGAGAGTCATTACATCCGCCTTCGACTGCTCAAGATCAGCCGTGCGCCGATCGAGCTCTCCCTTATAGCGGGAAAGCTCTGTGTACAGAAGATCATTCTTCTGCTGAAGGGCAGTGTGCGCCCCGAGGATGTCGCGACCATTTTCTCGAAGAGACCTATTTGTCTTCACATAGTGATACAAATCGCTGCTCAAGGAGGAACAACCCTCCTCGAGTTTGCAGAGCAAAGAACCATGCTCCGCAACAACAACGACGAGGGAATTCTCAACCTCCTCCGCCCCTGATTGATAATAAGGGGAATAAGCGATACATTCTCGAGCGCTTGATCTCGAAGCGCTCGGTTCCTTCGAAGAAGGGGCAGCGTACCTAGTACTTAGTACGCTGGCTGGGTTACCCCCAAGAGTTCGACTCTTGGGAGCCGATAGAGGTACTGAGGGCCGACGCCCCAGACCTTTTAACTGAGTTTGAGAAGGAGTCTCAAACCCATAATGCGAAGTAGAATTAACACTAGGTGTTGATGCATTTAGGGCATCGATTAAGCCCTGAATTTCGGCGGGTACGGAAAAACCACCGTACCCCCGCAACTCCTCCTCTGACAGACGAGAAGCGCCCTGCGGACACCGCGGGAAAACGAGGTGAGAAGGGACACCACAGTTCAACCCTTCTTTGATGCGAGCAAAATGGATGTATTCCATTTTGCCTGTTCGTGAGTGCTTTAAAAAGCGATCGCGCATTACGTGAACTTTATTCACGTAATCATCTGGGCTTTTGTTGTAGTTGTCAACAAAAGCGTTCCAACTCTGAGTCAGGGCGTCTTTATCGTCCATGTTCCTCCTTGACCCTTTCCGGCTCGAATAATATCGAACCTGGAAAAAGAGGTCAATAAAGTACAGACGTCTATCGTCTGTACTTCGATCGAATCGACGTTACTGGATGTCTTCGCAGTCATCCAGCACGTTGATATCGAACAACGCATATTGGCAGTCCCGCTTACGGTGACCGCCATTGTTGGGGGCAATAGCCCATCCAGGGGTCCAAAACCCCACTTTGTACGGAACATGTGGTTCCGTACGATGATACGCTTCAGAAGCGGCAAGCGCCGCTTCTGTTCGATCTCTTTTAGCAGGCGGAACACCGCCTGCTTCAACACCACGCGCCGGGGTTAAACCACCTCGACGTGGAGACGTACTTGGTCCAGGTGGGGATCTGCGTTCCACCAACCACCTGTGATAATCATTATCGCTGTCATAGCTGACAGCGACACCAGAGTTATCATCGCTGTTAGGCGATGAGAACCTAGCGAGTTTTGACTCGCTAGATCCTTTCGCGGGGACAGCTGTGCCCCAATCACTTTGTTCGGAGTCAGAACTGTCTCCGAACATGGAAGAACCCTTCCTGGCAACACACCATTCGGGGGTTGTCATCGTGCGAAATGTTGCATTAGCAACATCTCCCTGTTTCTTGCCAGATGCCGCCTTAGCAGCATCTGTGGTCTAAGACGGTACGTCTTCCGACCTTTGCGTAGTTGACGCTGCTAATGCAGCGTCACTGTTGTCACTCAACACCTCAGAACCTAGTGCTGAGGCGGAGGAAGAATCTCCTTCGATGTTTTCAGCAGCGCTCTTTAGAGCGCCGCCGCGTGCTTTGACCATCGCGTCGATGGTCAATCAGTTGGTAAATGAGAACGACCAACAAGTGCCACCTATGATTGGCCAAAAAAAAGAATTATTATTGGCCAACCACCTTAAGTGGGGGGTGATGTAATGGGGTGCCATTACATAATTGATATTCAAGTTAGAATATCACAGTTAAATTTCAGACGCGTAGTCTGAAATTCAAATAATAGATTATAAGTTATTATAATCTACGAAGGAAAAGTCGATTCGGTATAAATACCGAATCATGCAGGTTAACTAATAATGCAGTTAGTTTAATACTTGATATTATTGTATTAGTTAGGTAATTACTATACTGTTAGCCGTTAACCACCCATTTAATAAACACTCGTAAGTTTGCGTTCTTAAGGTAAAGCGAATATTAATATATTTACTTTTATTATAGGATTAGTTTTTACCAACTAATCCTGCCCTAATTGTATTGCGCGCTTCCTCGCAAGATACAGTGTAAGCAAGTAACAGGATCAGTCCTGTTACAAATATTGTTTTTCGGTCAAATTTGAAATGGCCCCTAGTAAAAGTGGGGTTCGGAGCCTTGACACAATCACAATCCACACAGACTCACTTTTTCTGCAAATTCTTATGCAAGCTCGATGCATTCAGGAAATTCTACTTTCAGAAAATTTTGCAGATCGCTCTAATTGGCCGGATTTTCTGAAAAAACCTATGCAAAATCTTCTGAACTAACTTTGAAACCCCTATTTTGTACCTATAACTACCTACCAGTACAATTAATCAGTGATCGATCGGGGCGGTGCGTCCCGGGGACAAAACGACGGCACACACTGCCGAATGATGACAGAGAATCGGCGACAGAGTATCGAAGTCTTTCGTTTACGATTGCGGGATACTGTGAACGAAGGTGACGATGGCGAGAGAAGTAGCAGTCCAAAGAATACGCCCGAAGATGGCTTGGGCCAGAGTGAGCTCGTCGTGCCGCTTTCAAGCCCAAACGAGAACGGGAGCGACGAAAAAGTGGAAGGAGAGAAAGAACCAGAGCATTGGCGATCTGATGAGCGTGACTGATCGCGTTCTGAGATGAAAATTGGTATCGAGGACGATCGCGAGAGGGATCAAGTGGCTAGCAAGTTTGTCCATGGTGATCGGCACGAGAAACATAGTTGTAAACGTTTGCGCTTGACATCGTCGTCTTGTGGTGATAATTGCAGTTCACGAACGATTAGTTGCAGTCTTGATTCCGCGGATTTGTCCTCTCCTCTGTCCATTAAAGAACTCTTGATCGTCGCAGCGGAATCCGATCAAATGATGGAATCGCTCGAGGAGAATAAAGTCGTGACAGGAGACGAGGCTGAACCTGGCGAAGCCACGAGGGGACGGAGCGTCTCAAGTTCTCACTCGTCATCGGTAGCTGTAGCGAAGCATGAGATGGTTCAATCGAGACGTGTTGTGATCGTTACGCGTCCAAGTCAACGGTATGTTGACTCTATCTGATCGATGGAGGCAAGATCCAGTGTCAAAGCGACAGTTCCTTCAGATCCTCCACGGATAATTATCAATTAGAAGATATGGAGACCCTATTGTAGCGCACTGTATACTTGCACGATGAAAACTAGGAAAACTATAGACGTCTAAACCCGTCCTTTGCTGATGGCATTTGATTCAGTTCCGTACACAGACTTTAGAGCGCCGGTCGGGTGGTTGGGGTGAAAAGCCCACAGTTGGGGTGAAAAGCCCACGGTTGGGGTGATTTTACGAAAAAGCTGGGGTGATTTTTCTCTCTCCCTTACTTTTATTATGTATCTGTCGCGAGATATCATTACGATGAGAAGAACTTATGAGGCACATATTGAATGTCTACACATGCTTAATGTGTATGGCCCAAGACTAATCTTCCTATCAAGGATTTTAATCAGATCAGAACTACGTGAAGCATTTTTGACTACTCGGATGATCGGGAGATAGCGGATCAGCTCACTTTCCGTTGGGTAACGATCTTGGGAAGGAGATATGACAGTTGGAGTTGATCATGTCAAGAACTATGAAGCCAACCATAAACAGTATGGGATTGGTCTAAACCTGGATGCTACGATTGAAAAACGAAGAAAATAAACCGGATCAGATATTGAGGGCGCTCCATCATGCCAAACGTCCAGGACCAAACGTGCTTATAGGATAGAGATGTTACCGATCGCGAAAGCAGCCCGACCCGACTAAAGAACCAGAGATAGACCGGATTAGAAGCTTCGTTTAGTTTCGATGGACTCCGATAGCAACGGATCGAAAGGCGAGAATAGAAGATTCAGTCTCAGAATAAGAACAATACTGCCATATGCTCTCAGCAGAATTATGATCCAGATCGGTAGGTTAAAACTACAATCCGTGAAACCGAAAGGGAATCAGCCCGATCCAGATCGGCCGCGCCGCAATTGTTCCCACTTTAGATCGATTGGAAATGATGACTTGTGAAGCATGTGACAGACGTGGACATTCTACTAACCACTATTTCTTTTAGAGACAAACCTGTGGAAAAGTGTACAAGGTTGGCATGTTTGCGATCAAGGCATTTTTTGGTAAGATGAGGCTACGCTATGCGCCGAATAAACATACGGGCATGCTCTCGCCGGAGGTCCAAAAAAAATCTAAACTATTTTTCTCACCATGTTGGAATCTACATGTAGATTTATCCGAGCTGTATACGTTTAGCTTTTTTGCATTCTTCTGTAAAAGGAATAGCGATGAGGAATGAATGAAAACCGACAATAAATATTTTTTGAAAAAACATCCTGATAGTGCCCGATCCGAGTGGATAAATAAACTAGATCAAATGCTATGGAAAATTGGATGTACTGCCTGGGGTTCTGGAAGTAGCACTTCCCGAAAAATGGTTTAAGCAGGTGAACCTGAGGAAAGATCAATTACAAAAGGGCTACATGGCTTTTAGCTCTGGGGCGGAAGTCTCGAGCCTTTACTCGTAGGTGGAGTGTCACATAGACTAGACCCAGAAGCAAGAGTGTATTGGGATCAAAGGGAGTGCGTGTATGACCGAAGGCAGTAAACCAAGATTGATTTCACCGGATCGCTAGTTTTACTATTCAATCTTGCGTTGATAATCTGGCTGGTCAGAATGCCATTTTGGACATGGAAATGTGGTGCAGCGCTGATCAAAAACTTTGTGTAGTTCAACAAGCGTCAACACACCGGGCCCATCCTGCCAACAAAAGGGGGTTCTCCGTTAACCTTCTTCTTCTTACTCACCTTATATATAGGCGGGTTACACATTTTTATCATCATGAATCTGTTGATTTTCCATGTACCCATGATGGGCTTTCAACGTAAACCATATGGTGGAAACGGATTGGCTGATACCATTTTTTATGTATGATGTATACAGGTTTTAAGTCAGTAGCGCTTAGGAATATTAAGCTCGAGTCAGTGACTTAAAATGTTTATATTTGATTAATATATATGACTTCTGATTTTTTACAAACTTCGAGCAGCCTAAAACGACACTGCGGGATACAGCTATTGAGAGCTGCTACAGCCCAAACAAGAACACGAATTCAATCTACCCAAGTCGCCTGTGCCAACAGGTTATGAGCCCAAGTGGTCTCGTGTGTCAAGAAGTGTCATTTTCTGCTGAATTTTAAGTTTTGTGCGCAAGTGGTTTTTTCTTGTGGTTTTTTCGAGTGGTTATCTCTCGTGTGGTTACAGTTCTAAGTACTAGTGGAAGTCTCCTCACTTTCGGAGGGCTAGTGGAATTGTTGGCGTGTTTGTGCGCCGTATATTTTTTGAATTTACGTTGATTTTAGCATGGATAGTGGTGGTGAATCGGATTTCGAGCTGGAAGTGGCTCTGAAGGCCATCCTTGATGGGATGAAGGACATGAAGGGTCGCATAAAGTCGATGGAAGGTGCGCAAACGCGCGCATCCACCGCAAGCACCGTGGTTGCACCTACTACGACTGCTGCGCCTACTCCGGCTGCTGCACCTGCTGCGCCGGCCGTGCCGGCCACGCCTGCAGTACTGAAGCAGGACCCGATGTTTGCTACCTGGAACAGTGTGTTCCGGGATTCGCTAAGAAACTGTGGGCCATTCGGCAAGGAGATGACGCTGAATGACCTGGCTGACGATATCGGCATTGAGGTCGGTAGAGAAGCCAGGCCTAACCCGGCTAGGCTCCCGGCGAACAATCCGGGAAACACACCGAGTGCGGGCAGGGTACATGCACCGGCGGCGCAGACGACCGGAATGCAGTTCCGGCAGGCAGCGCCCGCCCCTCCCCCACTGCATTTGCAAGCGTCGTATGCCAAGATACCGAAGCTCGGCATCGAGAAGTTTTCAGGGGTTGAACTGTTCCCCGGACTCGGTGCCGGCTTCAAGCAGTGGGCATATCTCTTCATCGAGGCTGTTGATATAGCCGAGATGACATCTGGATTTGTGTGGACCGAGCGCCTTAAAGTAAACAAGCTTGGAGAATATCTCGAAGGGGTGGCGGGGGATTATTTCCTTGCAAATATAGGCACGTGGTGGCAAGCTGCCCCTGAATTATTGGCGATATTGGATTTCATGTATATGGCATTTTGAGTGACTATCTACCCCCCCCCAGGCTGCAGTGTGGTTTGCTTCAGAGAAGAGTCCTAAAAGGACTTTGACTGAGCATTACCTGTACCTGGTATCCCTGACTCGCGAGAGCGGCATGGGCGAAAGGATGGTGGTTGAGAACATAGTCAAATTCGATGCGCCCCGCCTTAAAGTTGCAATCATGGCCAGGTAAAATCCTATGCGAGAGGATTACCTGTGCCTTGCGCAAGAATTAATATCGTGGGAGCAGGAATTGGATGAAGATACGCCGAAAATCAGGCCGCCTGCTCGTATCCATGCAAATTCGGTAACGGAGAACGGTTTTTTAAGAAGATTCTACGGCTGCGGAAAGCCTGTGCACATAAAGAGGGAGTGCGCGCAGAGAGGCAAAAAGGCGCCAAGGAATGCAAACGCCAAGGCTCAAGGTGGTTCCAGTGGTCAATGGAACCTAAAAGTCGCGTTGTCGACCATTGAAATTAAAAACGAAGTTGATTTGACTGGAATGGCTGTTGGAGATGACATGCCTGCAACGACGTGGATCGTCGATAGCGGTGCCAGTAGGCACCTAGTGGCAGACGAAAATTCGCTTGTCGATGCAGTCGCGTGTGGGCCCGAAGATGGTTTTTTGTTACCTGACGGTGGAAAATTAGCGGTGACCAAAGTTGGAAAAATCAAGCTGGTTACGCCTGATGCCGATCCAATTTCGATCGAGCTCAGTGAAGTATATTTTGCACCCAAACTTGCCAAGAATTTGATTTCACTTGGCAAGTTGCATGAAAAAGGGTGCAAAATAGTGGAAAGTTTGGAAAACTAATGATACAGTGGAATGGAAACACGCTGTTTCCAATTCGGAATTGTGGATCGATTTTCGTGGCAGAATTAATGCCAGAAAATCTGAGCGGGCGCGCGCAGCAGTTCAAGCATATGTTGCTGAATGCTGTCGATGCGGAACCTGATGATGATGTGCAGGAAGGCACTCTCCATCACTTTCATACCCGTTTGGGTCACTTGGCATACGACACGGTTGAAAAGTTAGCCAAGGACCCCAGGCATCAAGTTGACAGATAGTAGTCGACCCAATTGCCTGAACTGCGCTGAAGGAAAGGGATCAAGGAAGCCGCAGCCAAGGACAGATTCGGGTGAAAATTCGCCAATTGAACGAGTCGGCGGCGTGATATGCAGTGACTTGAAGGGTCCGATCACACCGCGCAACAGTAGCCGGAACCGATATCTGGTGGTGTTTGTGGATCATTTTTCAAGTTACGTGCGTGTGTTCGCCGCTCGAACAAAAGATAGAGCGGCGAAAATGTTTGAGCGTTTTTAACTTGGTTCGAAAACGAATTCAAGTGTCGAATTCACGTTTTGCGCACGGATGGAGGCGGTGGGTACAAGACCGTAGAATTGTTCTGCAAAAGAACTGGAGTGCGTCGACAAATTATGGAGGCTGCCAATCCAGCCTCCAATGGAAAGTCCGAGCGGATGAAGCGGACCATTTTTAACATTGTCCGGTGTATGATTTTTGGGTCGGGGGTACCGCTAATGTACTGGTCCGAGGCGGCGGAATACGCCTCTTACATTTTAAACCGTACCCCGACCCGTTCGAACCCGGGCAAAGTGTCGCCATTCGAGATGTTGACGCACAATAAACCGTCGCCGAAGGAAATTGTAGTGTTTGGGTCGCCGTGCATAGTGTGGCGTGATCCCAAGAAAAAGAACCTTGGCAATCATCCGAAAGGGCATTTATTTTAGGTCGAAGTGATGAACCAAGGGATTTAAGGTGCTTTTGCTGAAATACAGGGTGGTGACGGTCACTCGCCATGTCAGTGCAATTGAAACACTGGACAAGGAGGCGAGTAACCAAATTACAAAGGTGCTGGGTGTTGCAGATGAAGCAGAGATGAAGAAACGCGCTGCAGGACGCTCAAGTGCAAAGCCGACTCAAGAAACCGACGTATCGGAGCACTCTGAAGTGCAAGATGAGAGTGAAAAGGCGCGTAAGAGGCCGAGAAAATCTGGACGAGCGATTAAGAAGACGCATAAGGCGGTCGAGCTGAAAAAAACCAGCAAGAAGACAGTGAAAGACCAAGTGACTGTGATTGAAGTAAATGATATGAAGGAACGCGGAGTGATTGGAAATGAAATTTCGATTAATGGGAACAATTTCGAAGTCGAAGAAACTGAAGTTGGAATTTCGGAGCACGCGATGTGCGTTTACGCTGTGGCGGAAACATTTGACAGTGGAATTGCTTCCAAGATTGCAGTTCCTGATACGAAGTCCTACAAGGAGGCGCATGAAGGCGCACACTCCGACTTGTGGACGAAGGCGGAACAGGAGGAGCTGCAAGCGCTTGAAGAAATTGGGACCTGGAAAATTATCAAGCGCCGTCCAGACAAGAAGTTGCTGCCCACTAAGTGGGTATACAAGCCTAAGTTGCGCGCGGACGGAACAGTCGAGCGCTATAAGGCTCGACTGGTGGCGCGCGGTGATCGCCAAGTTTATGGCCAGGATTACCACTTCACGTTTTCGACAGTCATGGAAGTCGATAACGTAAAGGTGATCCTGGCCATGTCACAGATTTGGGGGGTACCGGCGCGGCACGGTGATGTGCCGAGCGCCTACCCGAAAGCAAAAGCGGAAGATGATTGTGAAATCCATCTGAATATTCCACAAGGTATGCAGATTCTGGTGGAGTTATATGAAGTTTTTGATGTGGAATCGAATGATGAACTTTCTTTAAATCTGGAAAGAAATCTGTACGGCCTCAAACAGGCTGGCAGGCTATGGCATCAACTGCTGTGCCAACATTGGAAGGGTTGGACTTTCAACAATGCGTCACCGATACCTGCGTATTTGTCAGGCGTGGTGTGGATGGTACCGTGCTAGTTGGAGCATATGTGGATGACCTATTGGTCACTGGAAGCACGTCAGAAGCGGTTGATAAGTTTTTTGACGAAATGAAAGTACTGGAGCTCAAGGACCTTGGGGTCGTGAGCAAGTTCCTGGGTGTTCGTATTGAAGGAAACATTCATGATGGATATAATTTGGATCAGGAGGCTGCTATCGATGAGCTCCTGATCGCGCATGATTTTACGAAAATAAATGTGACGCGCACGCCGGTGCTCAACATGGACGGTGTGGAAGGCTTCAAGGAGTTGCTGCCACCCAAGTCAAGGGAGAATTTCCCAAGTGTTAAGACTTTTCAATCGTTGGTGGGCAGCCTCCTGTGGATTTCTCGTTGTACCCGCCCGGATATTGCATTCGTAGTGCACCGCGTAACGCGGCGCACGCACGCGCCTACGGTGGGGGACTTCAAAGCAGCGAAGCGAGTCGTAAGGTACCTAAAAGGTACCAAGAATTTTAAACTCCGACTAAGCCACGATGACGAATTGCCATTGCCAATTCGAATTACCTGCTACACGGATGCTGATTTTGCAGGTGACAAGACGGATCGAAGAGTGTGAGCGCAGTGGTGATGTATTTAAATGGTATTATCGTTTCATTGAAGTGTAAGAAGCAGACTACCGTGGCGTTATCTACGGCTGAAGCTGAATTCGTGGCTCCTGCTGTCGGTGGACGCGAAGCATTGGGGCTTCGTGAATTGTTGCTGGAAATTGGTTTGCTTTTTCGAACACCTCTGCTGATGAAGATGGATAACCAAGCAGCTATCATGCACGTGGAATCTGAGGAAAGTGCTGTAAGCACGAAACATATCGACATCAAGTTGAAGTTTTTTGAAGGACCTGAGCAAAAAAGGAGTGATTAAAGCGGCTCACGTACCAAGTTTGGATATGGTGGCAGACTTAATTACGAAGAATTTGAGTGCGCAGCGGGTCCAAGATTTGCGACACCAAATCGGTTTGAATTGAGGGTGTTACAGCGCGCGCCGTTTCAGTAGGAGTGTTGATTTTCCATGTAGCCATGATGGGCTTTCAAGGTAAACCATATGGTGGAAACGGATTGGCTGATACCATTTTTTATGTATGATGTATACAAGTTTTAAGTCAGTAGCGCTTAGGAATATTAAGCTCGAGTCAGTGACTTAAAATGTTTATATTTGATTAATATATATGACTTCTGATTTTTTACAAACTTCGAGCAGCCTAAAACGACACTGCGGCCTACAGCTATTGAGAGCTGCTACAGCCCAAACAAGAACACGAATTCAAGCTACCCAAGTCGCCTGTGCCAACAGAATCAGTCAAGACCTGTTAGAAGCGCGCGCTTTTTGCGCTGCAGCTCGCGTCGCCATTTCGGTTTTTCAGCGACTTTACAGTGAAAAGGTGATGTATTTTACATAACTTTAGGTTAGGTACAAAACATTGTGTGTTTGCATATTATTAGTTTTAGGTATACACTTAACACTAATAAATGACTTCAAAATTTGATTATTGGCTCACGTGTGGTTTTTGCGAGTGGAGAACAGGTGCACTACAGTGCGCGGCTTGTTTGGAGTTAATTACGTTGATTACTTGGAACACTGCAATGGCAGTTGGTTTTGTTTTCGCGTATTGGATTCCCGTATAACGTGATTATTGGTTTGAGTCGCTGTTTTTACGTTTAAGTTGCGCAAGGACTGTGGAATATAAGATTACGTTTGTTGTTTTATTTTTTCGCTGTCTCGATACTTGCTCGGAGCATCTAAGTGGAGTGGAACTTAGCACTTCAGTACGTAACAACTGGAACGCGTGTCACGCAATACGGACGTTTGGATGAACGACAGCAAAGAACAGTTATGAGCCCAATTAAGGCCAGTGACTCGTCGAATCAGACAGTCAACCCGGAGGATATGATGTGATTGTTCGCACGTATGATGAATCACTTTGATGATTTGAATCTTCGTAAAAAAGGGGGAGGCGGCAAAAACAGCGGTGCCGAAGTCAAAGGGAGACACGAAGATGAGCTTGGCATCCCTCGATGGAAGAGATGAGGAGAAAGACGGGGGGGCAACGTCGAAAGCGCCGGAAAATTGTGCTTCAAGAATATAAGTGAAGCCGGAAAGGATGTGTTCACTAGGGGCGGTGGCGCTTACCCCGATAATACCTACGTGCAACCGAAGAACGTAAATATGCAACAACAAGCCTCGAATCGGTACCAGCAGGCATATGTAGCCCCTGGGAACTTTCAGCAGGCGTATGCAGCACCTGGAAACGTCCAGCATCCGTATGAAGAACCTGGAAATGTCCAGCAGCCATATGCAGCACCCGGGAACGTTCAGCAGGCATACGTAGCGCCTGGAAATGTTCATGTGCAGCCATACTTGATGCCAAGACCACCTATGGTCAAGGAGAAGAAACTCCAGATCTTGCCGTTCGATGAAACTAAGCGTATAAGGGTCTTGGGTCTGGATTTTGGGGATGGGGAACGAAGTTTTTCAGGCAGATATCGATCGCTGAAGAATGCTTCGGGTTTAGATGGACGGAATACAGCAAGGTAGAATTGCTGGGCCATTATCTGTCTGGCCCAGCGGAAGAATATTACGACCGGTTTGCAGAAACCTGTGGAAAGAAAAACCAGCGTTGTGGCATATCATGAATAATATGTATGCATCTTTCAGTGTGCGTATAACGCACGCGGAAGGGATGAAACTCCTAGGTGCGCGCCAGGCACCAGGAAGGAGTTGGCCAGACCATTTTCTATACCTCACGGAAGTGGCGGATGCAGTCGGATCGAACTGCGAAGCAATGGTGTTAGATAACATAATCTACCATGTCGTGCCGGAGATGTCACACGTTCTGATGTCACGTTACAATCACCTACGGATGGACCACCTGCAGCAAGCTGAAGAAATCTGTCAGTTTGCGCAGGATGTTGAGTATAACAGCCGGCAGCAGAAAGACCATGGCTCCGGATCAATAAATATGATTGTGGAAAAGCCTAAAAAGGCTATGGCGGTGAAAAATCGCGGTTGCTACGCATGTGGCGAGCAGGGGCACTTAAAAATGGAATGCCTAAAGAAGAAGATGTCGAAATCTGATTGCGCGTTAATGATCGCTGGCAATGATCTGCCATCCGGTCGAGACACATGAATTCTGGACAGCGGCGCAAGTGTGCACATGACGCCGTATCTTACGTGTTTGACGAAGGTGAAGACTGTAGACCGTCAGTGCCATCAAGTGGATGGAAAAACTTTCGTTATCACCAAGAAGGGCACGATGCACATTCGTTTCGTACATGGGAACGCGGAAACTCGCGTGAGAATCAAGGATGTTTTTTTACGTAGAAGGAGCAGCCCGAAACATTTTTTCGTATGGTGTTTTCGAAGAGGGTGGTTTCTTCATTGATTACGTGGATGGAAAAAGGACGCTTGTCAGGCATTACACGCGCCTCCCATCACTCATGTTCGCTCAGTGAATAATGTGTTCACAGTGGAAGGTGAAGTAGACCGTCCAAAAAAGGCGTACAAAGAAATGATAATGTCGGTGCAATACCCGACGGAAGAAAACTACACGCCGGACGACGACGTCCAAAGTGGATCGCTGATGCACTTCCATGTGCGGATGGGACACCTCAATCATGATACAATTCTGAGGTTGGCAAAGGAGCCGGAATATGGAATCCGGATCACGGACGAGACGTGCAGGCACTGTGTTACCTGCGCGCAAGGGAAGCAATCCAAGAACAACCAGTCGAAGAAAGACAGCGGTGAAAACGCGCCTGTCGATCGGATCGGTGGTGTGATTTTTTCCGACCTTAAGGGTCCAATCACACCGAAAGATCGTTTGGGCAATCGTTACTTGGTAAATTTTATTGACTTCAAGATTAACTACACTAGGCTCTTTTTGGCCAAGAACAAGATTACCGTGACCAAGAAATTCGAGCATTTTTTGGCATTCTTCGAAAGAACTTTTGGATGCAAGATTCATGTTCTAAGGACAGATGGAGGAATGGAATACAGAAATGTCGATTACTTTTGTCGCAGTACCGGTATCGCTCGGCAGATAAGCGAATCCGGGAATCAACCAGTAATGTAAAGGCCGAACGCATTCATCGGACCGTGATGAATATGGCCCGGTGCAAGCTGTTCGGAAGTGGATTAAAATTGTCATTTTGGGGGATGCGGCGGAGTGTGCAGCCTATGTGATGAACCGCACCCCGACAAGCGCGAATTACAAGCGGATGTCGCCTCTGGAAGTGCTGACTGGAAACAAGCCGAATCTAGGCGGTATTGTGACTTTTGGCTCGCCGTGTACCGTGTAGTACAGGAACCCCGGAAAAAAGGATCTCGCGCACCGTGCGCAGGTTGAGGTAATCATCGGTCGAAGCGAGGAGACCAAGGGATTCAAAGTCTATCTAAACGCCAAACGCAAGGTGACCGTCACCCAGCATAACAAGAACGTAGACACACTTACGGACGTGAAAAACCGGCAGCTGAGAATTGGAGAAGCCGAAGAATGCAAGGCGGAAGCTCCACCAAGTGACCGAGGTTCAGAAGGAGCCGTGGTGACGCCAAGCGTGGAGCAAATCGCGAGAAAGCAGACAAAAAGAAGCCGCGTTGGACGAGGGATCGCCATGTCACGCGCCAGTACGCCGAGCGCATGGCTCAGGAGGAAAACAAAAAAGAGGGAGACGGCGACGATGAAGAAAAGGAAGCGTCGATTTACATGGTAATGGAGGGTGACCCAAGAAACTATCGCGATGCGATGTGTCGCCAGGACGCTGATAAGTGGATTGATGCGATGGATCAAGAAATCAAGGCGTTGGAAGGCAACGATGTCTGGGAGATAGTCAAGAAGCCAACCAATGCCAAAACATTGCATTCAAAATGGGGTTTATAGATAAAAACCGATGAAAATGGACAAGTGGAGCGTTACAAGGCGAGGTTAGTGGCCTGCGGAAACGAGCGGCGTTTCGGGGTCTATTATGAACTAACCTTTGCCGCGGTCATGGAGATGACCACTGTTCGGTTTATTCTGATGCTTGCTCGGAAATGGAGAGTACGAGCGATGCATGGGGACATCCCCAACGCATATGTGAAAGCGTTGGAGGACGAACATGAAATATATTTGTTCACCCCTAGTGGAATGAAGGTCGAACAAGAAAAACTCAAGGAATTGCAAGTTGGAAGTTCAAGCGATGTGGTTTTAAAGTTAAAGAAAACGCTTTACGGTTTGAAGCAGGCAGGGAGGCAATGGAACCGCCTCTTGCACTCCAAGCTCCTAAGTCAAGGCTATGAACAAAGTTTCACAGAAGGTTGTCTGTATTTCAATAAGGTTTGTGACGAAACGGTCGTGGTAGGTGTATATGTGGATGACATATTGGTAACGGCAACGAAGCAGGTACATGTGACGAATTTTTCGAGGAGCTCAAGGATTTGGAAGTAAAAAATTTGGGCGATGTGTCAAAATATCTCGGGATGCGGGTGGAATACCAAGAAAGTCATGGTTATTTTCGTGATCAAGAAGTCATGATTAAGGACCTCCTGAAGCTCTATGGTATGGAGGAGGCGAACACAGTGAGGGCTCCGATCGGGGATGAATTCGAAGATCAAAACCTCAAGGACCAAGATATGTTGAAAAATTGTGGAAATGATGGAGCGCCGACGATCAAGAACTTTCAGTCGTTGACGGGAAGTTTACTTTGGATCGCGCGCTACTGGAGGCCGGACATTGCGTACGCAGTGCACAAGGCCACTCGCAGAGCTCATGCGCCTTAGCATCTGGATTGGATGACGGCCAAGAGGATCTTTCGATTTCTCAGGGGGACGTCGAACATGAAGTTGCGTTTGGAGATGAATGCAGACGCAAAATCCAAGGAAAGATGAAGTTAATATCGTGGGATTTTGTGATGAAAATTTTGCTGGTTCAAAAGAGGATCGGAAGTCCACAAGTGGTGGTGCGATTTTTGTGGTAGGATGCATCGTGCACTGGGTGTGCAAGAGACAGTCTTTTGTTTCACTTTCGACGATGGAGGCCGAGATTTATGTAGCGTCAGTGGCTCTGTGTGAGCTGAACGGTTTAAAGGAGATGTCAAGTGAAGTCGGATTGAAGGTTGCTCTGCCGATGACGTTGTTTTGCGACAACCAGGAGGTAATAAAAATGTTGGAAGATGATGGTAAAACATCAAAGACAAAACACATGGATGTTCTTGTGAAGTTTTTACTATCGAAGTCTAAGCATGGAGTCGTCAAGGCAAGCTACCGACCTACGGATGAGAACTTGGCCGATGTTTTCACAAAGCCGTTAAATCCTGAGAATCTGAAACGCGCGCAGGATGGTTTGGACTATCGGCGGTTGCGATGGAGTAGCTGGTTTTTACGGAAAAGTCGAGAAGGAGTGTTAGAAGCGCGCGCTTTTTGCGCTTCAGCTCGCGTCGTCATTTCGGCTTTTCAGCGACTTTACAGTGAAAAGGTGATGTATTTTACATAACTTTAGGTTAGGTACAAAACATTGTGTGTTTGCATATTATTAGTTTTAGGTATACACTTAACACTAATAAATCACTTCTGAATTTGATTATTGGCTCACGTGTGGTTTTTGCGAGTGGAGAACAGGTGCACTACAGTGCGCGGCTTGTTTGGAGTTAATTACGTTGATTACTTGGAACACTGCAGTGGCAGTTGGTTTTCTTTTCGCGTACTGGATTCTCGTATCACGTGATTGTTGGTTTGAGTCGCTGTTTTTACGTTTAAGTTGCGCAAGGACTGTGGAATATAAGATTACGTTTGTTGTTTTATTTTTTCGCTGTCTCGCTACTTGCTCGGAGCATCTAAGTGGAGTGGAACTTAGCACGTCAGTACGTAACAACTGGAACGCGTGTCAAGCAGTACGGGCGTTTGGATGAACGACAGCAAAGAACAATACCGGTATCCATCAGGCATAAACTGTGGTGATTGCCTTGAACACGTGGTCTAAGGGGAACTCTTCAATCGGCGTAACTTGTATAAGCGCAACCAATATTCTTCGTGGTCTTCCAAATTAACTTGCAACATACCAGCACCCAATAGTAATACAATGCGATAATCCAGTAAGCTACTTCCCTGACGAGAACCTAGGTTCTGATAAGCTGACGTGGGCGCCAGCACGGGCCGTACGTTCAGTAGCAAGGAGAAACGAATGCCTTTGGTCGTAAAGCGTTCACCAAGCAATTTTCGGACTTATACCAAGAGTGCAACGGAAATAGTGCTGGGACTTCGCAGAAAAAATGAATCATCTTGATGGATCCGTGGCCCCTCTTGACGATAATCAGAAGGTGACTATCGGTACGTCGATCATAAGAAGTATGCGTCTCAAGGCTATCAGGTGGTCGCAGTTACGAGAGACGGCAAAATGATGCTTCTGTGTTGAAAAAAGCCAACGTAGGGTTTTTAATGGGTATCAGCGGGAACGCTGTGGCCTAAGATGTCTCTTACATCATTCTCACGGACGACAACTTTTCTTCCATCGTGGGTGCTATGAAGTGAGGACGAAATGTCTATGACTCTATCGCCAAGTTTCTCATGTTTCAGCTAACTGTAAATGTTGTGGCCGTTAGCCTAGCGTTGTAGGTGCAGTGATTCTTGAACTGTCTCCCCTTACAGTAGTCCAAATATTATCGTTCAATCTCATCATGGACTCGTTTGCATCACTGGCTCTTGTCACAGAACCTCCAACGAATAATATGTTGGAGCGTGGGACGTATCCAAAGACAAAGCCGCTTTTATCACATATGGTGACCAAACATATCATTGGTCAGTATATTTACCAACTAGCGATCTTTCTCATAAATAACGAGCCGGTGCACTCGACAATTACCAACTGCATGAGAATTTGGAGAATGGTCACGTAAAAGTAGACGCGGTTACTCATTATTCCCGCCACGATGTTTGGCTCGTCGTTGATTTTGCGGCCAGTGAGCTCGTTAAACAGCTGCATCCAAACAAATGTGTAAAGAACGAAGGCCATGTGCCGCGTTGGCTCGTGTTGATGACCTTCTTCGAGGTCTTTGAAGCGTCCGGAGGGCACAATCAAGATCTTTCTACCCGAGAAGGTTAGCAATTGTGCACCATTGACAGCCGGACAATGGGGGGTTTCAATAGGATTCAGAGAAGGGTAAATTACGCTACGTGTGATTTTTCTTGAAAGGTGTTTCCGTCCATACTTGCGCAGAATAGTTGCAAACTCTGAGTCGTAGATGTCCAATAGTATCTCTAATATAACTGAATCGTCATAAGTAAATATTCCAACAGTCAATTATAGATAGACTGGGAAAGGGACACCGGAAGAAAGATCTTAGAGAGTAGATTAAGGTGACCGAACCAGGGACTTGATCAATGGAATGTGTATTGAGAAGTGATTAGCTAGCCTAACATGAATATGCATATAGTAAACTTCTAACAGCTGTTGTGTTACCTACATTACCTATTCGTACAAAAATAGGTGTACTCAAAACCGAGGACGAGTAAAGTATTTTTAGGTACTAAATAGTACGAAATACAAATTGCTACCTAAACAAATAGCCCTACCTAATTTTTATAATTAAAATAGAGTGAGCCTGCGGTCACCCCCCCCTTTGCCCCGGTCCCCCCCCCCCCCTTTTATGTCCAAATGCGGCAAATATGAATAAGTTTTGGGCTTCAAAAATGAACGGACCGACTAGGTGCACACACCCCACTACGTGCACCCCCCCCACCCATTCCCCCCCCTTTGCTGCGTGCACCCCCCCAATCCTCTAGCTGGTGTGCACGTAGCAAACGTGCACCTAGTCGGTCCCTTTTTTTACGGAAAACCGGTGAGTAAAAGAAAAAGCCAAAGACATAGCCGAAGTCGTCGAATTTCGAGGACTTCTTCAGCATTCAGTGGAAGTCCAGTATATTCCTCGGTTGCGACTGACGCCGAGTATGTTGACAGGTTTACATCTGACGACGAGTCCCTATACGACGTTGGAACTGAGGGTGAAAACCGTACGGTGCATACACCCGAGTATGGATCGCTCACCCCAAGCTCGCAAGGAATAAAAGACAGGCGCCATAATGAACCAACTCCGCAGAGATTAGCGCTTGTCATTGACGGACAGGCTATTGAGTTTGCTATTCGCCCTCAATTGCGTCGCCTTTTCTACCAAGTGACGCAAAAGTGCGCGTCATCGGTCATTTGTTGCCGAGCGTCTCCAAAGCAAAAAGCTGATATCGTTGAATTTGTTCGTGAGCTCGAGTCGGAGATCGTAACGCTGGCTATTGGAGATGGAGCAAATGATGGTGCAATGATCCATAAAGCCCATGGTGGTGTCGGGATCTGTGGTCAGGAAGGAGCTCAGGACGTGAATGCTTCGGACTATGCCTTATCCTTGTTTCGATTTCTCCAGCGGCTTCTTTTTGTGCAAGGTCGGTGGGCTTACCGACGTGTTGCCAAAATCATGAGCTATATGCTGTATAAAAGTGTAACGTATGTGCTCATGACCTTCTGGTTTGGATGCTTCTGTGGATTTTCCAGGCAGCCACTTATCCTGGATGTAGCTTGCAAAAGTTTTTACGTTCTTTACACGAGTGTGCCCTTGGTGCTTTTTTGCTGTTTTTGATCAAGACGTATCTTCTTTCAGTGCGTCCAAGTTTCCGTACTTGTATTAACTTGGTCAGAAAAATGTGCTGCTGGCACGCCGTGTGTTTTGGCCGTGGATATTAAATGGCTTGTGGCACTCAATTGTGATTTTCTTTGTTTCTTTGTGGGCATTTGAGGTCTTTGGTCTAAGTACTCACGACCAGCCTGTGGTAGCTACGAACTCGGGAAAAAGTGGAGGAATTACTGTGGTGAAGTGGAAGCTATATTTACAGTATATAAAAGATGGACTATGGTAGTTATCAATGCTAGGTATATTTTATCTCGCCAAACACTGCATACTAGCACGATGACGTTTGTTACGCTGGTGATTCCTTCAAACACTGAATATTAGTGACAAAGATTGTGTCATGCATTTAATAGGTGAACAATACGAGCACTTAGTGTAGCACGATGTTAGCTGGCTTGCATGCGGACCTGGAATTGGGTCGTATACGCAGTAAGAAAGAGTTCTTGCTTTGTGAGTTCTGGATCAGTCATTTCCATCCCTGGTGGTGATGGGGCTTGGATCGAAGCTTTTACCTTGCGCATATCGCCATCTTGTCGCCGTATTACACTGCTCATCAATGTATTTTGCTCCACGCCACGGATTGCAACATTTTGAAAGTTGCTTAGAAACAAATACTTGTCTCCAGCTAGCAGTCCGCGCACAAAGGGGCCAGTGACCATAAATGACCCTACAACATATCCATCCGATGTAATCATGGGAAATCCCGCAAAGAAGCGCATATGACCATCAGCCACAAACGAAGTATTGACGAAACGCAGATCCTCGGTCGCATCCAGAATGACCGCATGCTCCGTGGTCATGACAACGTGAGCGTTCATTAGTACATTCAGCGGCAGCTCATGCTCCTCGATCCCCACTTTAGACACTTTTGTCACCAATAAAACAAATCGAAGCAATCTGGCCGCACAACTCGGCCGCAGCATACTCGCACATTTCCTGACACTGCATCCCCGAATCAGCTAAGTAGAGCACTCACGCCTTGTTTACGGGTAGTCTCGTTTATCGGAATTGGTGTTTTCGGCCACTCATGACGGCTGCTATAGTCCGGCGCGTAATTGGATGCCGTGTTTGCGTTGAAATTCATTTAACTCAGAGAGGCGAGGGAGTGTGTCAAAATTTTCGTTACGCTTCTTGAGCCGCCGTCGCTGATTTTTGGTCAAATACTCAACAACAAAGGGGCGATAGGGCACATGATATAACAAGACAAATAGATTGTGAAGACAAACTGTCAGCAGTGCATAAGGGAGTCAAGACACAGGCGCAACTTACTAGTACAACGGCGGGTCCGTTCATGGCGGTGAAGCCAACGAAAAGTTATGCGCCCTCGGCTGCCCCAGTTGATCGGCTTGGGTGTTCTCGATTGTTTTCAAGTGGTTAAGTCATTTATTGTGGAAAAGATATTTCCAGCCAATTAGAGGCGACCTGCGACGGCCGCCTCGCGACGGCCAACTCGCGAAGGCCAACTCGCGACGGCTAACTCTCTCAATCAGATTACAGAGGGTTTCTGAAGTAACTGTAAAAGATGATCAATCAGGTTACAGGGGGAATCAGTGGTAGCTCTCAAGGATGATCAATCAGGTTACAGAGGGCCTCAGCGATAACTGCCACGTATTGAAGTCAGCGCTGAAGTAACGAAAAAGTAGTGGGTGAAAAAAGTGATTGATGTTGATGTAGGAGGTAGTAATACTTAATAGAACGAAATTTCCCTTGAAGTGCGCAGATCTCTGGCGGCCGTAAAAAACATTCTTTTTGATCCCATACAAAAAACAAGTGTAATACAAGGAAGTCGTTGAGCGAACGCCCTAGCAAGTGGAGTTGCAGCCGTTTGAAGTGCGCTAGTGTTGGGGGCAGTCTGAAACAACCTTTTGAAGTGTACCCCAAGTGTAATTGATTGATTTGTTGGTTCGAACGGAAGTACTAAGTACCCGGGAAGTAAAACAAGGAGGAATGGCTTATTACCTCTTTGTGTTGTTAATTAAGTGGAATTATAATAATTTTCAACCCCTTCACGACATAACCACTTTAGGCTTCGTGGTATTTACGAACCTTGTGGTGGTTGTGAACTTAAAGTTATTCCTGGAGACGTTCATGTTGACATGGAACTTTCTTCTCGCGATTGCGGTGTCTATACTTTTGTGGTTTGCTGTTGGATTTCCATTTCTCAACCAAATGTTGTATTTCCACAATCTATTGGCGAATGGAATACCTAATTGAGCTGCCAACCTTGTGGTTTGTCTGTCTTTGTGCTGTTTTTAAGTCTCATACGTGATGGTCTGTGGAAAATCGTGCGTCGACTTTCGCTTCCAGCTATGTACCACATTCTTCAGGAGCGCGAAGTGATGGGTTTACCAAATCCCCCTCGCAGTATGCATCGCGAGTACTGTCGATCTGCTTCCGAGCGAGACCCAGTCGGGAACTACAGATTGCTACGCTCAGAAATCCCGGAAGAATATTTCATGCGGTCTTCTCCGCTTGGCGAGAGGTTAATTGGTGTCCCTGGCTCCCAGCCACCTATTGGTGACGGCACTAGCGACTCGAACAGTAATTTTCAAGTCCAGCAAAAGAAGCATAATCTACGCATTCGAGGATCTTTGCATGCGAGTGGCAGAAATGGCAACTTCAGTTCAGGATAACTTTCTCTTTTGACCACTGCCGGATCTCTTACACTGTCTAGCACTGCGAATGCAGCAATTTCTTCTCGTCCGTCTTCATTCAATGCAGCTCCGAAAGGCTGGTATAATGGGTACGCATTTTCATAGGATGAGAACATAGACAGCGACGTCGAGGCAGCTTCTTCTAGGAGCGATCTCGACCAAGTTAAATCGATTGGAGCTCATGCATCGATCCAGAAAGTTCTCAAGTCAGTTCGTGGCAGAAAGGATGCTTGGTGTACAAATAATGGTATGGATCGAACTGTTGTGGTCAAACTCGGTTTACTTAACGGAAAGGAGGGATTAAATGTTATATTTACAAATCAGCGAACTTAGTACACCTTTGTATTTTTGTATAGTATTTATTCTAGGAGCGACAAGGTGCACACCCCCACGCTTTTCTGTTGAGCTTCTATCCAATATTTATATTTTGTGTGGTGGGGTTGGGGGGGGGTGCACGCAGCAAAGGGGGGGGGATGGGTGGGTGGGGGGTGCACGTAGGAAATGGGTGGTGTAACGGGGTTACATTTGAGTCACATGTAATGTTGTGTACATGAGTACACTACGGTTGAGGACAGTATTGGCCGGTTGGAAAGGTTTCGAAACTTTGGTTATTCTAACCAATCAGGGCAGGGGACCTTGGTGTGGTGGTGTGCCAGCCATCCACGTGTCGGTACACAGGTGTGTACACTACATTTTAGCTAGGTACGAATTTGGAATATTCTACTTAGTATTACATATAGTTTATATTAGCTTAAATTAATTTAGGCTAATTACATATTAAATATATTCAGTTTACATTTCACTCTAAAGTGCAGTCGCGCGACCTCGACCGGTCGCGCGTGCAGTGTGTGTCGTAGGTAAGAGGGAGCCCTCCCTTTACTTACATCCCGTAAAGGGAACACAGCCGTTAAGGCTAATTAGTAAGCTAACCCGGGAATCTTGGCCCCGAGTAGGAGATCTCTCCTACTAAGCCCTTTATAAGGGCGTATCGTCTAAGTAGCGGTAGGCACCGCTTTAAGGAAGAGTCTTCCTCTGTGCGCTAGCCTCACCGTGCGTATACGCACCGGCTACATCTGTTAGCACTTGTAGTCAATCCAACACCTGTGTTGGTAGACTAAGGCATCCTCTGTAAAGGATGAATCAGGAAAATTGGGATAGTTTGACCCTCGTCCATCAGGCAGCCTTTAAAAGGCTGTTACCCTTAACGGGGGAAGAAGGCATGAAGCTCCTAGCAGGGCGGGGCCTCGAGGCCGTAAAGGCAAGGGTAAATGCCCTCATCGATCATGAGGTGAGTTGAGTGGAGGTAGTTCCACGGGGGTGCGACCCCCATTATCGTTTAAGATCAAGGAATTCACCGGAGAGAAGGGTGACATCCTTTACGTTTGGTTTCGAGAGGTCGAAACGGCCTTTGCCACAGCGAATGTGATCGCTGATCACTTGCAAGTGGGACTTGCATTGACCCATCTTACGGGTAAAGCCCGTGCATGCGCGTTTACATGTTCGGAGTCAGTCACGGACGTGTTCCCAACCTTGAAGGTCCTTAAGCAGAAGCACATCGACATGTACGCAACGCCTTATCTGGTTTTCCAGAATCAACTGGCGTTCCTGAGGTACCGTCAAGGCACTAAGGACCTGGAGATTTTTATCCAGGAGCTTAAAACCCTGTTGGCAGGGATGTACGCGAAGGCGTATTCGGACGATGTGTCCATCCCGTCTTCATGGGAGGCCTGATAGAAGGTCCAGCACGTTCGGAATTGTTCCGATGCCGACCACAATCTTTGGAGGAGGCGTTCAAGATGGCGTTCAACGCCGAGAGGAACTTCCGTTCCTCTAAGGTGGGTCCCGAACCCATGGACCTGAGTCAGGTCGAAGCGGAGGAGAAACCTCCCGCTAAGAGTCATTCTGACTCTTTTTCACAGAGCTTCGAGGCAGAGCTCTTAGCTATGTTGCAGCGGCATGGGCCGCTGAGATGCTTCCTGTGTGGAGCACGGATCATCTGAGGAACAGATGTCCGAAAAATCCCCAGCGAGACACTCGCTACAAGGGCCCGAGGGTGGGTAAAAAGCCCTTGTCCAAGCCGTCGGGAAACGACGGCTCCCAGTAGGTGCGGGGCGCCCTACTGGGAGACCCCTCAGTGCTGTTAAACCCCAGGGTAGGGGCCGATATCACAAAGCCCCGAGGGAAGCGGTGCTTTCTAGCACCGAGTTGGTGTACCAGCCAGGTTTGCTGGTAGTCCTTGCGGACTTGAAAGGCTTTGATAAGCCTTGGAGAGTCTTGATAGACTCTGTAGCGTCCGAAAATTATGTCAGACGAGCTTCTGTGGAGAAGAGTCGGTGTATTCCGAGGCCTCAGAGGCACGTTCTCGTGACGTTGTCACGGTCCGTCTTGCGACGGGCGTACAGATTTCTGTACCCAAGGTCTCGATTGACCTTAAGCTGAAGTTTCCAGACTTCGACAGCTTGGAACGTTGCCTAGTACTGGATTTGGACTCGAGGTATGACCTCATTCTGGGCATGAAGTGGCTGAACGCCACGAGCCATGGATAGACTGGAAGTCTAAGTCCATTGGCTCAACGCACCCGCGGTCGGGTGAACCAATGGCGAGTCATGAACCCACCTTTGCTCGATCGCAAAAGCGATTCTGGCGTGAGATACCAGAGATTGGGATGTATGAGATGATCAGTCCCATTGAGGTCAAGGAAGTGTTACTTGACAAGGGGGAGTCGGCGGTTAATCCCCACGCCGATATAGGCGAGACTGGTGAGTCGCCAGTGGCAGAGGTGGATTCCTCTGAGGTTAAGCGCGAGGCGCTTCCTAGAGAAGAGAACCGAAGTTCGTCTCTTCTGCAGGTCGGAATTGATTCCGACCACGCCGTGTCCGGCGAACAAGTTGCGACTCCAGTGGTAGGAGTAGAGACCCCTGTGGTTAAGCGCGAGGAGCTTCCAAGCGAAGAGACCCGGAGTTCGTCTCTCTCGCACGTCGGAAATGATTCAGACTACGTCGTTATAGGTGAGACCGGCGAGTCACCGGTGGTAGAGGTAGAGACCTCTGTGGATAGGCGCGTGGCGCTTCCAATAGATGGGGCAATTGACTCCCGCCATCTGGGTCTCGGGATGAGTCCCGAGGCCAGTAGTCAGCAGTCCTATCGGATGCTGAATAGTGTGAAAGGTATTGTCACAGAAGGCGTAAGCCTGGAACGGTTGCCTGGGGTACGCGAACTGTTGTCATTGGAGGAGATGTCCTTCAACGGGTTTAAGACTGCTTTGAAAGCAGATGAAATCGACGAGGTCGTCGTGTTGCGTCCGGAAGAGGAGTTGAACTACTCATCCACGATGGACGAGTCAGTTTTGGTGCAAACCAAACAGGTATTGAATGCCCGAAGCGGCCGCAAGATCCTTGCCGATCCTGAGGACCCTTACCATTCCTTATTGAAGGAATTTGGAGATGTCATTAGTGACAACCCGCCGATGGGGTTACCACCGGATGGGGGAGTCCGACATGAGATTGACTTGGTTCCTGGAATCAAATACTGCGTCACTAGGCAGTGGCCTCTCCCCAAGGAGCAATGCGACTTCATCGATGCATTCTTTAAGGAGAAAGAAGAGGAAGGGATGGTGTACGGGAGAGAAAGTCTCCCTACTCATCTCCCACTTTTTGTGTTCGTAAACCGTACGGAAAGTGGTGCATTGTGCATGCGTACAACAAGCTGAATGTAGCTACTGTACCCATGCAAACTCCGATTCCTCGGAAGGATGTCCTTCAGAACAATATGGCGGGCTGTACTGTGTACAGTTCCTTAGATATTGTGGACGGGTATTATCAGGTGCTCATGCGAGCGTCCGATATTCCGCTGACAGTGGTTAGCACGCCTAGTGGCATGCTGTGGGAGTGGATTGTTATGCCACAAGGGCTTTCAAATGCACCAGCTACTTTCAATCGCTTGGTGACTCAACTCTTCCGCCCTCATAGAAAGTACGCTCAGACGTGCTTCGACGATATATTCGTTCATAGTCGTGAGGAAGGCGACTCGTCTGATGTTCAGACGCACCTAGTACATCTTCGAGCAGTGCTCGAGTGTATGCGAAAGCATAAGTTATATGCAAACGCATCCAAATGTATTTTTGGTGCTGAGGAAATTCCTTTCCTCGGAGGCTTCATCGGTAAGGATGGAGTGCGGGCGGATCCCGCGAAGGTGAAAGCCATTGTGAAGTGGCCTTCGCCTGTAAATCTTAGAGATTTACGTAAGTGGCTTGGATTAGCCAACTATCTCCACAAGTACAGCAAGAACTACTCTGAAATGGCGAAGCCATTGACCGACCTTCTTAAGAAGGATGTTGATTGGTGTTGGAAAACTGAACACCAAAACGCTTTTGAAGCGGTTAAGGGGAGCTTGTTAAAAGCTCCCGTTCTTGCTCCCCCAGACTTCGGGAAACCATTTAGTGTCGTCTGCGACGCCTCCGATTTCGCAATCGGATGTGCTTTGTTACAAGCAGACGATGCAGGAAGGGAACGCGTAATTGCGTTTGAGTCAAGGCAGCTTAAAGCTGCGGAACGGAATTATCCCGTTCATGACAAGGAGATACTTGCAATGAAGTATGCTCTTGTCAAATTTAGGGTTCACCTACTCGGCTCAAAGCCGTTCGTGGTTTATACTGACCACGCGTCCTTACGGACAGCGACAAAGTCGCCGCATCTTTCACAACGGATGGCCCGTTGGCTCTCCTTCTTTGCGGAGTACAACTTTGAGGTTAAGTATAAACCTGGCAAGCAGAACGTGCTTGCAGACGCGTTGTCGCGTCGTCCCGATTACGAGCTCGCTCACGCGACATTCGTCACCACGTCTGTAGTGGATCTCATACGCCAGGCGTATGAGAAAGACCAACAATGTACGGCGCTTATCCGCGCGTTAGGTGAAAAGGGTCTTGGCTCGTCTGAGCCAACCCTGTCAAGTCGAGCCAGAGCTCGTTTACACCGTTACAGGTACTGTGACGGTCTGCTATTTTATAGCACGAGCGCGGAGGACACTCCGCGGGTGGTAGTTCCTCATAATGAGGAACTGAAGTATAGAGTCCTCTTTGAGGCACATGACGCCCCTACCGGGGGTCATTTAGGTCGAGATAAGACCTACAGCGCTTTAAGCGCTTTGTATTGGTGGCCCAACATGTATAAGTGGGTCGGTACGTATATACGCACCTGTGAGACGTGTCAGAGGGTCAAACCCTCTGCAAGTTCAGCTGCGCCTTTGGTGAGCCTATCGGTTCCAACGGAGTGTTGGAAATCCATTAGCATGGATTTTATCTTCGTTTTTCCGAAGGATAAGGACGGGAACACCGGCATATTGGTCTTTGTAGACCGTTTGAGCAAGATGGATAACCTGGCGGCGGTGCCAGAGTCCATAGATGGACAAGGAACAGCGAAAGTGTTCCTAGACCGTGTCTTTCGACAGCATGGTCTACCCGATTCCGTTGTGTCGGATCGGGATCCCCGTTTTACGGGACAATTCTGGGGAGCGTTGTTTAAGGTGCTAGGCACCAAGATCCTCATGTCCACTGCGGATCATCCGCAGACGGACGGTCAGACGGAACGCGTTACTCGTGTTGTGGAGGATATTCTCCGGAGTTTATGTCCGGATTTTTCAAAGAGTTGGAGTGAGATGCTTCCGATGGTTGAATTTGCTATCAACAATTTGGTACATGCATCTACGGGGCTTACCCCGTTTTACGTGAACGGATTGGTGAATCCGAGGATTCCGTTGACGCCACGCGTGTGTGGCCCAGGGCTTGAGGGGGGAGGATTCCCCGATGTCAGACCTGTATCTGTGCGAAAGCACATCGATAAGTTCTTATCGACGCGCCTTAATGTCTAAGGCACGTCTGCGATGCCATGGAGGAAAGCCAAGACAAGCAGAAGGAGCAAGCTGAACGCAAGGGGCGGCGTAACAAAAGGGTATACAAAGTAGTAGAAAGTGTTTTATTAAACGCTAAAAATCTTCCTACACATGGAGTTTCAAATGTGTAGCGCAATAAACTGCGCCCCAGGTTTGTGGGACCCTTTAAGGTACTAGCCCGAAAGGGCTTATCGTATACCTTGGACATCCCGAACGTGATGCGTACGCATCCAATCTTTTATGTCGGTATGCTTAAGCCATACCAGGACCCGGTGGCGGGCCCCCTCCTGGAGGAGGGGGGAAATGCGGATAGCCGTAAGGCGCAACAGGTCGGAACATCTCCGACAGGGTTGAAATACGACCCTGAAGCTCCGCAACGAGAGACTCTAGAGAGGCAAGTCGCCCCTCGATGCGTTCATTCGCACTCCCCTCGTTGCGGAGTCCCTTCTGAGCATCTTGGATGCGACGGCTGTGCCGATCACAGCGCTCGTGGAAGTCACGCCGCAATAGCGCGACCCCCTCCTCCAGTGCTCGATACGGAGGGTACTCCACATTATCTTGTGGAACGCTTGATGGCACGACGCCATCACCGGGGTGAGACCCGGTACCTGGTTAAGTGGAAAGGGTATCCACATTCCCATAACTCGTGGGAGTACGAGACTCCCCTGCGGCAGGATTGCCGTGAGGTCGTTGACGCTTTCGAGCGGGAGAATCCCACTGAGAGTCAACGACCAAAGGGGATGAAGAAGCCCCTTCACTCCCAGTAGCTGGGAGCTCGGCGGAGGCAGATCCTGTGCATGTATTGCTCTCCGGCACCACATAGAGATCAGATCGCGTATAATAGGAGGCAGGCAATTGCCCTTGCGCTTTGGCCTGAGCATAGTCCAAGCGTAGAGCCCTCTCTACCCGAACGTCGTGTTCGGAAAAGCTGTTGTACAGCGCATCGAAACTGGGGAGGCATTTCTCCCCTTCCGCCCAGGCGCGGAACGCCTGTTCTGCGTCTTCGACGCTTGCTTCCCTCAGGAGAACAATGGGAATCTCGCGGATTATTTCCACGAGGACACCGCGTGCCTGCTTCCCGAGGCGCGTCCGGTAGGATTTAACGGAATAATGTTTGGGCGTTAGTAGTCGGGCCCGGAGTTGGTTCCGAAGCGCAATTTCACGCGGCAGTATAGCCGCTGGACCAGGGGTATAGGAGGCTAAACCCCTCTTGACCGCGTTCTTAGCCCTCTTTTGAGGGTCGCGAGGTCCCTTCCGTGCCCGTCCGGCACGTCGGGCCTCTTGAAACAAGGACGGTTCATTGGTGGTTGCCTGTGGAAACCTGGAGTTATTACCCCTAGCGGGTAACGGTGGCGCACGAGTTATTGCGTTTTCCCAACGTGTGGGGAATGGGTTGGATGATTGATAGCGCCGTTCGGCGCTATCAACATGGCAAGCCGTTGGGGAGAGATCCCCAAGGGCGTCCACTTCCGATTTGTCGGAATAGTTTGCGTCCAGAGCACCGCTGAAGGTGTACAATGGACAGCCAGAGGTACTGGCGTTGGAGTTCTCCAACAAGATTTTGATTATTGCGTAAGCAATAGTCTTGATGGGGGAGGATGTAACGGGGTTACATTCGAGTTACATATAATGTTGGTGTACATGAGTACACCACGGTTGAGGTCAGTATTGACCGGTTTGAAAGGTTTTGAACCTTTGGTTATTTTAACCAATCAGGGCAGGGGCCCTTGGTTTGGTGGTGTGTCAGCCATCCACGTGTCGGTACACAGGTCTGTACACTACATTTTAGCTACGTACGAATTAGGAATATTCTACTTAGTATTACATATAGTTTATATTAGTTTAAATTAATTTAGGCTAATTACATATTAAATATATTCAGTTTACATTTTAGTCTAAAGTGCAGTCGCGCGACCTCGACCTCTCGCGCGTGCAGTGAGTGTCGTAGGTAAGAGGGAGCCCTCCCTTTACTTACATCCCGTAAAGGGAACACAGCCGTTAAGGCCAATTTAATAAACCAACCGGGGAATCTTGGCCTCAAGTAGGAGATCTCTCCTACTAAGCCCTTTACAAGGGCGTATAGGCTAAGTAGAGGTAGCTACCGCTTTAAGGAAGAGTCTTCCTCTGTGCGCTAGCCGCACCGTGCGTATACGCACCGGCTACAAATGAAGTGAGACCGTAGAACAACGGGCGTACATAGAAGAAGAGATGCACTCTGCGAAAGACGGTACTGTTGAAGCTAAACAAAGCCGAGAAGGTGAAGAAGAGGAACCCTATGAAACGGTGCCCGCCATTAGAGTTGAGCGAATGGCAGCGGCTCAGAATGATGACGATTGGTGTGGGAAGGTTATATCGTATTTGAAAGGAGAAGATGGCAAGATAAATTCCGCCAGCGAATGGAAAAGGGTAGCTCGGCATGCGATGATGTATGTATTGGACAGTAAAAATGTTCTATATTACGTAGCCTGCATACGAAGCAGAACTGAAGACCAAGTGTGGAGATTGGTAGTACCATCTATATTGCAAGAGGATGTGTTACATGCCTACCATGTTGAGATTGGTAGTGGGGCGCGTCAAGGGGTTGGAAAAATCTATGCTCGTATGAGGTCTAAGTATTATTGGAGAGGAATGTATGCCCATATCGAAAATTATATTGCAGCGTGTGAAGATTGTGCCACGGCTAAAGGAAAGCCAAAATACCAGGGGCGTACTAGTGGAAATATTGTGGCATCAAGACCTTTTCAGATTCTGGCCATGGATTTTGCATTTTCTCTACCTCAGACCACTATGGGTCATGAAGCTATATTGTGCTTTATTAGTTTGTTTTCTGGGTATGTGATCCATATCCCAATGAGCACCACTACAGCCCAGGATGTGGCAGAAGCGTACATGGTGGGAGTCTACAAGAGATTTGTAGCGCAAGAAACGCTAAGGCATGACCGAGACCCAAGGTTTATGAGCTCGGTGTTCAGGATATTTAATCGAATGCTGAAGCATAAACAAATACATACATTGGCATATCGACCGCAAGCCAACGGCAAACAGGAGATATCGGTGCATACAGTGATCAAGGCAATAAAGTGCTATATAACCGACCCAGAACAAAGAGACTGGGATGAATATGTAGCGACATTGGAGTTTGCTTTAAACACTTCAGTGGATTTACAACATCATCAAACTCCGTTATATTTGGTACATGGATGGGAGCCCCGAACCACGATGGAAGAAATGGTACCACCAAAGGATCAGTCTGTCACGGAAAAAGATGCACTGTAATGGAGAATAGATATGAATAAAAAGCACATGGAAGCTCAAGCGCAGGCAGCCATCATTCGAGAGCAAGTGGGTAAAGAAAGAGCCCAAAGTCATAACGAGAAAGTCAAGTCAAAGCTGTGGTCGACTACAAAAACCGCTTACCGCCCTGGAGAGTTAGTTTGGCTGTATCACGATTTGGTCAAGCCAGGGTTGGTGAGAAAGTTGGCTCACTTGTGGCATGGCCCATACGTGGTGCATGAACGGGTGAATGCTATGGTGTATCGGTTGGTGATACCAACAACTGAGAGTCGGATATTCCCACTAGTGCATATTGCTAGTCTGAAGCCCTATATCAGCAAGATGAGACGGCCCCGTGAAAAGATTCAGACTAAGGATGCGTTAGAGTTAGATGAAGCATTACTTCCGGAAGATTCCTGGTATGAATATGGCAGAGACGATGAATGGGAAGTGGAATGTATTGTGGATTGTTGAGTGAAACAGCGGACAAGAAACGAGCGTCGGGTGAAGGAATACCTTGTCAAGTGGAAGGATACCGAGGAGATGACGTGGGAGCCCGAAGACAACCTTTCTTGTACCATACTATTGTATGAGTTTGATGCGCAGCGAGCTTGGGAGAATCAGCATTCGCAGCTCAGACGGCAGAAGAGGACATCACTGAAGGGGAAGTGTAGAAGCCTCAACCGAGGGGAAGAGCGAAGATGAAAGACGACGGAAAAGATAACAAAAAGATAACAAGAAATCAAAACAAACAGGAAAACGAAACCCCAGAAGATGTAGCACATCCCTATCACGGACCCATGTTGGTTGTGATGAGTAGAATGCGGACCCGAGTTGGTTGCATTAAGGGAAAATCAGAAGAAACAAATACAAACAAAGAATAAAAGAAAGACGCATGTTTGAACATAATTGAAAGATGTTGGAATATGTGGATACATTACGTGATTAGATATGTTGAGTGGAGCTACACAGCTAAATAATGAAAATGATGTGGCGAGCGTGCGAAGAGATGCCTGTCAAGGCCAAAGAGGTAAAAAAACCTGTACCTCTCCCACATAACAAGACAGAACAACAATAAACCAGCGCAAGATCGTACGAAGAGATACCTAGCACGGTCCAAATGCTGAAAACCCTGTACATCTAACATAAAACAAGACAAAGTCACGACAAACCAGCGCAAGATCGTACGAAGAGATACCTCACGAGGTCCCAAGGGTGCAAAACCTGTACGGCGGCAACAAGATGATACGAAGAGATACCTATCACGGTCCAAAAGGTGCAAAACCTGTACATCTAACACAACATGATATGACTATGCCTGTTCGTCAACGAATCCCGTACGAAGAGATACCCAATGAGGTTCAACAGGTGCAAAACCTGTACGGAGAGGCACAAGGTGAGAAGAAAAAATAAGCAAGCCACAGCGGCAGTAAACCTGAGTGTCGATGGTGGTTATGCGAAGAAACACCTAGTTGGGGTGTTATCGGTGTGAAACCTGCATAACAACCACGAGAGACACAGAAGAAAAACGACGACTGAGCTTAAGCAGTAACAGCTGAATTTCAGTATGATGGGGCAGGAGCCGAATGTGTAAACTCGCCCTCAGCAGTGTAATGAGCGAGAGAAACACTTGTTACACTGAGAAGGGTGATACATATCAAGGGAAGAAGAAAAGATTAAATACTATGGTTGTAGGGAAGTTACCGGATGGAGCCATATATGACAAGTTACTGGAGTTCGGAGTAGAAATGTGGACGTTTGAGGACACGCGGAGCACCTGTGGAGGCTAAGCATGGTAATCTGATTTTGGATGAAATTATAATGGGATTTTCAATTGGATGGTCTTTGACCAATCACGTGATATCGGTTCGTCCACGATATGTTCGTCCACGACAGACCTGGAATAGTATGCAGATATATGTTCGCACCTGATTGGATGGCCTTTGGCCAATCAAGTGATATGTGTTCGTCCACGACATGCTCGTCCACGACAGACCTGGAATAGTATGCAGATATATGTCCGCACCTGATTGGATGGTCTTTGGCCAATCAAGTGATATGTGCTCGGCCACGACATGTTCGTCCACGACAGACCTGGAACAGTATGCAGATATGTGGTCGCACCTGATTGGATGGTCTTTGGACAATCACGTGATATGTGTTCGTCCACGACAGACTCGTCCACGACAGACCTGGAACAGTATGCAGATATATGTTCGCACCTGATTGGATGGTCTCTGGCCAATCACGTGATATTGGGTCGTCCACGACATGATCGTTTACGACATGACCGTTCACGACAGTAAATACCAGAATGTGATTGGTCTGAAAGGTGAGTATTAAAAAATAAATCACAGCGTTTGACTCGACAAAGAGCCGAGGATTCGCTTATGACGTGAGCGTTCACGACAGCCAACGTCACGGATTTGGTCAACCAGAAGAATAGTAGAAGCTTATATTATACCAGCGCTGGGCTAACTCAGTGACACATTAGTCTCAGAGGAGTTAACTTTTCGAGAGCCATCAAGCGATTCGATTGGAACGGTATAAGATGGATAACGTGGATATGGTACACACATTGTTGAGTCTGAAAGCGTCAGGAGGTCCAGCCAGTGGAGTAGAACACAACGAGGAAGAGGCCGACATCTCAGGAGCTGCCCCCCATAGTATTTCCGAACTACAACCTACGACTGAGCAAGACTATGCACATACATATTACCCTCCTGCATGGACCAACCGTGAGAAGGAAGAGTTGTTACGTATACAATGTGGGAGTAAGGATCGGACGAAGTCAGTTTCCAAGATAATTAACTCATACAATCAGCGATGTCAAGTAAACGGATGGACCAAGCGAACCGAAGCTAGTGTTGAGATTATGCTAAGGAGATTGGGATCTAAGCGAAAACGAGATAATGAGTGGACTGAAGAAGAGGTGAAGTGGTTAACAATTCTAGTAGAACAGAAGAACACGGCCATTCACATAGCTGAGCTATATCCGGTACAGTTCCCGCAAGCTAAGAAGATGCGCACCAAATCATCTATCAAAAATAAGATACGAGCCTTGCGCCAGGAGAATGTGAGCAAATCCCGGATAATATCGTATGGTGATGATAAACGAAGTGAATGCAGAAAAGGTGGTAGGAGGTGGACCCCACAAGATGATCTCATACTGAAAGAAGCGATCTAATGTGGAGAAATGGGTGTGAAACTAATTGCGAAGAAGCTACATGATACATTAAATACGGGCGGAGTTAAGTATACGCCGAGATCCTATGACGGGATCAGGCAGAGACTCCGTCGATTAAAATGTAGTGTACATCGCGTCGAGCATGCCGTTATAAGACCAGGTCCACAGTAGGAACAGGAAGTTTCTATGAACGTCGAGGAAGATCAAAGTATTATAGATCATGCGATACCAGAGAGCCCGAGTCCATCATCAGGAGAAGAAGGAGAGTCAGAAAGTGCGCAAGATGTTGTGTTGACTCAACTTGAATTACAGAAGATGGGTGCTGAAGATGTCAATATGTGTAAAGATATGGAGCTTGCAGGTACAGTGCAAGAAGTAAAAGAGACCAACTCCGGTGAAATCTCCGAAAAGCAAGAAATGGTGGACGAAAACACATTGGAACCAGCACTGAGTGAGGGACAAATTGACAGAACCTTAAACGATGATGGAGAATCAAAGCGAGACAACCCCATGGCCGTAGATTTCATAGTGTCGACGGAAGGTCCAAATTTAAGTCTTAGTGGAGGTAATGAAGAAGAGTCCGTGACCAATTAAGATGAGCTACCGTATAGACGAGATTTCGGTGTGCCAGACGAGGAGAATAAGTGCGTCTCGGGAGACGTAGACCTTCCTACAAGCATAACGCACGCCTATGAAGAGGTGTGTGAAAAAGTTCCGAACAACCCTATTCCTACGCCACCAGGGGTGGAAAGGGAATCAGAAACGACGGAAGATTTGGTGTTGAATCAATGTGAACTACAAAGAATGTCGGCTGAAGATATCAATATATGCAAAATTGTGGAGCTAGGAGAAGGTACATTGCAAGAAATAGAAGAGGCAAGCTCCGGTGAAACCTGCGAAGGTCAAAGGTCGGTGGATGATAAACTAGTGGTACCAGCACTAAGCGAAGAACAAGTTGACAACATTCTACCCGATGATGGAGAGACAAAACGAACCAACCCCACAGCCATAGATTTAACAGAGTTGACGGAAGACTCAAATTCAAGTCTTTGCGAAGGTAATAAAGAAAAGTCAGTGACTACAGGAGATGGGCTACCATATAGACGAGATCTCAGTGAGCCAGAAGAGGCGAATAATTGCATCTCCAAAGAGATAAATCCCACCACAAGCACAGTTCAGGACTATGATGAAGTATGTGGGGAAGTTATGAACAACCTTACTCCGATGACTGATATGAATACAGAAACACTCAAGACGGTTGTACAGCGGAAAGAAGAGTATCGAGGTTATACTTTTAAGGAAGGTTTGCTCACAGCAGAGTGTCGAGAGTTAGCGTGGCGAAGCGCATGTAAGCAAGGCTCAACGACAAGGCGAGTGATAACGTGGATGTCAGAATTGGAAAGGAATTGGTGTCAGGAAGTCGAAAAGAGCACTATCAACCCGGGAACTATCATTAGTGAGAGTCAGTCACTGGAGTTACACAAACAAATTGGTATGAGACGACAAATCAAATTTATCACCCCAGAGGATGCAAGAAACGTATTGTTTGCTGTCACGTTATTATTACGAGATTCAGCGTCTCTAGTGGCTTTCTTACGCGAATGTTGGGGTGGTGGTTATGGACCTTGCAGGGATGACTTGCGTAGTCTAAAATATGATGTGACAATACCACAATTTCATTACCAAGGAAGTTGCAGACATTGGTTATATGCAAAATATCGGGAGGTGTATGTGGATGATTTCATATTAGTAAGTGATTACCTCCTTACTATGTGCCTTGTGACACATCTAGATGCATATTGGGCCACCAACCCTGAGCAATACGACTGGATAACGGATGATGATGATGCAACCATCAAGCTTCAGGTGTTATCATACGGCATTGGGCAATGTTTAGCCAAACGATGGAATACTTACACCAATGATAGTGGCACAACTCATTTCATGCCGTTAATGAGAGGGGTTATGTACCTGCAAGTAGCTGGAAATGATACGCATGAACATGTAATACGAGTACAGAAGATATACAACGATGGGATTATGGACAATTATGTGTTCCACGAGGAAGAAACCTGGAATTTTTAGGTTGGGGGATAATATGTTCTGTAGGATTCAGACATATCATCCTAACCACAGCCCTGGGAGGACGTATTCACGAGAATATACATAAGTTACGATGGATACCCAAAACCAACATTATGAACTACATCCGAAGATTCGGAGTGATAGATAAGCTGACTAGAGATTCACCACCAGAGATTTTGAAACTGATAATTCGACGGGAAACTGTTCAATCGCTGAGAAGTTCATCAGTAATGGCTGATGCAAAACAAACACCAGTATATAAGACATTTCAGCGCAACTTGGATAGAGATCAAATGGAAGTGATCCGTGCAGCAATAGAGACGAAAGGGATAGTGTTGACTCGTGGCCCTTATGGATGTGGGAAGACATCCACAATTACGGATGTCGTACTGTCTCTATTGGCAATTTTTCCTTCATATCGGATTGCCATATTTTCCGAAACGAATGCAGCTATTGATGAAGATCTGAAAAGGTTGATGGATTCAAAGCAGTTGTACGATCAAGATATAGTTCGGCTGGGAGAAATAAAGGGCACTATGTTAGCGCCAGATGCTGAGAAGTATCTACGAAGGTTCCTTTCGGAGATATTACGACGAGAGCGACAATCATTGGAAGGGTATGTGAATCGGAAAGAGATAGCTCCCAGATTGAAATTAAAAGAGAGAGAAACATTGGGTGGGGCACGTGTGGTTGTTGCTACTTTGGCTCAATTGGGGCGACCAGATCTCTCGAACTTTCTCTATGACGTGATTATCAATGATGAGGGTGCACAAACAGCAGAAGTGGCATTACTGCAAGCTATTAGACCGTGGGTAAAAGTGATTATCTCAGTGGGAGATCCGTACCAGCTTTTTGCATACTCCCCTATGGATGAAAGAATGAAGCATCGATTCCGTGATGGCGTACGTCGTCATAAGATTACGTGGGGGTTGATACATTCCATGGAACATTACCGAGCGATGAGGAAGATATCACCTGCATTCCCTGGAGTTACCATGACGGCAGAATTTAGGAGCCATCCTATGATCACGAGATTGTTACAAACATTTTACCCATACACTATTCGAGATAGAGCCTATAATTCACAAGATTATTTGGCACCAATGCAACTGAAGCATATGGAAACACTTAATTGGGCAAAGCCGGATGACCGCTACCCTTCTCGGGTGAAGAAAATTTTGGGGGGACTGTGTGTCGTGTGGATTAGCTCTCAAGAATGGGTTGAAGAACGCGAGCGCACCATGTATAAGCATAGAAACGTTATTGAATTGGCAATAGTGGTAAATGTATTGGATGAAGTATGGTCGGCTTTACGGGCTGAGGCACGAAGATTGGGTATAGTTGTACAAAAGTCAGTTTTGATAATTTCACCATATCAAGACCAAGTCTCGGCTATGAGGAGAGAGTTGCGATATTTGAATGGAGTGTATGAAGAGCATTTAGATATCGAAGTAGCTACTACCGACTCTAGTCAAGGCCGAGAAGCAGAGATTACTATTGTTACGATGGTGCTTTCGCATACTATTGGATTTATGGAAGGAAACCCTTCGAGGTCGTTGGTATCACTCAGCAGATCATGTGATTACTTATTCATTGTGGCTGCACGATATGTATTCGAGCAAGATATAGATTGGGGTCGGATGATGGAAGTGAGCAGGAGGTATGATACTCCTTGTTTTGTCTCCACTATGACGGACATTGACGCACGTCAATATTTGAAGTGGGAGTAGAACAAACATTGGTTTTGACAGGAGAAATAAATGGATAGCTTGCTTTAGCTCGCTTACGCTGAAGCTGCGCAAGGGGCAGTTGTGGTGAAGTGGCTGAAGTTTATGTTGAATTGTATACGGAAAGTATACATAAAGAGTATATGGTGTCGTAGTCGGCCATGAAGTGAGTTTTCGGTATTGAAGCTAGTGCTGAAGTAACCAAGAAGTAAAAGGGGAACAAATACTGGAGGTAGATATAAGATTTCTTAATACTTTTAATATAATCAAATTTCTCCCTTAGTGACCAGTCGACCTCCACCCAACAAAACCTTCTCTCTAAACCTATACAAAAACTAAGTATAACCCGAGGACACCTTTAAGTGAACGCGTGTTAAAGCGTGATAAAGATCCTCTGCGATTACCTAAGTTAAGGGGCAGCCTGAGTGTTACCAGGAAGTGTCCATTTCCAGTAACTTTGTATTAAGGTTCGGACGTACGTATCAAGATCATGGGAAGTTTAAGCAAGAGAGGTGTATTGTATCGCTTCCTTGTGTTAGTCAGGTCGAAGCGGAGGAGAAACCGCCCGCTAAGAGTCATTCTGACTCTTTTTCACAGAGATTCGAGGCAGAGCTCTTAGCTATGTTGCAGCGGCATGGGCCTCTGATATGATTCCTGTGTGGAAGCACGGATCATATGAGGAAAAGATGTCCGAAAAATCCCCAGCGAGATAGTCGCTGGAAGGGGTCGAGGGCGGCAAAAAGGCCCTCGCCCAAGCCGTCGGGAAACGAAGGATCCCAGTAGGTGCGGGGCGCCCTACTGGGGGACCCCTCAGTGCTGTTAAGCCCCAGGGTAGGGGACGACAGCACAAAGTCTCGAGGGAAGCAGTGCTTTCTAGCACCGAGTTGATGTACCAGCCAGGTTTGCTGGTAGTCCTTGCGGACGTGAAAGGCTTTGATAAGCCTTGGAGAGTCCTGATAGATTCTGGAGCGTCTGACAATTATGTCAGACGAGCTTCTGTGGAGAAGAGTCGGCTGTATGCCGAAGCCCTAGAGGCACGTTCTCGTGACGTTGTCACGGTCCGTCTTGCGACGGGCGTACAGGTTTCTGTACCCAAGGTCTCGATTGACCTTAAGCTGAAGTTTGCAGACTTCGACAGCTTAGAATGTTGCCTAGTCCTGGATTTGGACTCGAGGTATGACCTCATTCTGGGCATGAAGTGGCTGGAACGCCACGAGCCATGGATAGACTGGAAGTCTAAGTCCATTGGCTCAACGCACCCGCGGTCGGGTGAAGCATTGGCGAGTCATGAGCCCACCTTTGCTCGATCGCAAAAGCGATTCTGGCGTGAGATGCCAGAGATTGGGATGTCTGAAATTATCATTACCAATGGCGTTAAGGAAGAGTTCCTTGACGAGGGGGATTCGGCGGTTAATCCCCGCGCCGATATAGGTGAGACTGGTGAGTCGCCAGTGATAGAAGTGGATTCCTCTGAGAGTAAGCGCGAGGCGATTAGAGAAGAGACCCGAAGCTCGTCTCTTCTACAGGTCGGAATTGATTCCGACCACGCCGTGTCCGGCGAACAAGTTGCGACTCCAGTGGTAGGGGTAGAGACCCCTGTGGTTAAGCGCGAGGCGCTTCCAAGCGAAGGGACCCGAAGTTCGCCTCTTTCGCACATCGGAAATGATTCCGATTACGCCGTTATAGGTGAGACCGGCGAGTCACCGGTGGTAGAGGTAGAGACCTCTGTGGATAGGTGCGTGGCGCTTCCAATAGATGTGGCAATTGACTCCCCCCATCTGGGTCCCGGGATGAGTCCCGAGGCCAGTAGTCAGCAGTCCTATCGGATGCTGAATAGTGTGACAGGTATTGTCCCAGAAGGCGTAAGCCTGTAACGGTTGCCTGGGGTAGGCGAACTGTTGTCGTTGGAGGAGATGTCCTTCAACGAGTTTGAGACTGCTTTGAAAGCAGATGAAATCGACAAGGTCGTCGTGTTGCGTCCGGAGGAGGAGTTGAACTCCTCATCTACGATGGACGAGTCAGTTTTTGGTGAGACTCAAACAGGCATTCAATGCCCGAAGCGGCCTCAAGATCCTCAAGGATACTGATGACCCTTACCATTCCCTATTAAAGGAATTTGGAGATGTCATTAGTGACAATCCGCCGATGGGGTTACCACCGGATCGGGGTGTCCGACATGAAATTGATTTGGTTCCTCGAACCAAATACTGCGTCACTAGGCAGTGGCCTCTCCCCAAGGAACAATGCGACGTCATCGACGCATTCTTAAAGGGGAAAGAAGAGGCAGAAATGGTACGGGAGAGCAAGTCTCCCCGCTCATCTCCCACTTTTTGTGTTCGTAAACCGAACGGAAAGTGGCGCATTGTGCATGCGTATAACAAGCTGAATGCGGCTACTGTACCCATGCAGACTCCGATTCCTCGGAAGGATGTCCTCCAGAACAATATGGCGGGCTGTACTGTGTATAGTGCCTTAGATCCGGTGGACGGTTATTATAAGGTGCTCATGCGAGCGTCCGATATTCCGCTGACAGCGGTTAGCACGCCTAGTCGCATGCTGTGGGAGTGGCTTGTTATGTCACAAGGGCTTTCAAATGCACCAGCGACTTTCAATCGCTTGGTGACTCAACTCTTCCGCCCTCATAGGAAGTACGCTCAGACGTACTTCGACGATATATCCGTCCATAGTCGTGCGGAAGGCGACTCGTCTGATGTTCAAACGCAACTGATACAACTTCGAGCTGTGATCGAATGTATGCGAGAGCATAAGTTATATGCGAACGCATCCAAATGTATATTTGGTGCTGAGGAAATTCCTTTCCTCGGATGCTTCATCGGTAAGGATGGAGTGCGGGCGGATCCCGCGAAGGTGAAAGCCATTGTAGAGTGGCCTTCGCCTGTAAATCTTAGAGATTTACGGAAGTGGATTGGATTAGCCAACTATATCCACAAGTACAGCGAGAACTACGCTGAAATGGCGAAGCCATTGACCGACCTTCTTAAGAAGGATGTTGATTGGTGTTGGAAAACTGAACACCAAAAAGCTTTTGAAGCGGTTAAGGGGAACTTGTTAAAAGCTCCCGTTCTTGCTCTCCCAGACTCTGGGAAACCATTTAGTGTCGTCTGCGACGCCTACGATTTCGCAATCGGATGTGCTTTGTAACGAGCAGACGATGCAGGAAGGGAACGCGAAATTGCGTTTGAGTCGAGGCAGCTTAAAGCTGCGGAACGGAATTATCCCGTTCATGACAAGGAACTACTTGCAATGAAGTATGCTCTTGTCAAATTTAGGGTTCACCTACTCGGCTTAAAGTCGTTCGTGGTTTATACTGACCGCGCGTCCTTACGGACAGCTACAAAGTCACCTCATCTCTCGCAACGGATGGCCCGTTGGTTCTACTTCTTTGCGGAGTACAACTTTGAGGTTAAGTATAAACCTGGCAAGCAGAACGTGCTTGCGGACACGTTATCGTGTCGTCCCGATTACGAGCTCGCTCACGCGACATTCGTCACCACATCTGTGGTGGATCTCATACTCCAGGTGTATGAGAAAGACCCACAATGTACGGCGCTTATCCGCGCGTTAGGTGAAAAGAGTCTTGGCTCGTCTGAGCCAACCCTGTCAAGTCGAGCTAGAGCTCGTTTACACCGTTACAGGTACTGTGACGGTCTGCTATTTTATAGCACGAGCGCGGAGGACACTCCGCGGGTGGTAGTTCCTCATAATGAGGAGCTGAAGTATAGAGTCCTCTTTGAGGCACATGACGCCCCTACCGGGGGTCATTTAGGTCGGGATAAGACCTACAGCGCTTTAAGCGCTTTGTATTGGTGGCCCAATATGTATAAGTGGGTCGGTGCGTATATACGCACCTGTGAGACGTGTCAGAGGGTTAAACCCTCTGCAAGTTCAGCTGCACCTTTGGCGAGCTTATCGGTTCCAACGGAGTGTTGGAAATCCATTAGCATGGATTTTATCTTCGGGTTTCCGAAGGATAAGGCCGGGAACACCGGCATATTGGTCTTTGTAGACCGTTTGAGCAAGATGGCTCACCTGGCGGCGGTGCCAGAGTCCACAGATGGACAAGGAACAGCAAAAGTGTTCCTAGACCGTGTCTTTAGACAGCATGGTCTACCCGATTCCGTTGTGTCGGATCGGGATCCCCGTTTTACGGGACAATTCTGGGGAGCGTTGTTTAAGGTGCTAGGCACCAAGCTCCCTCATGTCCACTGCGGATCATCCGAAGACGGACGGTCAGACGGAACGCGTTAATCGCGTTGTGGAGGATATTCTCCGGAGTTTATGTCCGGATTCTCCAAAGAATTGGAGTGAGATGCTCCCGATGGTTGAATTTGCTATCAACAATTCGGTACATTCATCTACGGGGTTTACCCCGTTTTACGTGAACGGATTGGTGAATCCGAGGGTTCCGTTAACGCCACGTGTGTGCGGCTTAGGGCTTGAGGGGGGAGTATTCCCCGATGTCAGCCCTGTATCTGTGCGAAATCACATCGATAATTTTTTATTGACGCGCCTTAGTGTCTTACGACACGTCTGCGATGCCATGGCGGAAAGCCAAGACAAGCAGAAGGAGCAAGCTGACCGAAAGGGACGGCGTAACAAAAAGGTATACAAAGTAGGAGAAAGTGTTTTATTAAACGCTAAAAATCTTCCTACACATGCAGTTTCAAATGTGTTGCGCAATAAACTGCGCCCCAGGTTTGTGGGTCCCTTTAAGGTATTAGCCCGAAAGGGCTTGTCGTACACCTTAGACCCCCGAAGGCGATGCGTACGCATCCAAACTTTTATGTGGGTATGCTTAAGCCATACCAGAACCCGGAGGCGGGTCCCCTCTCGGAGGAGGGTGAGAAACCGGATAGCCGAAAGGCGCAACAGGTCGGAACATCTCCGACAGGATTGATATACGACCCTGAAGCTCCGCAACGAGAGACTCGAGAGAGGCAAGTCGCTCCTCGATGCGTTCATTCGCACTCCCCTCGTTGCGGAGTTCTCCTGAGCGTCTTGGATGCGAAGGCTGTGCCGATCACAGCGCTCGTGGATGTCACGCCGCAATAGCGCGACCCCCTCCTCCAGTGCTCGATACGGAGGGTACTCCACATTATCATGTGGAACGCCTGATGGCACGCCGCCATCACCGGGGTGAGACCCAGTACCTGGTGAAGTGGAAAGGGTATCCACATTCCCAGATCTCGTGGGAATACGAGACTCCCCTGCGGCAGGATTGCCGTGACGTCGTTGACGCTTTCGAGCGGGAGAATCCCACTGAGAGTCAACTACCAAAGGGGCTGAAGAAGACCCTTCACTCCCAATAGCTGGGAGTTCGCCGGAGGCAGATTCTGTGCTTGGATTGCTCTCCGGCACCACATCGAGAGCAGAGCGCGTATAATAGGAGGCAGTAAATTGCCCTTGCGCTTTGGCCTGAGCATAGGCCAAGCGTAGCGCTCTCTCTACCCGAACGTCGTGTTCGGAAGAGCTGTTGTACAGCGCACCAAAACTGGGGAGGTGTTTCTCCCTTTCCGCCCAGGCGCGGAACGCCTGTTCTGCGTCTTCGACGCTTTCGTCCCCCAGGAGAACAACGGGAATCTCGCGGATAATATCCACGAGGACACCGCGTGCCTGCTTCCCGAGGCGCGTCCGGTAGGACTTAACGGAATAATGTTTGGGCGTTAGTAGTCGGGCCCGGGGTTGGTTCCGATGCGCAATTTCACGCGGCAGTATAGCCGCTGGACCAGGGGTATAGGAGGCTAAACCCCTCTTGACCGCGTTCTTAGCCCTCTTTTGAGGGTCGCGAGGTCCCTTCCGTGCCCGTCCGGCACGTCGGGCCTCTTGAACCAAGGACGGTTCATTGGTGGTGGTTTCCTGTGGCAACCTGGAGGTATCATCCCTAGCGGGTAACAGTGGCGCACGAGTTAGTGCGTTTTCCACACGTGTGGGGAATGGGTTGGATGACTGATAGCGCCGTTCGGCGCTATCTGTAGCCGGTGCGTATACGCACGGTGCGGCTAGCGCACAGAGGAAGACGCTTCCTTAAAAGCGGTAGCTACCGCTACTTAGCCGATACGCCCTTGTAAAGGGCTTAGTAGGAGAGTTCTCCTATTCGGGGCCAAGATTCCCGGGTTAGTTTACGACTTAGCCTTAACGGCTGTATTCCCTTTACGGGATGTATGTAAAGGGAGGACTCCCTCTTACCTACGACACTCACTGGCCGCGCGACCGGTCGAGGTCGCGCGTCTGCACTTTAGAGTGAAATGTAAACTGAATATAATTATTATGTAATTAGCCTAAATTAATTTAAACTAATATAAACTATATGTAATACTAAGTAGAATATTCCAAATTTGTACCTTGCTAAAATGTAGTGTACACACCTGTGTACTGACACGTGGATTGCTGACACACCACCACACCAAGGGCCCCTGCCCTGATTGGTTAAAATAAACCAAAGGCTCAAAACCTTTCAAACTGGCCAATACTGACCTCAACCGTGGTGTACTCATGTACAACAACACTCAATGTAACCCGAATGTAACCCCGTTACATTCTCCCCCATCAAGACTATTGCTTACGCAATAATCAAAATCTTGTTGGAGAACTCCAACGCCAGTACCCCTGGCTGCCCATTTTCTTTCTTTGTTGATAATTCCACGGCGACACCAGGGTGATATGCTACTCGTCCACATTCAATTTCAAATGGCGTAAGACCGGTAGAAGCACTCACCAAGGTAGCATGATCCAGTTCGATGGTTCCCAGCAAGCGAGACCAATCGGCGCCATGCTGCGCTGTCAAGCAGCGAAGAGAGTCTTCCAGCACCCGCTTTTGACGCTCCACTTGCCCGTCTGCTTGGGCTCTGTGAGCAGTCGTCCTATGAAGTTTAATGCCCAGGATATTCATCAGCGCTTGCCAAAAGGCTCCGGTAAACTTCGGATCACGGTCACTTATAATCACCTTGGGCATACCATGATGGCGTACGACCTAATCAAAGAAAACCTGCGCACAATCTACCGCATTCGCGGTAGTATGCGTCGGGGCGTAGCGAGCGCGTTTAGAAAGTAATTCGATCGCAACTTGAATACAGTTGTAACCATCCGACCTCGGCAACCCCGTAATATAGTCCAAACCCACATGCTCCCAGCATTCTGCTAGCACTTCAAGCGGAAGAAGCTTGCCCTTCTTTCTTGTACTTAGAACCTTGAACTTGCAGAATTCAAACAACTCTGGACATATTCCATCACATCAACTTCAAGTTCAGGCCATGTATACCACTGGCGCACCTTGGCTAAAGTTCGAGGTACTCCTGGATGAGCCGCACCGTCGTAAAACTCAGCGAGAATACTTGTACGTAGCTCGTAATCTTTAGGTACGCAAACTGGATCAACATCCTTCGACGTCTTCCTGTAGACAATGTTATCTTTCCAATACATGTCGTCGGCCGGAGTGGCATAGGCGGGATAATCCTTGTATGCTGACGCAAACATTTTTCTAGTACGATCCGATAGCGAGACTGTTGTTGAGTGTCGTTCCACCGCATTGACTGATATCGCACGCCAACTACTATTCACCCCCCGTGATTGGTCATCAAGGAGGAGCTGAAAATCATACGAACTACACAACGCAAGAGCATTGATAACCTTCTGCCGTTCTCCGAGGAGAAGTTGAGCCTGGCCGCACTCTCCTTTGCAATCATGAGCCACAACAGCACCAGCAGACAACGACATTATCTGCGGACGGTTTAGCCCTATGACAATGATCAATACCAACTCCACTGGTCGGCCGCTGGTTAGGAGCTTGTAGTATCGCGTCATCGGTTGGTACATGCCTTGATAGAGCGTCGGCAACAATGTTCTGCACCCCTTTTACATGGTGAAGATCGAAATCAAATTGCGAGAAGAAATCCAACCGGCGAGCGAGCTTGGGCGACACAGCGGGGTGATGCAGAAACCACTTGCACGCAATATTGTCGGTATACACGAGGAATCGACTACCATGGAGGTAGTGGCGCCATTTGGCGAGCGCCAACTTGATAGCATACAGATCCTTCTCGTGAGCTGGACAGTTAACCTCGTGCTGACCCAACTTTTTCGAATAGAACGCCACCGGATGATCGAAGCCATCGTAGCGTTGTGAAAGGACACCACCACAGCAAAGACGGGACGCGTCGGTCGTCACTACGAACAGCTTATCGAAGTCCGGTAATCGAAGAATTGGAGCTTGCTGTAAGGCTGCTTTGATAACAAGAAAAGCATTCTTCTGGTATGCTGTCCATTCCCAACGTTTGTTTTTCTTCACCAAATCACTCAAAGGTAACACATATCCGCGAAGCGACGAATAAACCGTCGATAATAACATGCTAAGCCTAAGAAACTTTGCAGTTCTTTGACTGTTGTTGGTTTTTTCCACATTTCAATTGCCATCGTTTTCTTTCGATCCACTTCAAGACCTTCATTAGAGATCGTGTGGCCGAGAAAGTTGACCGATCCAGGAGAGAATACACACTTCTCACGCCGAGCGTAGAGCTTCTCGCGGCGCAAGATATCAAAAACAGTACGTAGGTGCTTCACATGGTCTTCATCGGATCTCGAAAACAAACAGATGGCGTCGAGGTATACCACGACAAAATCCAAATTCGCAAATATCACGCGCATGAGTCTGGACCAAATACCTGGCATACCAGCCACACCCATGGGTGCCACGCACCATTGGTATGTCTCACGAACCGTCCTAAACGCTGTGTACGGCCTTGTCGACGGTTTTACTCTCATCTGGTGGTATCCTTGCGCCAAGTCTATGACACTGAAAACGCGCGCATGCGCCATCTGATCAAACAGTTGTTCGATGTTTGGCAGAGGAATCTTGGGAATCAGCGTCTGGCTGTTAAGATACCGGTAGACCATGACCCATCGTATTGCAGACGTTGGGTCTCCACTTCGAATCCACTCTGCTTGACTTTGCATTTTACCTGTTCGCGGGTCGCGTTTTGGGATTTCAAAAACGTTCGACACCCATGGTGAGCCGCTTATTTCAATCCATTCTTTTGATAACACGTCGTCCACGAAAATCGCCTCTTGCTCCGTTTTCGATAATCAAAAGGGTGCACGGGTGCTTGGCCGTGCATCCGGCTTCATGTTTAATTCAAATTCGACGCGACGCTCGGGCGGCAATCAAACGGGTAGTTCGTCGGGAAGAACATCACGATACTCGTCTAGCAGGCACGCAACTTCTGTTGACTCGTCCTTCTGGTCGTCGATAGCCGTAACCTTTACATGATAAAGGTCGTACTGGATTTCCTGCGTCGCCAGATGATTGTCCGAATTACCATCCCATGGCAAGTCACCATCTTTCGCATGATCGTCCATTATATCGAAAACTTTCATGGACGAGACCGTGATGGCATGCGTTTGCCAATCAATGGACGGATTGAACCGTGTCAGCCATGGCTTCCCCAGGATGAGATCGTGCGTGACGGGAAGACGATATTCAGTGAGAGCAATCGAGTCGAAATTCATGCCATCCATCTCCACCGTAGCGTGGGCTGCACGCAGCGCATGTTGGGCCGAATATAACCATCAAAACTCTCCACAGAAGCGACATGCTCGGTGACAGGATCATCAACTATACCTGGACGAATGAGATTGTGGTTCGCACCACAGTCGATCAACGCAATCCGTTCGCGTCCGTTGATCAAAAGTTTCTTCCGAATCAGACGATTTCCTTGTTCCGTCGACACTTGCGACTCCAACCGTGCCATATTCATCGTGTAACTCCGAAAAGACATCGATTCATCCATCTTGGAATAATCAAGACTTGGTGTACGAATTCGAACTGAATTTACCACACGACGGGGACCATCCTTACGCCGACCCCGGGAGCTTTTGACATGACAATCATTCATGCGATGACCCGGCTTCTTGCAGCGGAAACACAAATTCTTTCGGCGTCAGTCTTCTCTTGATGGTTGCCGCATGTGGACGTTGTCGATTTCCATGGGCTCTGCCAAATTCATTACGCGATCATCACGTCGGGTCATCCAAGGCTGCGTGTGTGATCGCTTAAATTCCAACGCGACGGAAATAGCATTGGACACCGTGGCGCATCGACGATAAGACACCTCTTCTCGGGTACTCGTGACCAGGCCATGTACAAACCAATTGATTTGATCAATCTATGACATGTCTTCCACTTGACAGATGATAGTGCGAAAACGTGACACTTAGTCCTCCAGTGCATTACAATTGGCTTGCTTCAGACGAAAGAGTTCCGCAAGAAGGCGCTCCTGGAGGTCAGGCGGAATAAATTCAGCTAGCAGCGCGTCGGCAAGTTCATTCTAAGTCGTGAACTGGTCTTGGTTGAACGTAAACCAGGCAGCTGCTTGACCGTTCAAATTCGACGCCACCATAGCAATGAGTCGTCCTTGGTTTGTACTGTCTTGGACATCAATGTTTTTTGCGCTGAATTACAACTTGACTTGTTGTAGGAAAACTTGCAGCGGCTCACCCACGCGACCGTGTTATGTTGGCATGGAAATGCCCTCAACGCGCTTCTCGACGGTCGACCGACCGGAGCTTAACTTATCCAGCACCACACGCTGGTGCTGCAACAACTGCGCCATCTCATGTTGTTGTGTTGCCATCATCTCGGCCATCCTAGCGAGGGTCGTCATGGCATTAACATCAGGCGACACAGGAACGCCTGTACCCGCGAAATCATCGTGTTTCATCTCCATAGAATTTCTTACAGGCACCGCCTGCGACGTACGAATTTCTTGCTTCCTCACAGAGGACTAGTGTGGCCACCACTGCCGCTGGATTAGATCTCTTCTTCCGGCTCGCGGGTCCTGTTGACCAACAAGTGCTACCAAATGTCGACGTCTGCTAATCGACTTGGTGAGACGCAGAAGTATAGAAGGCGTTGAAAAAGTAAAGAGTAAATTGCATAATGAATTAGTTTGGTTACCTCTTCTTGTTGCTTCTCTTCTACGCCTAGTGCCTCGCCCTAGACTACAACACCTAAAATGCAATAAGCAACACCCATGATAAGATGGCGACATCCATACCACCAGTGTACGTACTCATGATAAAATGGTGACATTCATACCACCAGTGTACTTACTCATGCGTGCGATGACGATGAGCGACAGAAGCTGGCTTCATCTGGACGGCAGAGCGCTTCGTCATCTGGTGTCCAGCACGCTTTATAACTGGACCTTGACCATCTGCTGCTTGGAGCTGACATAATACATCGTCTTTTGCAATTGCTTTAAAAGGTCATTGAGTCACATAGAGTTACCCAATGTCAAGAAACTTTTGACGTGGTGCTGCTAGCTAGCCGATAATAATCGCCCGTCTCACTTTGTTTGCAACACGAGCGATTTTACAAGCGGATGTGAAACTGATGACACGTGATCAAGATGATCATAATTGCGTAATCTACTCATCTTCATCCATCGGAGCGTAATTATCCAGTGTGTAACAAGGAAATTCTTGAATGAAATACGAACTGGCTAAATTTAAGATTCATTTTTTTATCAGGTGATAGATATTCTTGAGAAAGATGCGGTAAGTTTACAGCCGTGTGTGAAGCGCATGTCAGGTGTAAACCACATCCTCATGCATGGCGGTAAACTTACCGCATCGTTACCACGGATAACAAGATAGTTGTCATTTTTTGCAGAATACAACTTCACGGTTGAATACAAACTGGGAAGATTAAAAAGTGGTATAGGATGTGCTATCATGTAGGCGTGATTAAGATCCTAAATCGTTCGTAAGCGAGTTTATCAGCTCAATAAATCTCGATGCACTTCACCGGGTTTGCTATTTGTATGAACGGTAAAAGACGCATACGATGGACTCGTTTATTTTTGATTATTTAAGAAATCAATCAAAAAAAAAATGAATACCTTCCCGAGTTCGTACGCCCAACGCCCGGTCTGCTGGTGAACAGCACAACCAAACACAAAAGTCGCATAGCTGTTCCCAACAGTGATGATCTCAAGCATGAAATCATGTTGGAAACTCACGATGAACTAATAGCATGTAGCCAAGAAACTTGGGATAAGTCAAGGTCTCCTTCGCAAGATATTTTCTTTCCTCGATGTGACTTCGGCTCAATGGATAAGTCGTTACGTTCTTTCTTGATGAGAATCAAGACTTGTTGAAGGCGAATCGTGCCCTTCAATAAAAGATTGATCGGAACAGACAGAACATGAGCGACGGGTAAGTTCTCACAACAAGTTAAACTCAAACTATAGATCCAATATGGCCGATCTGAATTTCCTCGACATCGTCGCGGGGACTCCACTCGCCGTCGTGGTGAGTAAAAGCTTAAGGTTTAGTTGCTTGACATAGAATGCCGAGTATAGCCGCATTGATTCTCGAATGCCTTAAATGTAGGCAAAATTTTCTGATCTTTTTTAACCATAAGAAAAGGTTCAATGAACTTAAGCAGCAAATTTCTGCTTGGAAGTTGCTGATTGCGTGTAGTCGTTTTAGCATCACTACTGAACCGGTTTTGATCGTACTTTTTTGTTTTTGTTCTCTTCGATCAGCATTGATTCTTCTGCTTGTTAAACGCAGAGGCAATTCGTCTTTAACCTAGCTTATTATAGCTTGTTGAACTAACACAGAGTTGTCTACGGCTTTATTAGCAGTAGATTTATTTTCTTGTCAAACGGCCACTTGAGAAGCAGATGGATACTCAGCGTTTAATATTTCAGCCGTTTCGGCCGGAACTAAAATACTTACATTATGATGGAGTCTGTTCCTATTCCCACTTCATGTTCTTATATCTGCTCCTACCATGATGACGGGATTTGAGATATATCAACCGCTGCGACAGCTGTAGGACGGTCTATATTGTAACGTCTACTGCTATACTACCCGTAGGCGCGTCCAACATGCATTTGCAAGTTGCCACAGAAACTTGTATATGCTTGCATTTACTCGCCAGTAATTTGAGCTCGTCCCTCCTCAACATAGATTCTGCGTACCGCCAACTAAAGCTTTGCTTCGTGGTTGCCATACGACATTCACGTAGAAAGGTGTATCCCTTTGTAGAACTTGCTTCGAGATGATTGAAACCAGTGAGGCATTGCTCAGTTTTAAACAGAACGCAGCATCTCGCCTAGAACGCGGTTAATATCTGTCCAACCGTGAGAATGTTTCTTACCAGAAACGTTCCGTAAATCTCGGATCCCTATTTAAGATAATGTTCTCTGGCATTCCATGTAAACGAAATACCGTATCGACGAATATCCGCGGTGTTTGCGCAGCAGTAATGTTCGACGACGCTGCAGTAAGATGTGCCATCTTCCGTGAATCGGTATACTCGGTCTACAGAGACCAAGATACCTCTCTTGATTTCGGTCGGGCGGAAGACCGAAACCAAGTTATTGAGATGAACTTCCGCCACTCCGTAGGGAAATCAATAAAATATTTCTGGTATGAGAAAATCGATAATTAATGCTTTATCAGAGTAATCAGCAGATATTATAGTCGTGCGTGCGCATATTGCGCAACCTTTCGCCCTGGCATTTTTTTCAAGCTTGTACGTACTTGTGTACTCACTTGTTCTGGTTCCACCAGTAAAAATTTCGTGTGAGAGTTGCGTATTTATTCTCCCAGCCTTGATGTCCCAATATTATGATACTCGAACTTGATTTCGTGTTGAGATTGTCATCGACGGGAACAACTATGCGACCGTCATTTTCTTGGTCTGAGCTATAGCGGCAGACCATCGTGCAATCGGTAAGGCACGCTTGCTCTTAAAAACTCTAGAAATTCTGCGCGTTTCTTTGCTAATTAATTGTTAAGAATATATCCATAGACGAGTCTCTTTGTCCCTCGTATGCCTCATGTACTTGCAGTGCAACGGACTGTGTTTTCACCGATCATATCTGTTACGAACGGTTTCGTCTCTATATGATAGTGCACATATTACCGGTTTGTACTCAATCGTGAACTTGTATTCTTTAAAGATTATGACAACCTTCCTGCAATTCTTCGGGAAATATGTGGTGAGTTTAGGGTCGTGCGTAAAGCCCATGGACAGTATAAACCATAAAGTTTCATCTCCCAATAGATATATTCAAACTTTCGCCAGTGCATACTTTATAACAAGGTGTGCAAATCGGATTGAACCCAACTCATGCGATTGATAACATGTCACGTGAACACGATCATCCCGATGTGTTGAATCATTGCAAACCCGACTAAAAATCGCCCACGTCGCAAACGACACGAAACGGGCGATTTATTATCGGCTATCGCTATCACTGGTGCTTCGGTCAAGCTCCGCTGACCGCATCGAAGGTTTCTGACATTGGTTATTCAAATTCGATCGAACGTCATTCTTAAGCATCTGCAAAAGAGAGTGTATTATGCCTGTATAATTGCATGAATATTTATGCAAACATTTTGCTAGCCCAAGGGGTATATAAGTTCCTGGACGTTTGTTTGGCTCAGGCCATTAAAAGGCCACCCTTATCTTCTGCAAGCTCCGTTCTTGCTGACAAAGCAGCGAATTGGTATCTCAGATGAATTTGACGAAGTTCACATAGCGGTTATTCTTACTAATGAGCTCTAACACTTAGCGTATGTACCGTTTATGCACTTCGACGTAGCTTTTATCGTATTCACCCCCTTGCTATGGACGAACCCGTTATTAAAATAACTCGGTACAAATTACCGCACTGGAGTTAAGAGATATGTAAGACTTTTGTTGAATGTTTCAGGAGCGTTCTTCAACTTGTGTGGCATAACTAGCCACTCTCAAAGCATTCTACTAGGTGTTCCTACCGCCGTGTGAGGGATATACTTCTCAAGCATAATGCTTTGATAAAAATCTGCTCAAATCGAGAGCAGTGAAAGCAGTGCTCTCGCTCATGCCACCTATAATTACACCTTTCGTAGGTTTCGGTGTTTGCGCCGGTATCTATGCTGCGTTCAGCTTATTATAAGCATGAACGATTCGCCAGCCTCCTCTGGATTTCTTAATGCAAAAGACGTCTTTATCTTTTGGGTCGGATGAGATCTCTTTGACCTGTTTGTGGCCATGACTGCCTACCGTGGTAACGTAACTATCTTCGCGGGGACACTGGCTGTCTACCATTTCCTCTTCACGCAGCTGTTTTTCTACTGTGTATACTGACTATTGTTAACGGATGTATCTTCCGTTCAATTATCAGTTCAGAGCTGGCGGTGCCATCGCTAACCATCAGTCTTTCTCACGCTGCGTGTAACGGGGTTACATTCAGTTACGTTAGTGTATGTAAATACACAACGGTTAAGGTCAAGTATTGGCCGGTCCGAAAGGTTCGGACCGATTGGCTGTTTTAGGCAATCAGGGCCGGAGCCCTTGGTGAAGGCGTGGCAGCCTGCCACGTGTTGGTACACAGGTGGTGTACATTACATTTTGGCTAGGTACGGATTAAGTAAGCTCTACCTAGTATTGCATATAGTTTACATTAGTTTATTAAGTTAGGCTAATTATATATTAAATAATAAATCAGTTTACAATCTACACTATATCCTGCAGACTCACGACCCGGAACGGTCGAGCGTGCAGTGAGTGTCGTAGCAGGGAGCACCTCCCCTAGCAACCCCCTACTAAAGTAAGCCTTAGACTAAGGCGTTAGCGTACGCTAACAGTAAACTCAGGGAATCTTGGCCCCGAGTGAAAGAGCAATCTCACACTAAGCCCTTAGATCAGGGCGTATCGGTTAAGTAGCAGCGTATCGCCGCTTAAGGAAAGTCTTCCTCTGTGCTCTAGCCGCACCGTGCGTTTACGCACCGGCTACATTTCACGACCGCAAGGACGACCACCAAACCTGGCTGGTACACCAACTCAGAGCTAGAAAGCACTGTTTCCCTCGGGGCTTTGTGCTGTCGTACCCTACCCTGGGGTTTAACAGCACTGAGGGATCCCCCAGTAGGGCGCCCCGCACCTACTGGGAGCCGTCGTTTCCCGACGGCTTGGGCGAGGGACTTTACCCGCCCTCGGCCCCTTATATCGAGTGTCTCGCTGGGGGGGGGGGGGTTCGCGGACATCTGTTCCGCAGATGATCCGCACTTCCACACTGGAATCAACTTAGCGGCCCATGCCGCTGCAACATTGCAAGGAGCTCCGCTTCGAAGCTCTGCGAAAAGGAGTCAGAGAGACTCCTAGCGGAAGGTTTCTCTTCCGCTTCGACCTGACCAAGGTCCATGGGCTCGGGACCCACCTTAGAGGTTCGAAAGTTCCTTTCGGCGTTAAACGTTATCTTAAACGCCTCCCCCAGGGATTGGGGTCGGCATCGGAAGAGATCCGAACGTGTTGGCTCTTCTTTCAGGCCTCCCATGAACACGGGAAAGGACACTTCGTCCGAATACGCTTTCGCGTACATCCCTGCCAACAGGGCCTTAAGTTCTGGGATGTATGTCTCCAAGTCCCTAGTGCCCTGACGGCACCTCTGAAACGCAAGCTGATTCTGGAAAACCAGATCCGGCGTAGCGTACATGTCCATAAGCTTTCGCTTAAGGACTTCCCAGGTCGGGAACACGTTCGTGACCGAATCCGGACACGTAAACGCCCATGTGCGGGCTTTGCCCGTAAGATGGGTTAGTGCAAGTCCCACTTGCAAGTGATCCCCGATCACATTCGCTGTGGTGAAGGCCGTTTCGACAGGCTCGCGAAGCCACACATAAAGGTTATCACCTTTTTCACCGGTGAATTCCTCTATCTCAAAGGATAACGGAGGGCGCACCCCCGTAGTCGTGTAGTGACTTCCACGAAAATTCGTCTCACGGGCGATGAGGGCGTTAACCCTCTCACGCACGGTATCAAGACCCTGCTCCACTAGGATGTGCATTGCCATCCTCACCCAATATGGGTACCAGCTTAAATGCTTCTTGTTGGACGGGGATTAGCTTACCCCAATCGTCCTGATTCATCCTTTGAAGAGAATGCCGTCTACCAACACAGGTGTTGGATTGACTTCTAGTGATACTAGATGTATCCGATGCGTAAGCGCACGGTGCGGCTAGATCACAGAGGAAGACTTTCTTTAAGCGGTGATACGCCGCTACTTAGCCGACACGCCCTAATAAAAGGGCTTAGCGTGAGATTACTCTCGCTCGGGGCCAAGATTTCCCCATTTTCCTGTTAGCGTACGCTAACGCTTTAGCTTAACGCTTCCCTTAGTAGGAACTGGCTAGGGTAGGCACTCCCCTGCTACAACACTCACAGCACGCTCGACCTTTCCCGGTCAAACGTCTAGCTGGCTAGTGTATAAAATGGAAACTGATTTATATTTAATACGTAATTATCCTAAATTAATACTAATGTAAACTATATGTAATACTAGGTAGAACTTACTTAATTCGTACCTAGCCAAAATGTAATGTACACCATCTGTGTACCAACACGTGGCAGGCTGCCACGCCTTCACCAAGGGCTCTTGACCTGATTGGTTAAAACAACCAATAGGTCCGAACCTTTCGTACCGGTCAATACTGGACCTCAACCGTTGCGTATTTACGTACACCAACGTAACTAAATGTAACCCCGTTACATTAAAGGCTTTGATAAGACTTGGAGAGTATTGGTAGACTCTGGAGCGTCTGAAAATTATGTCAGACGGGCTTCTGTAGAGAAGAGTCGGCTGCATTCCGATGTAACGGGGTTACATTCGGGTTACACTGAGTGTACATGAGTACACCACGGTTGAGGTCAGTATTGGCCGGGTTGAAAGGTTTCGAAACTTTGGTTATTTTAACCAATCAGGGCAGGGGCCCTTGGTGTGGTGGTGTGTCAGCCATCCACGTGTCAGTACACAGGTGTGTACACTACATTTTAGCTAGGTACTAATTAAGAATATTCTACTTAGTATTACATATAGTTTATATTAGTTTAAATTAATTTAGGCTAATTACATATTAAATATATTCAGTTTACATTTCACTCTATTTTGCGGACGCGCGACCTCGACCTGTCACGCGCGCAGTGAGTGTCGTAGGTAAGAGGTAGTCCTCCCTTTACTTACAGCCCGTAAAGGGAATACAGCCGTTAAGGCTAAGTCGTAATCTAACCCGGGAATCTTGGCCCCGAGTAGGAGAACTCACCTACTAATCCCTTTACAAGGGCGTATCGGCTAAGTAGCGGTAGCTACCGCTTTAAGGAAGAGTCTTCCTCTGTGCGCTAGCCGCACCGTGCGTATACGCACCGGCTACATCTGGTAGCACTTGTAGTCAATCCAACACCTGTTTTGGTAGACTAGGCATCCTCTGCAAAGGATGAATCAGGACGATTGGGATAGTTTGATCCTCGTCCAGCAGGAAGCCTTTAAAAGGCTGTTACCCTTAACGGGGGAAGAAGGCATGAAGCTCCTAGTGGAGCAGGGCCTTGAGGCCGTAAAGTCAAGGGTAAATGCCCTCATCGCTCATGAGGCGAGCTGTAGTGGAGGTCATTCCACGAGGGTGCGCCCTCCCTTATCGTTTAAGATAAAGGAGTTCACCTGAGAGAAGGGTGACAAACTTTACGTTTGGTTACGAGAAGTCGAAACGGCCTTCACCACAGTGAACATGACCGCTGATCACTTGCAAGTGGGACTTGCGTTGACCCATCTTACGGGCAAAGCCCGTACATGGGCGTTTACATGCTCGGAGTCAGTCACGGACGTGTTTCCAACATGGAAGGTCCTTAAGCAGAAGCTCATGTACATGTACGCAACGCCTGGTATGGTTTTCCAGAATCAACTGGCGTTCCGGAGGTGCCGTCAAGGCACTAAGGACCTGGAGATTTATATCCAGGAGCTTAAGACCCTGTTGGCAGGGATGTACGCGAAGGCGTACTCGGACGATGTGTCCATCCCCGTCTTCATGGGAGGCCTGAGAGAAGGGCCAGCACGTTCGGAATTGTTCCGATGCCGACCCGAATCCCTGGAGGAGGCATTCAAGATGGCGTTCAACGCCGAGAGGAATTTCCGTTCCTCTAAGGTGGGTCCCGAACCCATGGACCTGAGTCAGGTCGAAGCGGAGGAGAAACCTCCCGCTAAGAGTCATTCTGACTCTTTTTCACAGAGATTCGAGGCAGAGCTCTTAGCTATATTGCAGCGGAATGGGCCTCTGATATGATTCCTGTGTGGAAGCATGGATCATCTGAGGAACAGATGTCCGAAAATACCCAGCGAGACACTCTCTACAAGGGACCAAGGGTGGGGAAAAGCCCTTGTACAAGCCGTCGGGAAACGACGGCTCCCAGTAGGTGCGGGGCGCCCTACTGGGAGACCCCTCAGTGCTGTTAAGCCCCAGGGTAGGGGACGACAGCACAAAGCCCCGATGGAAGCGGTGCTTTCTAGCACCGAGTTGGTGTACCAGCCAGGTTTGCTGGTAGTCCTTGCGGACGTGAAAGGCTTTGATAAGCCTTGGAGAGTCCTGATAGATTCTGGAGCGTCTGACAATTATGTCAGACGAGCTTCTGTGGAGAAGAGTCGGCTGTATGCCGAAGCCCTAGAGGCACGTTCTCGTGACGTTGTCACGGTCCGTCTTGCGACGGGCGTACAGGTTTCTGTACCCAAGGTCTCGATTGACCTTAAGCTGAAGTTTGCAGACTTCGACAGCTTAGAACGTTGCCTAGTCCTGGATTTGGACTCGAGGTATGACCTCATTCTGGGCATGAAGTGGCTGGAACGCCACGAGCCATGGATAGACTGGAAGTCTAAGTCCATTGGCTCAACGCACCCGCGGTCGGGTGAAGCATTGGCGAGTCATGAACCCACCTTTGCTCGATCGCAAAAGCGATTCTGGCGTGAGATGCCAGAGATTGGTATGTCTGAAATGATCATTACCAATGGCGTTAAGGAAGAGTTCCTTGACGAGGGGGATTCGGCGGTTAATCCCCGCGCCGATATAGGTGAGACTGGTGAGTCGCCAGTGATAGAGGTGGATTCCTCTGAGAGTAAGAGCGAGGCGCTTAGAGAAGAGACCCGAAGTTCGTCTCTTTTACAGGTCGGAATTGATTCCGACCGCGCCATGTCCGGCGAACAAGTTGCGACTCCAGTGGTAGGGGTAGAGACCCCTGTGGTTAAGCGCGAGGCGCTTCCAAGCGAAGAGACCCAAAGTTTGTCTCTTTCGCACGTCGGAAATGATTCCGACTACGCCGTTATAGGTGAGACCGGCGAGTCACCGGTGGTAGATGTATAGAGACCTCTGTGGATAGACGCGTGGCACTTCCAATAGATGGGGCAATTGACCCCCCCCCCACCCATCTGGGTCCCGGGATGAGTCCCGAGGCCAGTAGTCAGCAGTCCTATCGGATGCTGAATTGTGTGACAGGTATTGTCACAGAAGGCGTAAGCCTGGAACGGTTGCCTGGGGTAGGCGAACTGCTGTCGTTGGAGGAGATGTCCTTCAACGAGTTTGAGACTGCTTTGAAAGCAGATGAAATCTACGAGGTCGTCGTGTTGCGTCCGGAAGAGGAGTTGAACTTCTCATCCACGATGGACGAGTCAGTTTTGGTGCAAACCAAACAGGCGTTGAATGCCCGAAGCGGCCTCAAGATCCTCGCGGATCCTGAGGACCCTTACCATTCCTTATTAAAGGAATTTGGAGATGTCATTAGTGACAACCCGCCGATGGGGTTACCACCGGATAGGGGGGTCCGACATGAAATTGATTTGGTTCCTGGAACCAAATACTGCGTCACTAGGCAGTGGCCTCTCCCCAAGGAGCGATGCGACGTCATCGACGCATTCTTCAAGGGGAAAGAAGAGGCAGGGATGGTACGGGAGAGCAAGTCTCCTCACTCATCTTCCACCTTTTGTGTTCGTAAACCGAACGGAAAGTGGAGCATTGTACATGCGTACAACAAGCTGAATGCAGCTACTGTGCCCATTCAAACTCCATTCCTCGGAAGGATGTCCTCCAGAACAATATGGCGGGCTGTACTGTGTACAGTGCCTTAGATCCGGTGGACGGGTATTATCAGGTGCTCATGCGAGCGTCCGATATTCCGCTGACAGAGGTTAGCACGCCTAGTGGCATGCTGTGGTAATGGCTAGTTATTCCACAAGGGCTTTCAAATGCACCAGCGACTTTCAATCGCTTGGTGACTCAACTCTTCCGCCCTCATAGGAAGTACGCTCAGACGTACTTCGACGATATATTCGTCCATAGGCGTGCGGAAGGCGACTCGTCTGATGTTCAGACGCATATGATACACCTTCGAGCTGTGCTCGAATGTATGCGAGAGCATAAGTTATATGCAAACGCATCCAAGTGTATCTTTGGTGCTGAGGAAATTCCTTTCCTCGGATGTTTCATCGGTAAGGATGGAGTGCGGGCGGATCCCGCGAAGGTGAAAGCCATTGTGGAGTGGCCTTCGCCTGTAAATCTTAGATATTTACGGAAGTGGCTTGGATTAGCCAACTATCTCCACAAGTACAGCGAGAACTACGCTGAAATAGCGAAGCCATTGACCGACCTTCTTAAGAAGGATGTTGATTGGTGTTGGAAAACTGAACACCAAAACGATTCTGAAGCGGTTAAGGGGAGCTTGTTAAAAGCTCCGGTTCTTGCTCTCCCAGACTCTGGGAAACCATTTAGTGTCGTCTGCGACGCCTCCGATTTTCAGACGATGCAGGAAGGGAACGCGTAATTGCCTTTGAGTCGAGGCAGCTTAAAAGCTGCGGAACGGAATTATCCCGTTCATGACAAGGAGCTACTTGTAATGAAGTATTCTCTTGTCAAATTTAGGGTTCACTTACTCGGCTCAAAGCCGCTCGTGGTTTATACTGACCACGCGTCCTTACGGACAGCGACAAAGTCGCCTCATCTCTCGCAACGGATGGCCCGTTGGCTCTCCTTCTTTGCGGAGTACAACTTTGAGGTTAAGTATAAACCTGGCAAGCAGAACGTGCTTGCAGACGCGTTGTCGCGTTGTCCCGATTACGAGCTCTCTCACGCGACATTCGTCACCACATCTGTGGTGGATCTCATACGACCGGCGTATGAGAAAGACCCACAGTGTACGGCGCTAACCAGTGCGTTAGGTGAAAAGGGTCTTGGCTCGTCTGAACCAACCCTGTCAAGTCGAGCTAAAGCTCGTTTACACCGTTACAGGTACTGTGACGGTCTGCTATTTTATAGCACGAGCGCGGAGGACACTCCGCGGGTGGTAGTTCCTCATGATGAGGAACTGAAGTATAGAGTCCTCTTTGAGGCACATGACGCCCCTACCGGGGGTCATTTAGGTCGGGATAAGACCTAAAGCGCTTTAAGCGCTTTGTATTGGTGACCCAAAATGTATAAGTGGGTCGGTGCGTACATACGAACCTGTGAGACGTGTCAGAGGGTTAAACCCTCTGCAAGTTCAGCTGCGCCTTTGGCGATCTTATCGGTTCCAACGGAGTGTTGGAAATCCATTAGCATGGATTGTATCTTCGGGTTTCCGAAGGATAAGGCCGGGAACACCGACATATTGGTCTTTGTAGACCGTTTGAGCAAGATGGCTCTCTTGGCGGCAGTGCCAGAGTCTATAGATGGACAGGGAACAGCAAAAGTGTTCCTAGAACGTGTCTTTGGACAGCATGGTCTAGCCGATTCCGTTGTGTCGGATCGGGATCCCCGTTTTACGGGACAATTCTAGGGAGCGTTGTTTAAGGTGCTAGGCACCAAGTTTCTCATGTACACTGCGGATCATCCGCAGACGGACGGTCAGACGGAACGCGTTAATCAAGTTGTGGAGGATATTCTCCGGAGTCTATGTCCGGATTCTCCAAAGAGTTGGAGTGAGATGCTTCCGATGGTTGAATTTGCTATCAACAATTCGGTACATGCATCTACGGGGTTTACCCCGTTTTACGTGAACGGATTGGTGAATCCGAGGGTTCCGTTGACGCCACGTGTGTGTGGCCCAGGGCTTGAGGGGGGAGGATTCCCCGATGTCAGCCCTGTATCGGTGCGAAAGCACATCGATAAGTTTTTATCGACGCGCCTTAGTGTCTTACGACACGTCTGCGATGCCATGGCGGAAAGCCAATACAAGCAGAAGTAGCAACCTGACCGAAAGGGGCGGCGTAACAAAAAAGTATACAAAGAAGGAGAAAGTGTTTTATTAAACGCTAAAAATCTTCCTACACATGCAGTTTCAAATGTGTTGCGCAATAAACTGCGCCCCAGGTTTGTGGGTCCCTTTAAGGTATTAGCCCGAAAGGGCTTGTCGTACACCTTAGACATCCCGAAGGCGATGCGTACGCATCCAACCTTTTATGTGGGTATGCTTAAGCCATACCAGAACCCGGAGGCGGGTCCCCTCTCGGAGGAGGGTGAGAAACCGGATAGCCGAAAGGCGCAACAGGTCGGAACATCTCCGACATGGTTGATATACGACCCTGAAGCTCCGCAACGAGAGTTTCGAGAGAGGCAAGCCGCTTCTCGATGCGTTCATTCGCACTCCCCTCGTTGCGGAGTTACTCCTGAGCATCTTGGATGCGAAGGCTGTGCCGATCACAGCGCTCGTGGAAGTCACGTCGCAATAGCGCGACCCCCTCCTCCAGTGCTCGATACGGAGGGTACTCCACATTATCATGTGGAACGCTTGATGGCACGCCGCCATCACCGGGGTGAGACCCAGTACCTGGTGAAGTGGTAAGGGTATCCACATTCCCAGTTCTCGTGGGAGTACGAGACTCCCCTGCGGCAGGATTGCCGTGACGTCGTTGACGATTTCGAGCGGGAGAATCCCACTGAGAGTCAACGACCAAAGGGGCTGAAGAAGCCCCTTCACTCCCAATAGCTGGGAGTTCGCCGGAGGCAGATGCTTTGCTTGCATTGCTCTCCGGCACCACATCGAGAGCAGAGCGCGTATAATAGGAGGCAGGCAATTGCCCTTGCGCTTTGGCCTGAGCATAGGCCAAGCGTAGCGCTCTCTCTACCCGAACGTCGTGTTCGGAAAAGCTGTTGTACAGCGCATCGAAACTGGGGAGGCGTTTCTCCCTTTCCGCCCAGGCGCGGAACGCCTGTTCTGCGTCTTCGACGCTTTCGTCCCTCAGGAGAACAATGGGAATCTCGCGGATAATATCCACGAGGACACCGCGTGCCTGCTTCCCGAGGCACGTCCGGTAGGACTTAACGGAATATTTTTTTTATTTTATTTTTTATTATCTTTTGGGCGTTAGTAGTCAGGCCCGGAGTTGGTTCCAATGCGCAATTTCACGCGGCATTATAGCCGCTGGACCAGGGGTATAAGAGGCTAAACCCCTCTTGACCGCGTTTTTAGCCCTCTTTTGAGGGTCGCGAGGTCCCTTCCGTGCCCGTCCGGAACGTCTGGCCTCTTGAACCAAGGAAGGTTCATTGGTGGTGGTTGCCTGTGGCAACCTGGAGGTATCACCCCTAGCGGGTAACGGTGGCGCACGAGTTAGTGCGTTTTCCCCACGTGTGGGGAATGGGTTGGAAGACTGATAGCGCCGTTCGGCGCTATCAACATGGCCAGCCGTTGGGGAGAGCTCCCCAAGGGCGTAAACTTCCCAGTTATCTGAATAGTTTGCGTCCATAGCACCGCTGAAAGGTGTACAGTTGACAGCCAGAGGTACTGGCGTTGGAGTTCTCCAACAAGATTTTGATTATTGAGTAAGCAATAGTCTTGATGGGGGGAGGATGTAACGGGGGTTTTATTCGGGTTACACTGATTTTTTTGTTGGTGTACATGAGTACACCACGGTTGAGGTCAGTATTGGTCGGGTTGAAAGGTTTCGAACCTTTGGTTATTTTAACCAATCAGGGCAGGGGCCCTTGGTGTGGTGGTGTGTCAGCCATCCACGTGTCAGTACACAGGTGTGTACACTACATTTTAGCTAGGTACGAATTAAGAATATTCTACTTAGTATAACATATAGTTTATATTAGTTTAAATTAATTTAGGCTAATTACATATTAAATATATTCAGTTTACATTTCACTCTATTTAGCGGACGCGCGACCTCGACCGGTCACGCGCGCAGTGAGTGTCGTAGATAAGAGGGAGTCCTCCTTTACTAACATCCCGTAAAGGAAATACAGCCGTTAAGGCCAAGTCGTAAGCTAACCCGGGAATCTTGGCCCCGAGTAGGAGAACTCACCTACTAATCCCTTTACAAGGGCGTATCGGCTAAGTAGCGGTAGCTACCGCTTTAAGGAAGATTCTTCCTCTGTGCGCTAGCCGCACCGTGCGTATACGCACCGGCTACAGCCGAGGCCCTAAAGACACGTTTTCGTGACGTTGTCACGGTCCGTCTTGCGACGGGCGTACAGGTTTCTGTACCCAAGGTCTCGATTGACCTTAATCTGAAGCTTGCAGACTTCGACAGCTTAGAACGTTGCCTAGTCCTGGATTTGGACTCGAGGTATGATATCATTTTAGGCATGAAGTGGCTGGAACGCCACGAGTCATGGATATACGGGAAGTCTAAGTCCATTGGCTCAACGCACCCGCGATCGGGTGCAGCATTGGCAAGTCATGAACCCACCTTTGCTCGATCGCAAAAGCGATTCTGGCGAGAGGTGCCAGAGATTGGGATGTCTGAAATTATCATTCCCAATGAGGACAAGGAAGAGTTCCTTGACGAGGGGGATTCGGCGGTTAATTCCCACGCCGTTAATGGCGAGACTGGTGAGTCGCCAGTGGCAGAGGTGGATTCCTCTCAGGCGACTCCAGCGGTAGGGTAGAGACCCCTGTGGTTAAGCGCGAGGCGCTTCCAAGCGAAGATACCCGTAGTTCGTCTCTTTCGCACGTCGGAAATGATTCCGACCACGCCGTTGTAGGTGAGACCGGGGAGTCACTGGTGGTAGAGGTTGAGACCTCTGTGGATAGGCGCGTGGTGCTTCCAATAGATGGGGCAATTGACTCCCCCATATGGGTCTCGGGATGAGTCCCGAGGCCAGTAGTCAGCAGTCCTATCGGATGCTGAATAGTGTGACAGGTGTTGTCACAGAAGGCGTAAGCCTGGAACGGTTTCCTGGGGTAGGCGAACTGTTGTCGTTGGAGGAGATGTCCTTCAACGAGTTTGAGACTCCTGTCAAAGCAGGTGAACTAGACGAGATCGTCGTGTTGCGTCCGGAAGAGGAGTTGAACTCCTCATCCACGATGGACGAGTCAGTTTTGGTGCAAACCAAACATACATTAAATGCTCGAAGCGGTCTCAAGATCCTCGAGGATCCTGAGGACCCTTACCATTCCTTATTAAAGGAATTTGGAGATGTCATTAGTGACAACCCGCCGATGGGGTTACCACCGTATCGGGGAGTCCGACATGAAATTGATTTGGTTCCTGGAATCAAATACTGCGTCACTAGGCAGTGGCCTCTCCCCAAGGAACAATGCGACGTCATCGACGCATTCTTCAAGGGGAAAGAAGAGGCAGGGATGGTACTGAAGAGTAAATCTCCCCACTCATCCCCCACTTTTTGTGTTCGTAAACCGAACGGGAAATCGCGCATTGTGCATGCGTACAACAAGCTGAATGCAGCTACTGTACCCATTCAAACTCCGATTCCTTTGAAGGATTTCCTCCAGAACAATATGGCGGGCTGTACTGTGTACAGCGCTTTAGATCTGGTGGACGGGTACTATCAGGTGCTCATGCGAGCGTCCGATATTCCGTTTACAGCGGTCAGTACACCTAGTGACATTCTGTGAGAGTGGCTTGTTATTCCACTGGGCTTTCAAATGCACCAGCGACTTTTAATCGCTTGGTGACACAACTCTTCAGCCCTCATAGAAAGTACGCTCAGACGTACTTCGACGATATTTTCGTTCATAGTCGCGCGAAGGTGACTCGTCTGATGTTAAGACGCACCCAATACATCTTCGAGCGGTGCTCGAATGTATGCGTGAGCATAAGTTATATGCAAACGCATCCAAATGTATTTTTGGTGCTGAGGAAATTCCTTTCCTCGGATGCTTCATCGGTAAGGATGGAGTGCGGGCGGATCCCGCGAATGTGAAAGCCATTGTGGAGTGGCCTTCGCCTGTAAATCTTATAGATTTACGGAAGTGGCTTGGATTAGCCAACTATCTCCACAAGTACAGCGAGAACTACGCTGAAATGGCGAAGACATTGACCGACCTTCTTAAGAAGGACGTAGCTTGGTGTTGGGAAACCGAACAACCAACCGCTTTCGAAGCGGTTAAGGGGAGCATGTTGAAATCCCCCGTTCTTGCTCTCCCAGATTCTGGGAAACCTTTTAGCGTCGTCTGCAACTCCTCCAATTTTGCAATTGGATGTGCTTTGTTACAAGCAGACTACGTGGGACGAGAACGCCTGATTGCGTTTGAGTCGAGGCAGCTTAAAGCTGGGGAACGGAATTATCCCGTTCATGATAAGGAGCTACTTGCAATGAAGTATGCCCTTGTCAAATTTAGGGTTCACCTACTCGGCTCAAAGCCGTTCGTGATTTATACTGACCACGCGTCCTTACGGACAGCGAAAAAGTCGCCTCATCTCTCCCAACGGATGGCCCGTTGGCTCTCCTTCTTTGCGGAGTACAACTTTGAGGTAAAGTACAAATGTAACAGGGTTACATTCTGTTTACATTTAGTATGTGGTGTACGTGAGTGTACTACGGTTGGTGTAGCCGGTGCGTATACGCACGGTGCGGCTAGCGCACAGAGGAAGACTCTTCCTTAAAGCGGTAGCTACCGCTACTTAGCCGATACGCCCTTGTAAAGGGCTTAGTAGGAGAGTTCTCCTACTCGGGGCCAAGATTCCCGGGTTAGTTTACGACTTAGCCTTAACGGCTGTATTCCTTTTACGGGATGTAAGTAAAAGGAGGACTACCTCTTACCTACGACACTCACTCCGCGCGCGACCGGTCGAGGTCGCACGTCCGCAAAATAGAGTGAAATGTAAAGTGAATATATTTAATATGTAATTAGCCTAAAATAATTTAAACTAATATAAACATATGTAATACTAAGTAGAATATTCTTAATTCGTACCTAGCTTAAATGTAGTGTACACACCTGTGTACTGACACGTGGATGGCTGACACATCACCACACCAAGGGCCCCTGCCCTGATTGGTTAAAATAACCAAAGGTTCGAAACCTTTCAAACCGGCCAATACTGGCCTCAACCGTGGTACTCATGTACACCAACACTCAATGTAACCCGAATGTAACCCCGTTGCATCCTTCCCCATCAAGACTATTGCTTACGCAATAATCAAAATTTTGTTGGAGAACTCCAACGCCAGTTCCTCTGGACATCCATATGTACACCTCCAGTGGTGCTATGGCGTCTCCTCTAGAAGAGGTAGACTACTCCGAAAACTCGGAGGTGGATGCCTTTGGGGATACCTCCCCAATGGTGACCCGCTCCGACAGCGCCGAACGGCGTTGTCGGCAGCCTAATCCATTCCCCACACAAGAGGACAATGCACTAACCAGTGCGGCACCCCTAACCATATCGGATGATGCATCCGAATCGCCAAAGTCGATCGTCACTAATGAGCTGGAAGCAGCTCAATACACCCAACTTGCCGCACAGGCACTAAGGGCTGCGTTGCGCGCCCCCAAACGCCCGTCAAGGGCGGCTTATAATTTTGATGGTTCTCGTGACCTTCCAGGTGGGCCAGGCGTTTGGTAAGGACTAGTTTATCGTCCTATACCCCTGGACCCGCGGCTGAACAGCCGTATCAACGCGAACGCCGTGAGAAACTCCGGCAACAACTGCTTACACAAAATCAGTTCACTAGCGTCTCGTACCGAGAGCGCTTAAGCAGGCAGGCACAGGGTGCCCCTGTTGAGAACCTACGCGAGGTTCCTTTCGTTCTTTCTCCGGGAGAAGGTGCCGATGATGCAGAGAAGAAGTTCCGCGCTTGGGCGGAAGGGAGAAGCTTCTCCCCAGCTTCGATGAGCTGCATGACAGCTATTTCCGTCGATACATTTGGGTGGAGAGGGTGTTGCGCCTCACATTTGCCAAAGCCAAAGCGATGGAGCAACTACGTGCTCCGTATCGCACGCGCTACGCAAGCGCCCCTGTCTCCACCATGGTGTCCGAAGACAGTGTGATCGCCACATCTGCCTCCGGCGAACTCCCACTTATTGGGAGTGAAGGGGTTTCTCATGCCCCTCTGGTCGTTGAAAAGCGTCAACGACGTCGCGGCAATCCTGCCGTAAGGGAGTATCGAACTCCCACGAACTCGGTGAGTGTGGATAACCCTTCCACTTCACCAGATACTGGGTTTGACCCCGATGATGGCGTCGCGCCATCAGCCGCTCCACATGAAAGTGTGGAGTACTCTCCGCATCTAGCATTGGAGGAGGAGGTCGCGCAATTGCGACGTGAGATTCGCGAGCGCTGTGATTGACACAGCCTTCGCATCCATGATCTCCACGAGGGGATCCGCGATGAGTGGGATGCCACTGATCGCTTCGAGAGGCGGCTTGCCTCTTTCGAAACTCTCGTTGAGGAGCTTCAGGGTCGCATTTTAGCCCTTTCGGGCTTACTTCGCCCTGCGGTGCCTTACGGCTATCCGCCTTTCCACCCTCCTCCAGGAGGGTCCCCGCCTCCGGGTCTTGGTATGGCTTAAGCATACGGACATAAAAGGTTGGATGCGTACGCATCACCTTCGGAATGTCCAAGGTATACGATAAGCCCTTTCGGGCTAGTACCTTAAAGGGTCCCACAAACCTGGGGCGCAGTTTATTACGCAACACATTTGAAACTGCATGTGTAGGAAGATTTTTAGCGTTTAATAAAACACTTTCTCCCACTTTGTACACCCTTTTGTTACGCCGCCCCTTGTGGTCAGCTTGCTCCATCTGCTTGTCTTGGCTTTCCGCCATGGCATCGCAGACGTGTCGTAAGACACTAATGCGCGTCGATAAAACCTTATCGATGTGCTTTCGCACCGATACAGGGCTGACATCGGGGAATCCTCCCCCCTCAAGCCCTGGGCCACACACACGTGGCGTCAACGGAACCCTCGGATTCACCAATCCGTTCACGTAAAACGGGGTAAACCCCGTAGATGCATGTACCGAATTGTTGATAGCAAATTCAACCATCGGAAGCATCTCACTCCAACTCTTTGGAGAATCCGGACATAAACTCCGGAGAATATCCTCCACAACGCGATTAACGCGTTCCGTCTGACCGTCCGTCTGCGGATGATCCGCAGTGTACATGAGGAGCTTGGTGCCTGGCACCTTAAACAACGCTCCCCAGAATTGTCCCGTAAAGCGGGGGTCCCGATCCGACACAACGGAATCGGCTAGACCATGCTGTCCAAAGACACGTTCTAGGAACACTTTTGCTGTTCCCTGTCCATCTATAGACTCTGGCACTGCCGCCAAGAGAGCCATCTTGCTCAAACGGTCTACAAACACCAATATGCCGGTGTTCCTGGCCTTATCCTTCGGAAAACCGAAGATACAATCCATGCTAATGGATTTCCAACACTCCGTTGGAACCGATAAGCTCGCCAAAGGCGCAGCTGCACTTTCAGAGGTTTTAACCCTATTACACGTCTCACAGGTGCGTATATACGCACCGACCCACTTATACATATTGCGCCACCAATACAAAGCGCTGTAGGTCTTATCCAGACCTAAATGACCCCCGGTAGGGGCGTCATGTGCCTCAAAGAGGACTCTATACTTCAGTTCCTCATCATGAGGAACTACCACCCGCGGAGTGTCCTCCGCGCTCGTGCTATAAAATAGCAGACCGTCACAGTACCTGTAACGGTGTAAACGAGCTTTAGCTCGACTTGACAGGGTTGGCTCAGACGAGCCAAGTCCCTTTTCACCTAACGCGCTGATTAGCGCCGTACACTGTGGGTCTTTCTCTTACGCCGGGCGTATGAGATCCACCACAGATGTGGTGACGAATGTCGCGTGAGCGAGCTCGTAATCGGGACGACACGATAACGCGTCCGCAAGCACGTTCTGCTTTCCAGGTTTATACTTAACCTCAAAGTTGTACTCCGCAAAGAAGTAGAACCAACGGGCCATCCGTTGCGAGAGATGAGGTGACTTCGTCGCTGTCCGTAAGGACGCGCGGTCAGTATAAACCACGAACGACTTTGAGCCGAGTAGGTGAACCCTAAATTTGACAAGAGCATACTTCATTGCAAGTAGTTCCTTGTCATGAACGGGATAATTCCGTTCCGCAGCTTTAAGCGGCCTCGACTAAAACGCAATCACGCATTACCGTCCCACGTCGTCTGCTTGTAACAAAGCACATCCGATTGCGAAATCGGAGGCGTCGCAGACGACGCTACCCAGAATCTGGGAGAGCAAGAACAGGGGCTTTTAACAAGTTCCCCTTAACCGCTTCAAAAGCGTTTTGGTGTTCAGTTTTCCAACACCAATCAACATCCTTCTTAAGAAGGTCGGTCAATGGCTTCGCAATTTCAACGTAGTTATCGCTGTACTTGTAGAGATAGTTGGCTAATCCAAGCCACTTCCGTAAATCTCTAAGATTTACAGGCGAAGGCCACTCCACAATGGCTTTCACCTTCACGGGACCCGCCCGCACTCCATCCTTACCGATGAAGCGTCCGAGGAAAGGAATTTTCTCAGCACCAAATATACATTTGGATGCGTTTGCATATAACTTATGCTCTCGCATACATTCGAGCACAGCTCGAAGGTGTATAAGGTGCGTCTGAACATCAGACGAGTCGCCTTCCGCACGACTATGAAGGAATATATCGTCGAAGTACATCTGAGCGTACTTTCTATGAGGGCGGAAGAGTTGAGTCACCAAGCGATTGAAAGTCGCTGGTGCATTTGAAAGCCCTTGTGGCATAACTAGCCACTACCACAGCATGCCACTAGGCGTGCTAACCGCTGTCAGCAGAATATCGGACGCTCGCATGAGGCACCTGATAATACCCGTCCACCAGATCTAAGGCACTGTACACAATACAGCCCGCCATATTGTTCTGGAGGACATCCTTCCGAGGAATCGGAGTCTGCATGGGCACAGTAGCTGCATTCAGCTTGTTATACGCATGCACAATGCGCCACTTTCCGTTCATTTTACGAACACAAAAAGTGGGAGATGAGTGGGGAGATTTACTCTTCAGTACCATCCCTGCCTCTTCTTTCCCCTTGAAGAATGCGTCGATGACGTCGCATTGTTCCTTGGGGAGAGGCCACTGCCTAGTGACGCAGTATTTGGTTCGAGGAAACAAATCAATTTTATGTCGGACTCCCCGATCCGGTGGTAACCCCATCGGCGGGTTGTCACTAATGACATCTCCAAATTCCTTTAATAAGGAATGGTAAGGGTCCTCAGGATCCTTGAGGATCTTGAGACCGCTTCGGGCATTCAATGCCTGTTTGGTTTGCACCAAAACTGACTCGTCCATCGTGGATGAGGAGTTCAACTCCTCTTCCGGACGCAACACGACGACCTTGTCGATTTCATCTGCTTTCAAAGCAGTCTCAAACTCGTTGAAGGACATCTCCTCCAACGACAACAGTTCGCCTACCCCAGGCAACCGTTCCAGGCTTACGACTTCTGTGACAACACCTGTCACACTATTCAGCATCCGATAGGACTGCTGACTACTGGCCTCGGGACTCATCCCGAGACCCATATGGGGGGAGTCAATTGCCCCATCTATTGGAAGCACCACGCGCCTATCCACAGAGGTCTCTACCTCTACCACCGGTGACTCCCCGGTCTCACCTACAACGGCGTGGTCGGAATCATTTCCGACGTGCGAAAGAGACGAACTACGGGTAT
>CM047581.1:8081200-8093344 GCA_026184515.1 Peronosclerospora sorghi | reverse complement strand
CGCTGGAGTCGCCTCAGAGGAATCCACCTCTGCCACTGGCGACTCACCAGTCTCGCCATTAACGGCGTGGGGATTAACCGCCGAATCCCCCTCGTCAAGGAACTCTTCCTTGTCCTCATTGGGAATGATCATTTCAGACATCCCCATCTCTGGCATCTCTCGCCAGAATCGCTTTTGCGATCGAGCAAAGGTGGGTTCATGACTCGCCAATGCTTCACCCGATCGCGGGTGCGTTGAGCCAATAGACTTATACTTCCAGTATATCCATGACTCGTGGCGTTCCAGCCACTTCATGCCTAAAATGATATCATACCTCGAGTCCAAATCTAGGACTAGGCAACGTTCTAAGCTGTCGAAGTCTGCAAACTTCAGCTTAAGGTCAATCGAGACCTTGGGTACAGAAACCTGTACGCCCGTCGCTAGACGGACCGTGACAACGTCACGAAAACATGCCTCTAGGGCTTCGGCATACAGCCGGCTCTTCTCCACAGAAGCTCGTCTGACATAATTGTCAGACGCTCCAGAGTCTATCAAGACTCTCCAAGGCTTATCAAAGCCTTTCACGTCCGCAAGGACTACCAGAAAACCTGGCTGGTACACCAACTCGGTGCTAGAAAGCACCGCTTCCCTCGAGGCTTTGTGCTGTCGTCCCCTACCCTGGGGCTTAACAGCACTGAGGGGTCCCCCAGTAGGGCGCCCGCACCTACTGGGAGCCGTCGTTTCCAGACGGCTTGTACAAGGGCTTTTTCCCCACCCTTGGTCCCTTGTAGCGAGTGCCTCGCTGGGGATTTTTCGGACATCTGTTCCTCAGATAATCCGTGCTCCCACACAGGAATCATCTCAGCGGCCCACGCCGCTGCAACATAGCTAAGAGCTCTGCCTCGAAGCTCAGTGGAAAAGAGTCAGAGTGACACTTAGCGGTAGCTTTCTCCTCCGCTTCGACCTGGCTCAGGTCCATGGGTTCAGGACCCACCTTAGAGGAACGGATGTTCCTCTCGGCGTTGAACGCCATCTTGAATGCCTCCTCCAGGGATTCGGGTCGGCATCGGAACAATTCCGAACGTGCTGGCCCTTCTCTCAGGCCTCCCATGAAGACGGGGATGGACACATCGTCCGAGTACGCCTTCGCGTACATCCCTGCCAACAGGGTCTTAAGCTCCTGGATATAAATCTCCAGGTCCTTAGTGCCTTGACGGCACCTCCGGAACGCCAGTTGATTCTGGAAAACCAGATTAGGCGCTGCGTACATGTCCATGAGCTTCTGCTTAAGGACCTTACATGTTGGAAACACGTCCGTGACTGACTCCGAGCATGTAAACGCCCATGTACGGGCTTCGCCCGTAAGATGGGTCAATGCAAGTCCCACTTGCAAGTGATCAGCGGTCATGTTCGCTGTGGCGAAGGCCGTTTCGACTTCTCGTAACCAAACGTAAAGGTTGTCACCCTTCTCTCCGGTGAACTCCTTTATCTTAAACGATAATGGAGGGCGCACCCCCGTGGAATGACCTCCACTGCAACTCGCCTCATGAGCGATGAGGGTATTTACCCTTGCCTTTACGGCCTCAAGGCCCTGCTCCACTAGGAGCTTCATGCCTTCTTCCCCCGTTAAGGGTAACAGCCTTTTAAAGGCTTCCTGCTGGACGAGGGTCAAACTATCCCAATCGTCCTGATTCATCCTTTGTAGAGGATGCCTAGTCTGCCAACACAGGTGTTGGATTGACTACAAGTGCTACAAGATGTAGCCGGTGCGTATACGCACGGTGCGGCTAGCGCACAGAGGAAGACTCTTCCTTAAAGCGGTAGCTACCGCTACTTAGCCGATACGCCCTTGTAAAGGGCTTAGTAGGAGAGTTCTCCTACTCGGGGCCAAGATTCCCGGGTTAGTTTATGATTTAGCCTTAACGGCTGTATTCCTTTTACGGAATGTAGTAAAGGGAGGACTCCCTCTTACCTACTACACTCACTGCGCGCGCGACCGGTCGAGGTCGCACGTCCGCAAAATAGAGTGAAATGAAAACTGAATATATTTAATATGTAATTAGCCTAAATTAATTTAAACTAATATAAACTATATGTAATACTAAGTAGAATATTCTTAATTCGTACCTAGCTAAAATGTAGTGTACACACCTGTGTACGACACGTGGATGGCTGACACACCACCACACCAAGGGCCCCTGCCTGATTGGTTAAAATAACCAAAGGTTCGAAACCTTTCAAACCGGCCAATACTGGCCTCAACCGTGGTGTACTCATGTACACCGACACTCAATGTAACCCGAATGCAACCCCGTTACAGTTGGGGTCAGTATTGACGGGTCCGAAAGGTTTGGAACTATTGGTTATTTTAACCAATCAGGGCAGGATACCTTGATGGAGGCGTGTCAGCCATCCACGTGTCAGTACACAGGTGGTGTACACTACATTTCAGATAGGTACGAATTGAATAAGCTCTACTTAGTATTACATATAGTTTACATTAGTTTAATTAATTTAGGCTAATTACATATATTAAATATAAATGAGTTTACAAAAATACTTAAGACTGCGGCGCGCGACCACGCCCGGTCGCGCGCGCAGTGAGTATTGTACCGTAAGGGAGTTCTCCCTTACGCTTCCCTTACGCTACCTCCCTTTATAAGGGAAGCCTTGTTACAAGGCGTTAGCGAAAGCTAACTGTAAACCACCCCGGGAATCTTGTCCCCGAGCAAGAGAGTGATCTCTTGCTAAGCCCTTATACAAGGGCGTATCGGCTAAGTAGCGGCGAACGCCGCTTAAAGGAAAGTCTTCCTCTGTGCGCTATCCGCACCGTGCGTTTACGCACCGGCTACATCTGGTAGCACTTAGTAGTCAATCCAACACCTGTGTTGCTGATCAACATCCTCTGCAAGGGATGGATCAGGACGATTGGGGTAAGCTAAACCCCGTCCAACAGGAAGACTTTAAAAGGCTGCTACCCATATTGGGTGAGGATGGCATGCGACATCTAGTGTAGCAGGGCATCGATGCCGTGTGTGAAAGGGTGAATGCCCTTATCGCCCATGAGGCGAGTCTTCGCGGTAGTTATCCCGCGTCTACGGGGGTGCGCCCCCCCCCCCCGATGTCATTTAAGATAAAGGAATTCACCGGTGAAAAAGGTGATAACCTTTATGTGTGGCTTCGTGAGACGGTAGAAACAGCCTTCACCGCAGCGAATGTGATCGGGGATCACGTGCAAGTGGGACTTGCACTAACCCATCTTACGGGCAAAGCCCGTACATGGGCGTTTACGTGTCAGGATTCGGTCACGACCGTGTTCCCGAACTGGGAAGTCCTTAAGCGAAAGATTATGGACATGTATGCAACGCCGGATCTGGTTTTACAGAATCAGCTGACGTTCCTAAGGTGCCGTCAGGGCACTAGGGACTTAGAAACGTACATCCAAGAACTTAAGGCCCTGTTGGCAGGGATGTACGCGAAAGCTTACGGAGACAATGTGTCCATTCCCGTGTTCATGGGAGTCCTAAGAGAAGGGTCAGCATGTTCGGAACTGTTCCGATGCTGACCCGAATCCCTGGGGGAGGCGTTTAAGATGGCGTTTAACGCCGATAGGAACTTTCGTTCCTCTAAGGTGGGTCCCGAACCCATGGACCTGAGTCAGGTCGAAGCGGAGGAGAAACCTCCCGCTAAGAGTCATTCGGACTCTTTTTCACAGAGCTTCGAGGCGGAGCTCTTATCTATGTTGCCGCGGCGTGGGCCGATAAGGTTCTTCATGTGTGGAAGCGTGGATCATCTGCGGAACAGATGTCCACAAAATCCCCAGCGAGATAGTCGCTGGAAGGGACCGAGGAAGGCAAAAAAGCCTTCGCCCAAGCCGTCGGGGAATGACGGCTCCCAGTAGGTGCTGGGCGCCCTACTGGGGGACCCCTCAGTGCTGTTAATCCCTAGAGTAGGGGACGACATCACAAAGCCCCGAGCGAAGCGGTGCCTTCTAGCACCGAGTTGGTGTACCAGCCAGGGTTGCAGGTAGTCGTTGCGGACATGAAAGGCTTTGATAAGCCTTGGAGAGTCTTGGTAGACTCTGGAGCGTCTGACAATTATGTCAGACGGGATTCTGTTGTGAAGAGTCGGCTGTATGCGAGGCCCTAGAGGCACGTTCTCGTGACGTTGTCACGGTCCGTCTTGCGACGGGCGTACAGGTTTCTGTACCCAAGGTCTCCATTGACCTTAAGCTGAAATTTGCAGACTTCGACAGCTTAGAACGTTGCCTAGTCCTGGATTTGGACTCGTGTTATGACCTCATTCTGGGCATGAAGTGGCTGGAACGCCACGAGCCATGGATAGACTGGAAGTATAAGTCCATTGGCTCAACGCACCCGCGGTCGGGTGAAGCATTGGCGAGTCATGAACTCACCTTTGCTCGATAGCAAAAGCGATTCTGGAGAGAGATGCCAGAGATTGGGATGTCTGATGTGATCAGTTCCAATGAGGTCAAGGAAGAGTTCCTTAACGAGGGTGATTCGGCGTTTAATCCCCACGCCGTTAACGGCGAGACTGGTGAGTTGCTAGTGGCAGAGGTGGATTCCTCTGAGGCGACTCCAGTGGTAGGGGTGGAGACTCCTGTGGTTAAGCGCGAGGATCTTCCAAGCGAAGAGACCCGTAGTCCGTCTCTTTCGCACGTCGGAAATGATTCCGACCACCACGCCGTTATAGGCGAGACTTGTGAGTCGCCAGTGGCAGAGGTGGATTCCTCTGAGGCGACTCCAGTGGTAGGGTAGAGACCCCTGTGGTTAAGCGCGAGGCGCTTCCAAGCGAAGATACCCGTATTTCGTCTCTTTCGCACATCGGAAATGATTCCGACCACGCCGTTGTAGGTGAGACCGGGGAGTCACCGGTGGTAGAGGTAGAGACCTCTGTGGATAGGCGCGTGGTGCTTCCAATAGATGGGGCAATTGACTCCCCCCATATGGGTCTCGGGATGAGTCCCGAGGCCAGTAGTCAGCAGTCCTATCGGATGCTGAATAGTGTGACAGGTGTTGTCACAGAAGGCGTAAGCCTGGAACGGTTTCCTGGGGTAGGCGAAATGTTGTCGTTGGAGGAGATGTCCTTCAACGAGTTTGCGACTGCTGTGAAAGCAGGTGAAATCGACGAGGTTGTCGTATTGCGTCCGGAAGAGGAGTTGAACTCCTCATCCACGATGGACGAGTCAGTTTTTGGTGAGACCCAAACAGGCATTCAATGCCCGAAGCGGCCTCAAGATCCTCAAGGATCCTGATGACCCTTACCGTTCCTTTTGAAGGAATTTGGAGATGTCATTAGTGACAACCCGACGATGGGGTTACCACCGGATGGGGGAGTCCGACATGAAATTGATTTGGTTCCTCGAGCCAAATACTGCGTCACTAGGCAGTGGCCTCTCCCCAAGGAACAATGCGACGTCATCGACGCATTCTTCAAGGGAAAGAAGAGGCAGGGATGGTACGGGAGAGCAAGTCTCCCCACTCATCTCCCACCTTTTGTGTTCGTAAACTGAACGGAAAGTGGCGCATTGTGCATGCGTACACCAAGCTGAATGCAGCTACTTTACCCATGCAGACTCCGATTCCTCGGAAGGATGTCCTCCAGAACAATATGGCGGTCTGTACTGTGTACATTGCCTTAGGTCTGGTGGACGGGTATTATCAGGTGCTCATGCAAGCGTCCGATATTCCGCTGACAGCGGTTAGCACGCCTAGTGGCATGCTGTGGGAGTGGTTTGTTGTGCCACACGGGCTTTCGAATGCACCAGCGACTTTTAATCGCTTGGTGACACAACTCTTCCGCCCTCATATAAAGTACGCTCAGACGTACTTCGACGATATTTTCGGTCATAGTCTCGCGGAAGGTGACTCGTCTGATGTTAAGACGCACCCAATACATCTTCTAGCGGTGCTCTAATGTATGCGGGAGCATAAGTTATATGCAAACGCATCCAAATGTATTTTTGGTGCTGAGGAAATGCCTTTCCTCGGATGCTTCATCGGTAAGGATGGAGTGCGGGCGGATCCCGCGAAGGTGAAAGCCATTGTGGAGTGTCCTTCGCCTGTAAATCTTAGAGATTTACGGAAGTGGCTTGGATTAGCCAACTATCTCCACAAGTACAGCGAGAACTACGCTGAAATGGCGAAGCCATTGATCGACCTTCTAAAGAAGGACGTAGCTTGGTGTTGGGAAACCAAACACCAAAAACGCTTTTGAAGCGGTTAAGGGGAGCTTGTTGAAAGCCCCTGTTCTTGCTCTCCCAGATTCTGGGAAACCATATAGCGTCGTCTGCGACGCCTCCGATTTTGCAATCGGATGTGCTTTTGTACAAGCAGACGACGTGGGAAGGGAACGCGTGATTGCGTTTGAGTCGGGCCGCTTAAAGCTGCGGAACGGAATTATTCCGTTCATGACAAGGAGCTACTTGCAATGAAGTATGCTCTTGTCAAATTTAGGGTTCACCTACTCGGCTCAAAGCCGTTTGTGGTTTATACTGACCACGCGTTCTTACGGACAGCGACAAAGTCGCCTCATCTCTCGCAAAAGGATGGCACGTTGGTTCTACTTCTTTGCGGAGTACAACTTTGATGTTAAGTATAAACCTGGCAAGCAGAACGTGCTTGCAGACGCGTTGTCGCGTCGTCCCGATTACGAGCTCGCTCACGCGACATCCATCACCTCTTCTGTGGTGAATCTCATACGCCAGGCGTATGAGAAAGACCCACAGTGTACGGCGCTTATCAACGCGTTGGGTGGAAACGGACTTGGCCCGTCTGAGCCAACCCTGTCAAGTCGAGCTAAAGCTCGTTTACACCGTTACAAGTACTGTGGCGGTCTGCTACTTTATAGCACGAGCGCGGAGGACACTCCGCGGGTGGTTGTTCCTCATGATGAGGAACTGAAGTATAAAGTCCTCTTTGAGGCACATGACGCCCCTAACGGGGGTCATTTAGGTCGGGATAAGACCTACAGCGCTTTAAGCGCTTTGTATTGGTGGCCCAAGATGTATAAGTGGGTCGGTGCGTATATAGGAATCTGTGAGACGTGTCAGAGGGCTAAACCCTCTGTGTAATGGGTTTTCATTACATAATTGATATTCAAGTTAGAATATCACAGTTTAATTTCAGACGCGTTGTCTGAAATTTAAATAAGAGATTATAAGTTATTATAATCTACCAAGGAAAAGTCGATTCGGTATAAATACCGAATCTTGCAGGTTAACTAATAGTACAGTTAGTTAAAGACTTGATATTATTATATTAATTAGTTAGGTACTATGCTATTAGCCTCTAAACCACCCATTAAATAAACACTCTTAATTTTGCGTTCTTAGACATAAGTGAATATTAATATATTTTCTTTTATTATAGGATTAGCTGTTACCAACTAATCCTACCCTAATTGTATTGCGCGCTTCCTCGCAAGATACAGTGTAAGCCAGTAACAGGATCAGTCCTGTTACACCTGGTAGCACTTTGTGGTCCGTCTTAACGACCACAGTTCCGTTCTGCTAGTTAACTAGCGGAGCGAAGATTAAGAGCCGCTCGGCATCATGTCGCGAGACATGTCGGCTGCCGAGCGAGAAAGAACGCTGGAAAAGGTGAATAAACACTTCCCTCACTTCTCGTCGCGTAGTAAAGACGCGACGGTGGAAATGATTCGGTCTATGGGGACCGACATCATTACCTTCCTCAAGAGTAAGTCCCCGGAGGAAGTGGTACAGGTGGTGAACCGCTTTAGGCTAAACCACCTAGAAAATCCAGTACGGACCGCGCCAGAGGCAGCGCGGACCGCAACTGCACCTGCAACGCATAGCGTTGAAGTAGTAAAGGTGCGAGTACCGCCCTTTACCGGCGAAGGAGGCGAGCCCCTTCGTAGATGGTTCGCAGAGGTGGAAGATGCCATCTCTGAGCAAAATATTGCTGACGAACGTCAACAGGCGTACTTCGCCACAACATGTCTAGGCGGCAGAGCCAGGGCATGGGCGATGAGTCGCAGAGCCACTGATGACTCTGCGTTCCTTACTTATAAGGAATTTAAAGCTGAGCTAAATCTCAACTTTGAAGCTCCAGAAATGGAGCTAAGTAGTCGGCAGGAGTTTATGGAACTCCGGCAAGGTAAGCTTGACCTCCAAGCTTACGCTCAGAAGACGCAATATTTGCTGTCAAATATTGTGTATGAGCCGGTGCCCCCTGCTATGCAGGTTACTGGCTTCATGAAGGGACTCAATGAAGGTCCCGTCAAACAGAGTCTCTATCGGCACCCGCCAGATACTCTGAGGGATGCCATTGATATGAGCATCCGTGAGGAGTTCAGCATGCGATCAGCGTCATCGCATGCTGGGTACAACCGAAGGGCTCAACAGCACTTCGCTTTTGACATGCCGCAACGGCATGTCAACAATCACCAGTCAGGCAGACGAAGCTCACACTTCGTCCCAAGAAACAGCCACCCGCGCCAGAGCATGGGCGGTGGAGGTCCAGAGCCGATGGACCTATCGGTTGCGGTTGCTTCGAACACGAAGCAACCGAAATTTAAGAAGAATATTCGCTGCAATAGATGCGCGAAAATGGGGCATTTTGCCCATGAGTGTATGGCACCGCGTCCGATGCCACACAGTCAGCGGACGGAACCGTCCGCTGCACGGCGACACCAACAGGGACATCACCCTGTTGGTGCAAAAAACGTAGAACACCAGTAGGGTCGGGGCCCCCTACTGGGAATGTTATCACACATGCCGACATAGGGCATGTGAGGGTAATAGCCCCAGACGGGACTATGTCCTGTCAAAAGGTGCAGGGTGATGGTAAGCCTCTTATCACCCTGGAGGTTAAGCCGCACGGGAGAGATGTCCCCATGCGAGCTTTGTTTGACACAGGAGCGTCAAACAATTTCGTTAGAACTCAGAGTCTAACGCTGTTGAGCTTCGTGGAGGTAGAAACCCCACGAAGTATGTTGTCAGTCCGGTTAGCAACAGGTGCAACCGTGACTATTCCAAAGCGTGTGATTAAAACACGCTTCGAGCTGAATGAACTGTCATTCGAGGATGAATTCATCGTCCTCGATTTAGATGACAAGTTCGATGTGATACTTGGAATCCCATGGATGTCCAAGTTTAAACCTTCGATCGACTGGGTTAACCTATCGATCGACTGCGGCGGACGCACAGGATCTGATCACCCTGTGTGTAATCCGGCTGTATCAGAGGATACAACCGCAGCGTCATACAGTCTGGTGGATAGTGATGGCACCACCAGGTCTGTTCTGACACGATCAGCGGAAGGTACCTCCGCTGGTGAGAGTCCAAAGGGACTACCACACGCAACAGAAGAGTCGTTGCGTGTTGGAGGGAAACATTCCACGGGTGATAAAGACCACCGTGAGAATGAAGTTATATCCACGGTGGTAAACACCCACCGTGAGAATGAAGTGATATCCACGGTGGGAAACACCCACTGTGCGACCGTAGGTTCCAACACGACGAATGAATTCCGTGTTGATGAGAGTGAACTCACGATCGAGTGCAATCGTGAGCAAAACTCCGTGGTGGCCAGTGCCCACCACGTTGCGTTAGCCATGCGCACGGGTGATAAAGACCACCGTGTCGCAGAAAAGGCGGCCGATCGGACGAGAACATCTGATCACCAAAATTCCATGGTAGGCAGTGGCCACCATGATGATGAGTATTCGCACACGGTGAATCGTAATCACCGTGTAGCAGTCAATCAGACGAGTGCGTCTGATTGCATGGGCAGTTCCATCGAGACGATCAACGTCTTGACGCAAACGGAGACCGGATTAGATAACCAGTATCTGTTGATGGAACACCCTCCGAAAGAAGGTTCGGAGGTGATGGCTCTTCCAGCGCTAAGCTGGAAGAAGTTTGTGAGAAACTTGCACGATGGTCAGATCGAACAGATCTGTATCATCGTTGCAACAGATGATGTTGTGGGTATTCGTGAACGAATATCCACATTACAAGTGGAAAAACATTGGGAAAGAGGTTCCCAATGATCAAACGAGAGCTCCGCGCTTTGAAGCGCAGATCTGGGAGTCGCTTAAAGCGACCTCCCCATTTTATGAGGTACTTCGGGAATACGCTGACGTATTCCCAGAAGAAGTACCTAGTGAGCTCCATAAGGATAAGGGAACTCGTGATGAGATTGACCTCGTGCCAGGCACGAAGTATTGTGTTACGCGGCAATGGCCGTTGCCGCGTGATCAGGTAAAAGCGATCGACGAGTTTTTCGAAGCTCGTCGCAAATCAGACCAAGTGCGGGAGTCTACCTCACCGCACTCTACCCCCACATTTTGTGTGAAGAAGTCCACATGTGGGTGGAGAATCGTTCACGCTTACAACAAGCTGAACGCAGCGACGGTACCGGCACAGACACCGATATCGCGGAAGGATGTCATCATAGATGGCATGTTCGGGAGCACCATCTTTAGTGCTCTCGATCTAAGAGATGGATTTTATCAAATCCGCATGCGTGAGAAGGACATCACTCTCACGGCGGTAAGCACCCCAAGCGGCATGCTTTGGGAGTGGCTTGTTATGCGGCAGGGGCTCTGAAATGCCCCTGCTACGTTTAACAGATGCGTAACGCATCTATTACGCCCGGTGCGAGAATTCGCACCGAGTTATTTTGATGACGTGTTCATCCATAGTAAGGGTGAACACGATAAAAGCGATGTAGATGTCCATAGGGAGCATCTGCGTCGAGTGTTAGAGCTTATGCGTAAGCATAAGCTCTATGCAAATCTGAAGAAGTGCACCTTTGGTGTACCTGAGATACCCGTTCTTGGATGCTTTGTGGGCAAGAACGGGGTGCGTCCTGATCCAGAAAAGATCAGGGTGATCGTTGAATGGCCTACGCCAAACAACGTTAAGGAACTTCGAAAGTTCCTTGGGTTGGCAACATATTTGCACAAGTATTAGTGCAACTATGCTGGGTTGATACGACCTCTTTCTCAATTGCTTAAGAAAGATGTTGAATGGCATTGGGATACCCAATGCCAAGATGCTTTTGATGCAGTCAAGCAAAGCTTGACTGAAGCGCCTGCCTTGGCTATAGCCGATAACGAGCGTCCGTTCCACGTCGTTTGCGACGCGAGCGATTTCTCTATCGGCTGTGCTTTGATGCAGCGTGATCACGATGATCGTGATCGCGTAATCTGCTATCAATCGCGTCAGTTGCGCCCAGCCGAGCGCAACTATCCAGTGCGTGACAAGGAACCCCTTGCCATGAAGTATGCACTGGCCAAGTTTCGGATCTATCTCTTGGGAGATAGACCGTTTGTGGATTACACGGTCCATGAGCTGCTACGCACCGCCGTGAATTCACCACACATTTCTCAAAGAATGGCTCGATGGCTTTCATTCTTTTCTGAATACAACTTTACGGTTGAACACAACCCGGAAAGTTAAACGTGATAGCGGATGCGCTATCACGAAGGCCCGATTACGAGACGAAACCGTCCGTAACCGAAGGGGCCAGTGCAAACGCGATCCGTTGCACTGCTTTGTCGTCGTCAATTATACGACAAGTACACGAGGCGTACAAAACAGACGAGGAGACACGTCTGTTGATTGATTACTTACGTAATCAATCAAGTGATAAACGCGACGAACTCCCAGAGTTCCTCCGCGCTTGCGTGCATCGATATCGACTGCACGATGGTCTGCTGCTCTACAGCACAGACCAAAAAGATGAAAGTCGCATCGTCGTTCCAAACGACGATGATCTCAAACATCAAATTATGTGTGAGTATCATGATGCACCGATTTCGGGGCATCAAGGTCGAGAGAAGACATACGCTTCTCTAGCACGTGACTTTTACTGGCGAAACCAGTACAAGTGGGTACGAAAATACGTACGCGCTTGCGAGATTTTCCAGTGCGTTAAGCCTGCGCAGTCTGCACAGGCTCTGCTGCAATCTCTGCCGGTTCCGACATAGTGTTGGAAGTCCATTTCAATGGACTTCGTATTCGTTCTTCCATCCGACAATAGTCGGAAGACCGGAATAGTGGTCTTTGTAGACCGTTTCAGTAAGATGGTACATCTTACTGCAGTATCAGCGAACGTAACCGCCGCTCAAACAGCGCGGATATTCGTTGATACGGTATTCCGTTTGCACGGAATG
>CM047581.1:8068429-8080800 GCA_026184515.1 Peronosclerospora sorghi | reverse complement strand
GAAGTTGCTTCCTAAGTACATTGGACCCTTCAAGGTCCAAGAGATTCGGGGGAATGCCTATACCTTAGACATTACCACAGCAATGCGGCTTCACCCAACATTCTATGTTGGGCGGCTCAAGCCGTATCACTCGTCTTCGTCTCACGACGAGACGCAGAACCACGGAAGATGCCGTGCTTCTCCAAGTCTCCCAAAAAAGACTTGTAATCGGCCTCCAGCCGTTGGTGAGCAGAGCGGAGAGTCGTTACCTCCGCCTTCGACTGCTCAAGATCAGCCGTGCGCCGATCGAGCTCTCCCTTATAGCGGAAAAGCTCAATGTACAGAAGATCATTCTTCTGCTGGAGGGCAGTGTGCGCCCCGAGGATGTCGCGGACATCCTCGCGAAGAGACCGATAAGTCTTCACACAGTGATACATATCGCTGCTCAAGGAGGAATAACCCTCCTCGAGCTTGCGGAGCGAAGAACCATGCTCCGCAACAACAACGGCGAGGGAATTCTCAACCCCCGCCGCCCCTGATTGATAATCAGGTAAATAAGCGATATATCCTCGAGCGCTTGATCTCGAAGCGCTCGGTGCCTTTGAAGAAGGGGCAGCGTACCGAGTACTTGGTACGCTGTCTGGGATATCCCCAAGAGTTCGACTCTTGGGAACCGATTGAGGTTCTGAGGGCAGACGCCCCAGAACTTTTGACTGAGTTTGAGAAGAAGTCTCAAACTCATAATGCGAAGTAGCATCAACAGTAGGTGTTGATGCATTCAGAGTATCAATTAAACCCTGAATTTCGGCGGGTACGGAAAAGCCACCGTACCCCCGCAACTCCTCCTCTGATAGACGAGGAGTTCACTGCGTATACCGCGGGCAAACGAGGTGAGAAGGGACACCACACTGTAACCCTTCTTTGATGCAAGAATAATGAATGTATTCCATTTTGCCTGTTCGTGAGTGATTTAAAAAGCGCTCGCGCATTAAGTGAACTTTATTTACGTAATCATCTGGGCTTTTGTTGTAGTTGTTAACAAAAGTATTCCAACTCTGAGTCAGGGCGTCTTTATCGTCCCTGTTCTTCCTTGACCCTTTCCGGCTCGAATAATATCGAACCTGGAAAAAGAGGTCAATATAGTACAGACGTCTATCGTCTGTACTTCGATAGAATCGACGTGACTGGATGTCTTCGCAGTCATCCAGCACGTTGACATCGAACAACGCATACTGGCAGTCCCGTTTACGGTGACCGCCACTGTTGGGGGCAATAGCCCAGCCAGGGGTCCAACACCCCACTTTGTACGGAACATGTGGTTCCGTACGATGATACGCTTTAGAAGCGGCAGGCGCCGCTTCTGTTCGAGCTCTTTTAGCAGGCGGAGCACCGCTTGCTTCAACACCATGCGCCGGGGTTCAATCACCCCGACGTGGAGAAGTACTTGGTCCAGGTGGGGCTATGCGTTCCCGCAACCACCTGTGATAATCATTGTCGCTGTCATAGCAGACAGCGACACCAGAGTCGTCATCTCTGTTGGGCGATGAGCACCTAGCGAGTTTCGACTCCCTAGATCCTTTAGTGGGGACAGCTGTATCCCCATCACATTGTTCGGAGTCAGAACTCCCGAACATGTCCCTCTTGGCAACACGCCATTCGTAAGTTGCCATCGTGCGAGATGTTGCACTAGCAACATCTCCCTGTTTCTTGCCAGATGCCGCCTTAGCAGCATCTGTGGTCGAAGACGGTACGTCTTCCGACCTTTGCGTAGTTGACGCTGCTAATGCAGCGTCACCGTTGTCACTCAACACCTCAGCACCTAGTGCTGAGGCGGAGGAAGAAGCTCCTTCATTGTTTTCAGCAGCGCTCTTTAGAGCGCCGCCGTGTGCTTTGACCATCGATTCGATGGTCAATCAGTTGGTGAATGAGAAATTCCGACCAACAAGTGCCACCCATGATTGGCCAAAATAATAATTATTATTGGCCAACCACCTTAAGGGGGGGGGGTGATGTAATGGGGTGCCATTACATAATTGATGTTCAAGTTAGAATATCACAGTTTAATTTCAGACGCGTTGTCTGAAATTTAAATAAGAGATTATAAGTTATTATAATCTACCAAGGAAAAGTCGATTCGGTATAAATACCGAATCTTGCAGGTTAACTAATAGTACAGTTAGTTAAAGACTTGATATTATTATATTAATTAGTTAGTTACTATGCTATTAGCCTCTAAACCACCCATTAAATAAACACTCTTAATTTTGCGTTCTTAGACATAAGTGAATATTAATATATTTTCTTTTATTATAGGATTAGCTGTTACCAACTAATCCTGCCCTAATTGTATAGCGCGCTTCCTCGCACAAATACAGTGTAAGCCAGTAACAGGATCAGTCCTGTTACACTCTGCGAGTTCAGCTGATATAGGAAACAGTTGGAAAATGCCAACTGTTCGTGTGGACCAAGTCAACCTATAGCATACAGTTGGAAATTGCCAATTGTTCTTGTGGGCCAAGTCCTTCTATAAGAATGAAGGTGAGCCTTTGGCGAGCTTAGTTGTTCCAACGGAGTGTTGGAAATCCATTAGTATGGATTTTTCTTCGGTTTTTCCGAAAGCCGGTTACACCAGCATTTTGGTCTTTGTAGACCGTTTGAGCAAGATGCTCAAATGGCAACGGTGCCAGAGTCCATTGATCGACAAGGAACAGCGAAAGTGTTCCTAGACCGTGTTTTTCGACAGCATGGTCTACCCGATTCCCTGACCCGTTTTACGGGACAGTGCTGGGGGGGTGCGATGTTTAAGGTGCTGGGCACCAAGCTCCTCATGTCCACTGCGGTTCATCCACAGACGGACGGACAGACGGGACGAGTTAATCGCGCTGTTTAGGATATTCTCCGGAGCTTATGTCCGGATGCTCCAAAGAGTTGGAGTGAGATGCTTCTTATGGCCGAATTTGCCATAAACAATTCGGTGCATGTATCTACGGGGTTTACCCCGTTTAATGTGAGCGGATTAGTAAATCCGCGGGCTACGTTGACGCCACGTGTGTGTGGCCCAGGGCTTGAGGGGGGAGGATTCCCCGATGTCAGCCCTGTATCTGTGCGAAAGCACATCGATAAGTTTTATCGACGCGCCTTAGTATCTTACGACACGTTTGCGACGCCATGGCGGAAAGCCAAGACAAGCAAAAGGTGGTTAGCCGTAATGTACGGCAAGACGGGGTGAAGCGTCTGATGACGCGACGCCATCATCGGGTTCAAACCCAGTATTTGGTGAAGTGGAAGGGTTATCCACATTCACAGAGTTTGTGGGAGTTCGAGACTCCCCTGCGGCAGGATTGCCGTGACGTCGTTGACGCTTTCTAGCGGGAGAATCCCGCTGTGAGTCAACGACCAAAGGGGCGTGGTAAGCCCCTTCAGTCCCAGTAGTTGGGAGTTCTCCAGAGGCAGATGCGGAACCCGCACTGTGCTCCGGCACCACAGTGAGGTCACGGGCGCTAGCATAGCGCATGCGATAAGGGGCACGTAATTTCCCCATGGCTTTGGCTCTGGCAAACGCCAAGCGCAATGTCCTCTCTATCCGAACGTCACGTTCGGAATAGCTGTTGTACAGCTTTAAAAATTCGGGGAGACGTTTCTCCCCTCCGCCCAAGCGCGGAACTTCTGCTCTGCCTCTTTGGCATCTTCTCCTTGGAGGAGAACGAAGGGAACCTCGCGGACGTTCCCAACAACGGCACCCTGTGTCTGTTTCTCGAGGCGATCTCGATATGAGGTAGCAGTGAACTGCTCCTGCGTGGGCAGTTTTTCCCGGAGTTGATTCCGGCGTGTGATGTGTTGCGGCTGTACAGCCGCGAGGCTAGAGGTATAGAAGACTAAACCCTTCTTTACCTCATTCTTGGCCCACTTTGGGAGGTCACGAGGACCTCCAAAACGATATTCCGCCTCTGGAGGGCGCATGGGGCGTGCAAGGCAGCCTGTAATGCCTGTGCGGTATTTTGAACCTCTTGAGCTGCCTCCAGCTAATTAGTGGTGATCGCCTTCGGCGATCCGGATATGTCATCCGAGGTTGGTAATAGTTGCGCACGCGTTAGAGCATTTTCCCCGCGTGTGGAGAAATGATTAGGCTGCCGACATCGCCGTTCGGCATTGTCGGAGCGGTCAGTCTTTGGGGAGATATCCCCAAGGGCATCCCCATCCGAGTTATCGGAATAGTTTTTTCGCGAGGAGAATCCTCAGCACCACTAACGGTGCTCATGGTGATAAGCCAGAGTTCTGGCAGTTGGAGTTCTCCAACTGAAATTGATTTATTGCGTAAGCAATAGTCTTGATAGAGGAGGATGTAACAGGGTTACATTCTGGTTACATTTAGTATGTGGTGTACGTGAGTACACTACGGTTGGGGTCAGTATTGACCGGTCCGAAAGGTTTTGACCTATTGGTTATTTTAACCAATCAGGGCAGGAGCCCTTGGTGGAGGCGTGGCAGCCAGCCACGTGTTAGTACACAGGTGGTGTACACTACATTTCAGATAGGTACGAATTGAATAAGCTCTACTTAGTATTACATATAGTTTACATTAGTTTAATTAATTTAGGCTAATTAAATATATTAAATATACATTCAGTTTACAAAAATACTTAAGACTGCTAGGCGCGAGACCACGCCCGGTCGCGCGCGCAGTGAGTATTGTAGCCTACGGGAGTTCTCCCTTACGCTACCTCCCTTTATAAGGGAAGCCTTGTTACAAGGCGTTAGCGAAAACTAACTGTAAACTACCCCGGGAATCTTGGCCCCGAGCAAGAGAGTGATCTCTTGCTAAGCCCTTATACAAGGCGTATCGGCTAAGTAGCGACGAACGCCGCTTAAGGAAAGCCTTCCTCTGTGCGCTAGCAGCACCTGCGTTTACGCACCGGCTACAACAAACCCGGCAAACAGAATGTGCTTGCAGACGCGTTGTCGCGTCGTCCCGATCACGAGCTCGCTCACGCGACATTCATCACCTCGTCTGTGGTGGATCTCATACGCCAGGCGTATGGGAAAGACCCACAATGTTCTTATCAGCGCATTGGGTGACAAGGGACTTGGCTCGTCTGAGCCAACCCTGTCAAGTCGAGCTAGAGCTCGTTTACACTGTTACAGTTACTGTGAAGGTTTGCTATATTATAGCACGAGCGTGGAGGACACTCCGCGGGTGGTTGTTCCTCATGATGAGGAACTGAAGTATAAAGTCCTCTTTGAGGCACATGACGCCCCTACCGGGGGTCATTTAGGTCGGGATAAGACCTACAGCGCTTTAAGCGCTTTGTATTGGTAGCCCAATATGTATAAGTGGGTCGGTGCGTATATTCGAACCTGTGAAACGTGTCAGAGGGTCAAACCCTCTGCAGATTCAGCGGCGCCTTTGGCGAGCTTATCCGTTCCTACGGAGTGTTGGAAATCCATCAGTATAGATTTTATCTTCGGTTTTCCGAAAGATAAGGCCGGTAACACCGGAATATTGGTCTTTGTAGACCGTTTGATGGCTCACCTGGCGGTGGTGCCAGAGTCCATTGATGGACAAGGAACAGGGAAAGTGTTTCTATACCGTGTCTTTCGGCAGCATGGTCTACCCGATTCCCTTATATCGGATATGGATCCCCGTTTTACGGGACAGTTTTGGGGGCGCTGTTTAAGGTGCTAGGCACCAAGGTCCTCATGGAACACTGCGGATCATCCGCAGACGGACGGGAAAACGGAACGCGTTAATCGCGTTGTAGAGGATATCCTCCGGAGTTTATGTCCGGATTATCCTAAGAGTTGGAGTGAGATGCTTCCTATGGCCGAATTTGCTATAAACAATTCGGTTGATGCATCTACGGGGCTTACCCCGTTTTACGTGAACGGATTAGTGAATCCGAATCCGGGTTCCGTTGACGCCAGCTGTGCGTGGCTCAGGGCTTGAGGGGGGAGGATTCCCTGATTTCAGCCCTATATATCTGCGAAAGCACATCGATAAGTTTTTGTCGACGCGCTATAGTGTCTTACGACACATTTGCGACGCCATGGCGGAAAGCCAAGACAAGCAGAAGGAACAGGCCGACCGCAAGGGTCGGCGTAACAAAAATGCGTATAAAGTAGGAGAACGTGTTTTATTAAATGCTAAAAATCTTCCTACACATGCAGTTTCCAACGTGTTACGGAAAAAACTGCGCCCCAGTTTTGTGGGACCTTTCAAGGTGCTAGCCTGAAAGGGCTTGGCGTATACCTTGGATATTCCGAAGTCGATGCGTACGCATCCAACCTTCTATGTGGGTATGCTTAAGCCATACCAGAACCCGGAGGCGGGCAGGAGGTTGCGAAGGCGGATAGACGTAAGGCGCAGCAGGGCGGAGTAACATCTCCGACAGGGTCAAAATACGACCACGAAGCTCCGCAACGGAAGCTACGAATTTTCCCTCCAGACGGCGAAAGCCGTCAAGGGCACACTCGAGAGAGTCAATCCGCTTCTCGACGCGGTCAATCGCGCCCACGGTATCGTGGAATCCATCCTGGAGTTCCAGTATGCGACGGCTGTGTCGATCACAGCGCTTATGAAACTCACGTCGCAATTTCGCGACCACCTCCTCCAGTTCTCGATTTGGAGGGGGTTCCACATTACCATGTGGAGCGTTTGATGGCGCAACGCCATCACCGGGGTTAGACCCAGTATCTAGTGAAGTGGAAGGGTTACCCACATTCACGGAGTTCGTGGGAGTCCGAGACTCCCCTGCGGCAGGATTGCCGAGACGTCGTTGACGCTTTAGAGCGGGAGAATCCCGCTGCGATTCGACGACCAAAAGGGCGGAAGAAGCCCCTACACTCCCAGTAGTTGGGAGCTCGCCGGAGGCAGATGCGGAGCTTGCATTGCTCTCCGGCACCACGTTGAGGGCACAGGCGCTAGCATAGCGCGTGCGATAAGGGGCAGGTCATTGCTCCAACGCTTGGCCTTGGCAAACGCCAAGCGCAATTCCCTCCCCAGCCGAACGTCACGTTCGGCATAGCTGTTGTACAGATTTGTAAAGTCAGGGAGACGTTTCTCCCCTTCCACCCAAGCGCGGAACTTATGCTCTGCCTCTTCGGCATCCTCTCCTTGGAGGAGAACGAAGGGAACCTCGCGAAGGTTCTCAACAAAAACACCCTACGCCTGTTTCCCGATTCGCTTTCGGTATAAGGCGGCAGTGAACTGCTTCTGCGTGAGCAGTCTTTCCCGGAGTTATTCCGCATTCGATTTGACGCGGTTGTTCAGCCGCAGGGCCGGGGGTATAGAACCAGCCTAAGATTCTCTTTACCGCATTCTTAGCCCACTTTTGGGGATCACGAGGACCCCAAAAACAATATTCCGCTCGTGAAGGGCGTTTGGGGGCGTGTGATGCAGCCCATAGTTCCGCTTGGGCACGCTCAAGGCTCTGAGATTCGTCCAAATTATTGGACGTGATGGTCGCCTTCGGCGACCCGGATTTGTCATCCGAAGTTGGCAATGGTGGCGCGTGAGTTAGCGCACTTTCCCACGTGTTGGGAAAGGAGTAGGCTGCCGACGTCGCCGTTTGGCGTCGTCAGAGCGTTCATCCTTTGGGAGCAATCCCCAAGGGTCCCTTCCTTCTAGATATCGGAGGCCGAGTAAATGACATCCCCTTCTCGGGGAGAATGATCTCCACCTATAGAGGTGCTCATTAACGCCAGAGTTCTGGCAGTTGGGGTCTCCAACTATAATCGATTATTGCGTAGAAATAGTCTTGATGGGGGAGGATGTAACGGGGTTACATTTAGTTACGTTAGTGTATGTAAATAAACAACGGTTAAGGTCAAGTATTGACCGGTCCGAAAGGCTCGGACGATTGGCTGTTTTAGCCAATCAGGTCGGGAGCCCTTGGTGAAGGCGTGGCAGCCTGCCACGTGTTGGTACACAGGTGGTGTACATTACATTTTCGGCTAGGTACGGATTAAGTAAGCTCTACCTAGTATTGCACATAGTTTACATTAGTTTATTAAGTTAGGCTAATTATATATTAAATAATAAATCAGTTTACAATCTACACTATATCCTGCTAGACGCACGACCCGGAACGGTCGAGCGTGCAGTGAGTGTCGTAGCAGGGGAGAACCTCCCCTAGCTACTCCCTACTAAGGGAAGCCTTAGACTAAGGCGTTTGCGTACGCTAACAGTAAACTCAGGGAATCTTGGCCCCGAGTGAGAGAGCAATCTCACACTAAGCCCTTAGATCAGGGCGTATCGGTTTGTAGCGGCGTATCGCCGCTTAAGGAAAGTCTTCCTCTGTGCGCTAGCCGCACCGTGCGTTTACGCACCGGCTACACTGCGAGTGTATCCACTGATACAATTTAACAACTGACAGGTCTGTGGCACTGTCGCACGCTATCGATAGGGTGTCGCTTAGACATCCACGATAACATAACTTGTCATCATGTTCGAGGACGTTGAATTCATAGTTTGTTCACTTCTAAATGTGTTCGTAGCAGGCGTTTTTGGTATATTCGCGGTTATAGCTATTGCTAACCGTACTGATAACATGCTTCGTGGTGTTTTAACTTCCACAAAGCCTAAAGTCGCTCGACTTTGTGCTGTCAAAAAGTTGTTTGATGTGTTGGTATCAAGCAATGCGCGCATGGCAACATCGTTCCCACGTGGCTTAACCTTCAGGGTGAAGAGCGTTTTCGCATCACCCTGCACAATTGACTAAAATTGTCTCGTCTGGGGCTGTCATTCTTACAAGCTACATGTCGGCAAGTGAAATAACGCTTCCAAATCGGATGTTCCATCTCTACTAGATGCTCACAACAGGATTTATTTCCTGTTGATTAAGTTTACCAGCGGACTTACACTCCCGGACGCGAGGCACCAAACACGGTACCATGAAATTATGGGCAAAGTTCCATCGTCGCGCATCTATCGCAGCGAATATTTTTATTATGTTTTTCGATTCTCGGTGTCGACGAAACCAAAATAAATATGTCCATCGGTTCTGGGTCTCCGCCCCCACTATGTCGTGGTTGCGGTCCAGCAACTATTGAATAACCTCCTCACTGATTACCACTGTTGCTTCACGTTGAAGTCGAGGGGATCGTTCCCTCATCGACTGATACCATCAGTGCCCGTATACTGAAATATCTGATGAGAAGCTTTAGATGATATCATCCTGTATACTCTTCGTCTGATGCCGGGAGACATAATGCTCTACGGGCCACCTTCATGTATACAGCTACCCGAGGAGCTGCATCTAGAGGCTCACCCACAATATTTGAAGCGATATTGGGCATTCTGCTCGTAAGTTCCTATGTTTATCTTACCCTGACGCAGATCTAAAATTTAGATCGACATCTGAATTCAGTTTGAGGAGGCTCAGAGGTGATATTTAACCCCTCTTTAAGCTCTCGTAGTGTTTGAAAAGCATACCAGTCAGCATGTCTGCGTCCCAATTACATGGGTATGCCTTAGCGACCGTCGATAAATGTAAGAGCAGAGTGTACGTGTAACCTTGGCTCACCAATATCTCGCGACTTTATGGATTAATTCGGGCAGCCATCGCACAAGACGTTCTCCATTCCCTGGTTACCCTAATCAGCCTTTAAGTTCTCGATTTGCTATATAGCGGATGCTGACGGCGCCGTCAAAAAAGCAACTGAATTTCTTCGAAAGCTGTGTATGATCTCGATTAGCTCTCCGATATTTTAGCTTGGAGCATTGAGGGTGATTATGTGCACCAGCGCGCTAAACCGGCGAGCTGAAAGGTGGGGGACTCTTCGTGAGTAACCCCATATATATCACTTGACAAGACCATCCTAACCATTGAATCTTTGTCACCCTACGATCTGTACACAACTAGCAGAAAGTGCCAGTGTTTGTTAAGACGGACCCCGAAGTGCTACCACGTGTAACATGGTCGTATTACACGCTTGCACTGTAATTATTGCGTTGAGGAAGCGCGCAAAATAGGTAGGAACAGACGTAGCGTGTTTCTAAATAGCTAATCATATATTAAATGTAATCAACCGTACCTATTCCCTAAATTAACCCCACACAAAATATATCTAGTACGTGCTAGACGGAGGAGTAAACAGTAATACATTATGAGTACTGCCCTAGCAGATTTGAGTAGGGTGAGGTGATTTTGCTGATCCGGTGAAAATATTTCCAATGGAGTCAAGAACAGGACGCTATTATATAGGCGGTTACAAGAACCACCGAATAGAAGCAGATGCGTGTCCCGTCCTGGGAGAAGAAATTGTGCGGAGTCTGGGATAATCAGCTTCAGCTGGCACAAGACGAGGATCAGAGGATTATGCAATTGAAGCAATGTATTTAGGTGGATGTATTTTGAGGGAAATAGGGTGAATTTGTTTCAATAGTTAATCTTATGTTAGGAGGAGTCAAACATAAGCAAATCTGGTAGAATTTCAGTGGGCAAAAAGTGGAAAAAAAGAGGATGAGATTGGTACCTTATTCCGCTTTTAATGTTATTCACCACCTCTGGAGGTGGTTAATAAGATTTGGCCCAATCTCACTTGAATCTCCGCCGTTATTCCACCTGACACCAACCCACACCCCACCTCCCCCGCAACCACTCTGACCGCCGCCTGCGAAAAAAAATACGCCAGAGCTGTAGAAAAAAAGGAAGACTCCCTCCTTGCACTATGCCGTACCCTTCGCACTAATCTAAACTCTGTGAGCTGCATGGTAGATTGTAGTCTATTTCGTACATAATCTTCATCAATCTATCACTCGTCAATTATGACCATATCACATCAATTTGATGTGATTTCCAACATTACATCGTGTTTCTGAAATTGGTTACATTCAACCAAAGGCAACATCACACACAATCCAGGGATCGGCGCCAACTCGATCCCTACAGAGTTATACTTCATGAACCTGCAAAATAATCGAGATCCAAGTTTTATCAAGGTGTGAGCATAGCCAATGCTGGCACCTACACGTACCACGGAGGAAAGTTCGTACCACTGCTACAGCACCAAAGGTAGTTGCTGCGTTTTTCTTGTGGTGTGGTTGGGTAGATCCCTTAATACCGGAGCAACAAACTCATACCGTAAAGTTTTGTTCAGGCTGACCATAACTGCAAACGTTCACGCCTTACCACCACGTCAGTTCGTCAAAATGGTCTCCAACTTCCCAGATGCGGCCTTCATCTTCTTGGTGACGCATTCCATCGTCTTCTAGTACGAGTCCTGGATAATAACCACACATGAATCATCCGATTGTGGTGAAGTAGAGTCGCTATTTACGTATGGTGAAAGTATAGTCTCTATTTACGTGTGGTTAAAGTAGAGGCTTTATTTATGACATGAAGAAGATGATCTGCGGCTGTTATTACTCCATGTTATATTCTTCACGCCAATACCCTTAATATTAGCGCTACGTTGTGGTTTAAAGCTGAAAGCATCGGTCCGCATCTTCTTCTTCCATAGTAAATGATCCTTAGCGACAAAGATCGTGTTGAACCTTCATCATAAGTCCCAGCGCACACGCATCGTCTCATCAAAGTCTTGAACCTTCATCATGCAAACAACGTGAAATTTATGGCTTGGAACAATGGCTTGATTGACCCGAAGAAAACGAATATTGAGCCAGATAGTATGGGGAGACGAGGGCGTACGATTTTTCGTTGTCTTTATCATCATGATTGGACCAGCCGTTAGGCTTAGAAGTTGCGCCTGTGTCTTGTCTTTCTTTAGCGGTGCTGCTGGTTTGATTTCATGGTCTGGTTCACTTGTTACGTCCCGCGCCCTAGCGCCCCTCGCCGCGACTGACGCTTCCGATTGAGTGTGTTGTTAAATATTTGAATTGGTGAGGACATTTTTTCGGTCAATCAGAAAGCCAGATAGTGTGGGGAGCCGAGGGCACACGACTTTTCGTTGTCTTTATCATCATGATTGGACCCGCCGTTGGACTTAGAAGCTGCGTCTGTTTCTTGGCTTTCTTTAGCGGTGCTGCTGGTTTGATTTCATGGTCTGGTCACTTGTTACGTCCTGCGCCCTAGCTCTCCTCGCCGCGACTGACGTTTCCGATTGAGTGTGTTATTAAACATTTTAATTGTGGATGGATATTTTCGACCAATCAGCATCGAACCGTGACGACCAGATCGCGACTGGAAGATCGCGAGGCCAATCTGATCAATCAAATTACAGAGGGTCGCGACGGCCAGATCGTGACTCCCAGATCGCGAGGCCGATCTGATCAAAAAAATTACAGAGGGTCGCGACAGCCAGATTGCGAGGCAAATCTGATCAATCAAATTACAGAGGGTCGCGATGGTCAGATTGCGACGACCAGATCGCGAGGCAAATCTGATAAATCAAATTACAGAGGGTTGCGACGGCCAGATCGCGACGGCCATATT
>CM047581.1:8035738-8068419 GCA_026184515.1 Peronosclerospora sorghi | reverse complement strand
AAATCTGATCAATCAAATTACAGAGGGTTGCGACGGCCAGATCGCGAGGCCAATCTGAACAATCAAATTACAGAAGGTTGCGACGGCCAGATAGCGACTGTAGCCGGTGCGTATACGCACGGTGCAGCTAGCGCACAGAGGAAGACTCTTCCTTAAAGCGGTGCCTACCGCTACTTAGCCGATACGCCCTTATAAAGGGTTTAGTAGGAGAGATCTCCTACTCGGGGCCTAGATTCCCGGGTTGGTTTACGACTTAGCCTTAACGGCTGTATTCCCTTTACGGGATGTAAATAAATGGAGGGCTCCCTCTTACCTACGACACTCACTGCACGCGCGACCGGTCGAGGTCGCACGTCTGCTATTTAGAGTGAAATGTAACCTGATTATATTTAATATGTAATTAGCCATAATTAATTTAAACTAATATAAACTATATGCAATACTAAGTAGAATATTCCTAATTCGTACCTAGCTAAAATGTAGTGTGTACACCTGTGTACCGACACGTGAATGGCTGACACACCACCACACCAAGGTCCCCTGCCCTGATTGGTTAAGATAACCAAAGGTTCAAAACCTTTCAAACCGGTCAATACTGACCTCAACCGTAGTATACTCATGTACACCAACATTATATGTAGCTCGAATATAACCCCGTTACAGCGACGGCCAGATCGCGACGGCCAGATCGCGAGGCAAATCTCATCAATCAAATTACAAGGGTCAGGACGGCCAAATTGCGACGGCCAGATCGCGAGGCAAATCTCATCAATCAAATTACAGAGGGTCACGACGGCCAGATCGCGACGGACAGATCTAATCGATCAAATTACAGAGGGTCGCGACAGTAACTGTTCAGTATTGAAGTCAGTGCTGAAATAACCAAGAAGTAGTGGGTGAGAGAAGTGAGTGATTTTGATGTAAGAGTTGGTAACACTGAATAGAACCAAATTTCCCCTGAAGTGTTAAGATCTCTGGAGACCCTAAAAAACCTTCTCTACTCTTCCAATACAAAAACCAAGTGTAATACAAGGAAGTCGTCGAGTGAACGCCCTATCAAGTGGAGCAGCAGCCGTTTAAAGCTAGCTAGTGTTGGGGGCAGCCTGGAAATACCTGTTGAAGTGTGTGTCTAGTGTGTTTGGTTGATTTGTTGGCTCTGGCGCTAGTTTTAATTACCCGGGAAGTAAATCAAGGAGGACTGAATTATTACCCCTTTTGTTCTTGATTAAGTGGATTTATTACAATTGTCAACTCCTTCACGACAACTGGTGCCGCGACCCGGGACTAGAGTCGACTTCAAATTTAAACCTACACAATGGCGTTGGTATCAAAAGGGGATGGTCAAGATCTTTATTTTACATTAGAGTACTCCCAATATGATGCCAACAGGACATACACATTTTCAGAGGCCTGTGCAAAAATAGCGCAGTACCAACAACAAGTGCTCAAATCACCGGGTGATTCAAGCAGTTGGTTCTCACTATTTGAGATACTCACAGTAAAGCAGGCTGCACCCAACTTTAGAGTGAGAGAGGATCTGAGTTCGTTTAGAGACTTACCAGAGTCTGTTGAAGCGTTGGAAGTATTATTTCCAAAATGTGGGTATGAGATCATCCGACGTGAAGATTTCGAGAGTGCTTCTGATTTTATGTGGTTACGAACGTAAGATATATCTGGAAGAATGAGGAATATTTGTCGCCACATGTATTGAGATCACTCGGAGTATGGAGAAACCAACTAATGGAGCGCCTCAACCCAAGCAAAAGGTTAATGTTGGGCAAGGTGCGGACATAAGTTGTGGTTCATACTCTGTGGAAGCACTAGGTGCTGAGGTGTTGAATGACAACGGTGACGCTGCATTAGCAGCGTCAACTACGCAAAGGTCGGAAGACGTACCGTCTTCGACCACAGATGCTGCTAAGGCGGCATCTGGCAAGAAACAGGGAGATGTTGCTAGTGCAACATCTCGCACGATGGCAACTTACGAATGGCGTGTTGCCAAGAGGGCCATGTTCGGGAGTTCTGACTCCGAACAAAGTGATGGGGATACAGATGTCCCCACTAAAGGATCTAGCGAATCGAAGCTCGCTAGGTGCTCATCGCCTAACAGTGATGACGACTCTGGTGTCGCTGTCAGCTATGACAGCGACAATGATTATCACAGGTGGTTGCGGGAACGCAGAGCCCCACCTGGACCAAGTACTTCTCCACGTCGGGGTGATTTAACCCCGGCGCGTGGTGTTGAAGCAGGCGGTGCTCCGCCTGCTAAAAGTGCTCGAACAGAAGCGGAGGCTGCCTCTTCTAAAGCGTATCATCTTACGGAACCACATGTTCCGTACAGGGTGGGGTTTTGGACCCCTGGCTGGGCTATTGCCCCCAACAGTGGCGGTCACCGTAAACGGGACTGCCCGTATGCGTTGTTTGATATCAACGTGCTGGATGACTGCGAATACATCCAGTCACGTCGATTCGATCGAAGTACAGACGATAGGCGTCTGTACTTTACTGAACTCTTTTTCCAGGTTTGATATTATTCGAGCCGGAAAGGGTCAAGGAAGAACAGGGACGATAAAGACGCCCTGACTCAGAGTTGGAATGCTTTTGTTGACAACTACAACAAAAGCCCAGATGATTACGTGAATAAAGTTCACGTAATGCGCGAGCGCTTTTTAAAGCACTCTCGAAAAGGCAAAATGGAATACATCCATTTTGCTTGCCTCAAAGAAGGGTTAAAGTGTGGTGTCCCTTCTCACCTCGTTTGCCCGCGGTGTCCGCAGGGCGCTCCTCGTCTATCAGAGGAGGAGTTGCGGGGGTACGGTGGCTTTTCCGTACCCGCCGAAATTCAGGGTTTAATTGATACCCTGAATGCATCAACACCTACTGTTGATGCTACTTCGCATTATGAGTTTGAGACTTCTTCTCAAACTCAGTCCAAAGGTCTGGGGCGTCGGCCCTCAGAACCTCAATCGGTTCCCAAGAGTCGAACTCTTGGGGATATCCCAGCCAGCGTACCAAGTACTCGGTACGCTGCCCCTTCTCCAAAGGCACCGCGCGCTTCGAGATCAAGCGCTCGAGGATATATCGCTTATTCCCCTGATTATCAATCAGGGGCGGCGGAGGTTGAGAATTCCCCCGCCGTTGTTGTTGCGGAGCATGGTTCTTTGCTCCGCAAGATCGAGGAGGGTTATTCCTCCTTGAGCAGCGATATGTCTCACTGTGAAGACATATCGGTCTCTTCGCGAGGATGTCCGCGACATCCTCGGGGCGCACACTGCCCTCCAGCAGAAGAATGATCTTCTGTACATTGAGCTTTCTCGCTATAAGAGAGAGCTCGATCGGCGCACGGCTGATCTCGAGCAGTCGAAGACGGAGGTAACGACTCTCCGCTCTGCTCATCAACGGCTGGAGGCCTATTAGAAGTCTCTCTTGAGAGACTTGGAGAAGCACGGCATCTCCCGTGGTTCTGCGTCTCGTCCTAAGACGAAGACGAGTGATACGGCTTGAGCCGCCCAACATAGAATGTTGGGTGGAGCCGCATTTCTGTGGTAATGTCTAAGGTATAGGCATTCCCCTGAATCTCTTGGACCTTGAAGGGTCCAATGTACTTAGGAAGCAACTTCCGTGTAGGGAAGTTGCTTATTGCATGTGTAGGCAAATTAGTAGTACTTAAAATACTTATTCACCTTAAGAAAAGAGTTTTTGTTCTTCCTTCCTTGTTTATCTGCATTTTGCTTCTGCTTATCAAAAGCAGAGGCAAGTGCATCCTTTACATAGCGTATTACAGCTTGGCGCTGTAATACGAATTCATCTACTGCTTTATCAGCAGTAGGTGCATTATCCTCGTTGTCTGCAGCCATTGATGCAGACACATATTCATCGTATGCAGCTTCAGTTTTAATTAAAGCTGCTTCCGCTTCTACTGTATTTTCAGTAGAAGGGCCATCGTTTTATTAACAAGTTGCAGTCGCAACTTGCGCATTGACTCGCTCAGAATTTGAGCGGGTCCCTCACCCACTTAGATTTGTCGTACCGCCAAGTAAAGCTGGGGTTCGTGGATGCCTTAAGGCATTCACGTAGAACGGTGTATGCTTAGTTGAAGCATGCACCGAATTGTTAATCGCGAATTCAGTGAGTGACAGGTAGTCACCCACTGTTCAAAGGCATGTGCGTATGATCGCAACATGTCTCCGAAAACGCGGTTAACCCGTTCCGTCTGCCCATCCGTTTCCGGATTGTCCGCAGTTGACATCTTCAACTGGGTTCCCAACAATGAGAACGTTTCTTGCCAGAAACGTCCTGTAAATCTCGGATCTCGATCCGAGACAATGTCTTCCGGCATTCCGTGCAAACGGAATACCGTATCAACGAATATCCGCGCTGTTTAAGTGGCGGTTACATTCGCTGATACTGCAGTAAGATGTACCATCTTACTGAAACGGTCTACAAAGACCACTATTCTAGTCTTCCGACTATTGTCGGGTGGAAGACCGAATACGAAGTCCATTGAAATGGACTTCCAACACTCTGTCGGAACCGGCAGAGATTGCAGCGGAGCCTGTGCAGACTGCGCAGGCTTAACGCGCTGGCAAATCTCGCAAGCGCGTACGTATTTGCGTACCCACTTGTACTGGTTTCGCCAGTAAAAGTCACGTGCGAGAGAAGCGTATGTCTTCTCTCGACCTTGATGCCCCGAAATCGGTGCATCATGATACTCAAACATTATTTGATGTTTGAGATCATCGTCGTTTGGAACGACGATGCGACTTTCATCTTTTTGGTCTGTGCTGTAAACCAGCAGACCATCGTGCAGTCGATATCGATGCACGCAAGTGCGGAGGAACTCTGGGAGTTCGTCGTGTTTCTCACTTGATTGATTACGTAAGTAATCAATCAACAGACGTGTCTCCTCATCTGTTTTGTACGCCTCGCGTACTTGTCGTATAATTGACGACGACAAAGCAGTGCAACGGATCGCGTTTGCACTGGCCCCTTCGGTTACGGACGGTTTCGTCTCGTAATCGGGCCTTCGTGATAGAGCATCTGCTATCACGTTCAACTTTCCGGGTTTGTATTCAACCGTAAAGTTGTACTCAGAAAAGAATGACAGCCATCGAGCCATTCTTTGAGAAATGTGTGGTGAATTCACGGCGGTGCGTAGTGACGCATGGTCCGTGTAAACCACAAACAGTCTACCTCCCAATAGATAGATCAGAAACTTAGCCAGTGCGTACTTCATGGCAAGGAGTTCCTTGTCATGAACTGGATAGTTGCGCTCGGCTGGGCGCAACTGACGCGATTGATAGCAGATTACGCGATCACGATCATCGTGATCACACTGCATCAAAGCACAGCCGATAGCGAAATCGCTCGCGTCGCAAACGACGTGAAACGGACGCTCGTTATCGGCTATAGCCAAGACAGGCGCTTCAGTCAAGCTTTGCTTGACTGCATCAAAAGCATCTTGACATTGGGTATCCCAATGCCATTCGACATCTTTCTTAAGTAATTGAGAAAGTGGTCGTATTAAACCATAATAGTTGCACGAATACTTGTGCAAATATGTTGCCAACCCAAGGAACTTTCGAAGTTCCTTAACGTTGTTTGGCGTAGGCCATTCAACGATCACCCTGATCTTTTCTGGATCAGGACGCACCCCGTTCTTGCCCACAAAGCATCCAAGAACGGGTATCTCAGGTGCATCAAAGGTGCACTTCTTCAGATTTGCATAGAGCTTATGTTTACGCATAAGCTCCAACACTCGACGTAGATGCTCCCTATTGACATCTACATCGCTTTTATCGTGTTCACCCTTACTATGGATGAACACGTCATCGAACTAACTCGGTGCGAATTCTCGCACCGGGCGTAATAGATGCGTTACGCATCTGTTAGACGTAGCAGGGGCATTTCGAAGCCCCTGTGGCATAACAAGCCACTCCCAAAGCATGCCGCTTGGGGTGCTTACCGCCGTGAGAGGGATATCCTTCTCACGCATTAGGATTTGATAAAAATCCATCTCTTAGATCGAGAGCACTAAAGATGGTGCTCCCGCACATGCCATCTATGATGACATCCTTCCGCGGTATCGGTGTCTGTGCCGGTACCGTCGCTGCGTTCAGCTTGTTGTAAGCGTGAACGATTCTCCACCCACATGTGGACTTCTTCACACAAAATGTGGGGGTAGAGTGCGGTGAGGTAGACTCCCGCACTTGGTCTGATTTGCGACGAGCTTCGAAAAACTCGTCGATCGCTTTTACCTGATCACGCGGCAACGGCCATTGCCGCGTAACACAATACTTCGTGCCTGGCACGAGGTCAATCTCATCACGAGTTCCCTTATCCTTATGGAGCTCACTAGGTACTTCTTCTGGGAATACGTCAGCGTATTCCCGAAGTACCTCATAAAATGGGGAGGTCGCTTTAAGCGACTCCCAGCTCTGCGCTTCAAAGCGCGGAACTCTCGTTTGATCATTGGGAACCTCTTTCCCAATGTTTTTCCACTTGTAATGTGGATATTCGTTCACGAATACCCACAACATCATCTGTTGCAACGATGATACAGATCTGTTCGATCTGACCATCGTGCAAGTTTCTCACAAACTTCTTCCAGCTTAGCGCTGGAAGAGCCATCACCTCCGAACCTTCTTTCGGAGGGTGTTCCATCAACAGATACTGGGTAGCTAATCCGGTCTCCGTTTGAGTCAAGACGTTGATCGTCTCGACGGAACTGCCCATGCAATCAGACGCACTCGTCTGATTGACTGCTACACGGTGATTACGATTCACCGTGTGCGAATACTCATCATCATGGTGGACACTGCCTACCATGGAATTTTGGCGATCAGATGTGCTCGTCTGACCGGCCGCCTTTTCTGCGACACGGTGGTCTTTATCACACGTGCGCATGGCTAACGCAACGTGGTGGGCACTGGCCACCACGGAGTTTTGCTCACGATTGCACTCGATCGTGAGTTCACTCTCATCAACACGGAATTCATTCGTCGTGTTGGAACCTTCGGTCGCACAGTGGGTGTTTCCCACTGTGGATACTATTTCATTCTCACGGTGGGTGTTTCCCACCGTGGATATCACTTCATTCTCACGGTGGGTTTTTCCCACCGTGGATATAAATTCATTCTCACGGTGGTCTTTATCACCCGTGGAATGTTTCTCTCCAACACGCAACGACTCTTCTGTTGCGTGTGGTAGTCCCTCTGGACTCTCACCAGCGGAGGTACCTTCCGCTGATCGTGTCAGAACAGACCTGGTGGCGCCATCGCTATCCACCAGACTGTCTGACGCTGCGGTTGTATCATCTGATACAGCCGGATTACACACAGGGTGATCAGATCCTGTGCGTCCGCCGCAGTCGATCGATAGGTTAACCCAGTCGATCGAAGGTTTAAACTTGGACATCCATGGGATTCCAAGTATCACATCGAACTTGTCATCTAAATCGAGGACGATGAATTCATCCTCGAATGACAGTTCATTCAACTCGAAGCGTGTTTAATCACACGCTTTGGAATAGTCACGGTTGCACCTGTTGCTAACCGGACTGACAACATACTTCGTGGGGTCTCTACCTCCACGAAGCTCAACAGCGTTAGACTCTGAGTTCTAACGAAATTGTTTGACGCTCCTGTGTCAAACAAAGCTCGCATGGGGACATCGCTCCCGTGCGGCTTAACCTCCAGGGTGATAAGAGGCTTACCATCACCCTGCACCTTTTGACAGGACATAGTCCCGTCTGGGGCTATTACCCTCACATGCCCTATGTCGGCATGTGTGATAACATTCCCAGTATGGCGCCCCGCCCCTACTGGCGATTCTCGTTTTTTGCACCAACAGGGTGATGTCCCTGTTGGTGTCGCCGTGCAGCGGACGGTTCCGTCCGCTGACTGCGTGGCATCGAACGCGGTGCCATACAATCATGGGCAAAATGCCCCATTTTCGCGCATCTATTGCAGCGAATATTCTTCTTAAATTTCGGTTGCTTCGTGTTTGAAGCAACCGCAACCGATAGGTCCATCGGCTCTGGACCTCCACCGCCCATGCTCTGGCGCGGGTGGCTGTTTCTTGGGACGAAGTGTGAGCTTCGTCTGCCTGACTGGTGATTGTTGACATGCCGTTGCGGCATGTCAAAAGCGAAGGGCTGTTGAGCCCTTCGGCTGTACCCAGCATGCGATGACGCTGATCGCATGCTGAACTCCTCACGGATGCTCATGTCAATGGCATCCCTTAGAGTCTCTGGCGGGTGCCGGTAGAGACTCTGTTTGACGGGACCATCATTGAGTCCCTTCATGAAGCCAGTGACCTGCATAGCAGGGGGCACCGGCTCATACACAATATTTGACAGCAAATATTGCGTCTTCTGAGCGTAAGCTTGGAGTTCAAGCTTACCTTGCCGGAGTTCCATAAACTCCTGCCGACTACTTAGCTCCATTTCTGGAGCTTCAAAGTTGAGATTTAGCTCAGCTTTAAATCCCTTATAAGTAAGGAACGCAGAGTCATCAGTGGCTCTGCGACTCATCGCCCACGCCCTGGCTCTGCCACCTAGACATGTTGTGGCGAAGTACGCCTGTTGACGTTCGTCAACAATATTTTGCGCAGAGATGGCATCTTCCACCTCTGCGAACCATCTACGAAGGGGCTCGCCCCCTTCGCCGGTAAAGGGCGGTACTCGCGCCTTTACCACTTCAACGCTATGCGTTGTAGGTGAAGTTGCGGTCCGCGCTGCCTCTGGCGCGGGCCGTTCTGACTTTTCTAGGTGGTTTAGCCTAAAGCGGTTCACCACCTGTACCACTTCCTCTGGAGACTTACTCTTGAGGAAGGTAATGATGTCGGTCCCCATAGACCGAATCATTTCCGCCGTCGCGTCTTTACTACGCGACGAGAAGTGAGGGAAGTGTTTATTAACCTCTTCCAGCGTTCTTTCTCGCTCGGCAGCCGACATGTCTCGCGACATGATGCCAAGCGGCTCTTAATCTTCGCTCCGCTAGTTAACTAGCAGAACGAAACTGTGGTCGTTAAGACGGACCACAAAGTGCTACCAGGTGTAACAGGACTGATCCTGTTACAGGCTTACACTGTATTTTGCGAGGAAGCGCGCAATACAATTAGGGCAGGATTAGTTGGTAACAACTAATCCTATAATTAAAGTAAATATATTAATATTCACTTGTGGGTTAGAACGAAAAATTAAGAGTGTTTATTTAATGGGTGGTTTAGAGGCTAATAGTATAGTAACTAACTAATTAATATAATAATATCAAGTCTTTAACTAACTGTACTATTAGTTAACCTGCAAGATTCGGTATTTATACCGAATCGACTTTTCCTTCTTAGATTATAATAACTTATAATCTCTTATTTAAATTTCAGACAACGCGTCTGAAATTAAACTATGATATTCTAACTTGAATATCTATTATGTAATGGCACCCCATTACAGTAACAGCCTTTTAAAGGCTTCCTGCTGGACGAGGGTCAAACTATTCCAATCGTCCTGATTCATCCTTTGCAGAGGATTTCTAGTCTACAAATACAGGTGTTGGATTGACTACAAGTGCTACCAGATGTAGCCGGTGCGTATACGCACGATGCGGCTAGCGCACAGAGGAAGGCTTTTCCTTAAAGCGGTAGCTACCGCTACTTAGCCGATACGCCCTTATAAAGGGCTTAGTAGGAGAGATGTAACGGGGTTACATTCGGATAACACTGAGTGTTGGTGTACATGAGTACACCACGGTTGAGGCCAGTATTGGCCGGGCTGAAAGGTTTCGAACCTTTGGTTATTTTAACCAATCAGGGCATGGGCCCTTGGTGTGGTGGTGTGTCAGCCATCCACGTGTCAGTACACAGGTGTGTACACTACATTTTAGCTAGGTATGAATTAGGAATATTCTACATAGTGTTACATATAGTTTATATTAGTTTAAATAGTTACATATTAAATATATATTCAGTTTACTTTCCACTCCGTAGTACAGACGCACGATCTCGACCGGTCGTGCGTGTAGTGAGTGCCGTAGCGTAAGGGGAGCCCTCCCCTTAGCTACACCATTTGTAAGGGAGCCTTGCCGTTAAGGCACTAGTACAGACTAGAGTAAACTAACCCGGGAATCTTGGCCCCGAGTAGGAGAGCTCTCTCCTACTAAGCCCTTAATAAGGGCGTATCGGCTAAGTAGCGGCGAACGCCGCTTTAAGGAAAGCCTTCCTCTGTGCGCTAGCCGCACCGTGCGTATACGCACCGGCTACAAGAGATCTCCTACTCGGGGCCAAGATTCCCGGGTTGGTTTACTACGTTGCCTTAACGGCTGTGTTCCCTTTACGGGGTGTAGATAAAGGGAGGGCTCCCTCTTACCTACGACACTCACTGCACGCGCGACCGGTCGAGGTCGCGCGTCTGCTATTTAGAGTGAAATGTAAACTGAATATATTTAATATGTAATTAGCCTAAATTAATTTAAACTAATATAAACTATATGTAATACTAAGTAGAATATTCCTAATTCGTACCTAGCTAAAATGTAGTGTACACATCTGTGTACTGACACGTGGATGGCTGACACCACCACACCAAGGGCCCATGCCCTGATTGGTTAAAATAACCAAAGGTTCGAAACCTTTCAACACGGCCAATACTGGCCTCAACCGTGGTGTACTCATGTACACCAACACTCAGTGTTACCCGAATGTAACCCCGTTACACACCGGCTACAAACCACCTTAAGTGGGGGGGTGACATAATTGATATTCAAGTTAGAATATCACAGTTTAATTTCAGACGCGTTGTCTGAAATTTAAATAAGAGATTATAAGTTATTATAATCTAAGAAGGAAAAGTCGATTCGGTATAAATACCGAATCTTGCAGGTTAACTTATAGTACAGTTGGTTGAATACTTGATATTATTATATGAATTAGGTAGTTACTATACTATTAGCCTCTAAACCACCCATTAAATAAACACTCTTAATTTTGCGTTCTTAGACTCAAGTAAATATTTATATTTACTTTTTAGTATAGGATTAGTTGTTATTAACTAATCCTGCCCTAATTGTATTGCGCGCTTCCTCACAATTACAGTGTAAGCCTGTAACAGGATCAGTCCTGTTAGAGGTTACCTATATATAACAAGCAATATTTTTTGCGCTGGCGAACTTTAAATAAAGGTACACTGTACGAAGTGTATCCAAGCCAATTCGGACTTAAACGGGTTTTAGCCTTCGTACTTAACCGAATCGAGACGGTACACTCGTACTTAAAAGAATCGAAACAGTACTTTCGTACTTAAACAAATCGGTAGGGTACATTCGTACTTGAACGAATCTATACGGTACACTCGTATTTAAACGAATCTTTACTGTACATTCGTACTTGAACGAATTTGTACTGTACACTCAAATTTAAACGAATCTGTATGGTACATTTGTACTTGAACGGATCGAAACGGTACACTCGTACTTGAGCGAATCTGTACGGAAAATTCGTACTTGAGCGAATCGACACGGTACCTATGTACTTAAACGAATCGATACGGTAAACTCGTTCTTGAGCGAATCTGTACGGTACATTCGTAATTAAGCGAATCGATAAGGTACCTACGTTCTTTACCAAATCGAAACGGTACCACCGTATCAAACCGAAACGAAACGGTTTCTTCGTACTTTTTCGAGAGAAAACGGACATTGATACTCTGCCGAATAAACACGTTTCATGCGTACATTTTTAAATCGAAACTGTATCTTCTTACATTTTTTGTTGTGAATGAAAAAGGTTAAATTGCTTGATTTTGCCTGCTTTACTCGTCTATAGAGCCAAACTTCACTGTCTATCACATCAAGGTAATTGGATGTCGTGAAATCAGGGATGTCTTCTGTTCAGTCTACGTCAAAATTTAAGGTAATCCGAGATGTCTTCAATTTAGTCTTATCAGTTTTTTCCTTAATAAATGTCAGGACTACGTGGAATTGAATCTTATGATTTCGTAGTTGGCGAGCATGGAAATGAGATTGAAATGAAGGCTTCATTGTTCTTTGTGAACTTTTGTTTTTCTGTAAGTTGGATGGAATCGTCTTCGTGAAAATTGGGTTTTCCAGATTTATAGAGGTTTCATGCTAAACCCATTTTTAAAAAAATGTTTACAATAATTGATTGCAAGTTGTAATATTCCTTGTTGATTTTTTTTCTCTGTGAAGTTTTATCCTAAACTTTATTCCACTCATGTCCCGAGATCTTTTGTAACATCTTCAAAATTGAATCATTTTTTTAAGATTTAGTGAACACACACCAGAAAAAAAAATTCCGGCTTTGGCATCACACAAAATTTAAAAAAAAAAAGGATGGAATTTATATGGGCGAAATTCAGCATGAAAATCGATTTAATACTCCATACCATTACGAGTGTTCTGTTTGAAGATACAATTGAAGCATACAGTTAAAATCTGAAAAGTTTATCCTTTTTTTGGCTTTTTTACTGTGGCTCTTTTTTTATCTGAATTCCGATGTCTGCACGTGATTTATACCATTGACTCCAACCAAGAAGACACCCGGAATTTTGGAGTGATTGTTTCACACGATTGAATTTGAATTGGAATTGTTTTCGCCGCTTGCATCAGATTTAATGCATAACGTGAAAGAGGCAAAAGTGTTCAACCATAATATCAGAAAAATTGTTTCTCAAAATAAATTTTAAGCCAACGATATCAAGGGCTTCACATTTTACGAATTGATTGGAATTGGCATTATATGCCGGAATTTTTTTTGAATTAACGCTGAGAATGTAAATAATTTTTTTTTTTTAACTAGGGCCCGCGAACCAAATTTGTTATATAATTAACGTTATGATGAATACTATAAAACATGATCATATTTGCTCTCCCCCTTCAATAGATCATCGCCATATTCTCTTATTTAAAAAATTTTTTTAAAGGCAATAGGTAAAAAGACCAAGAATCATAATCTGCTCTTGATCTTTTGCATATAAAGTATCAGATAATTTATCGCGTGCTTGTCTTAACCCGAATTTATTGTCTGCTTTCATGAAAATTCATTATTTGATAAGTGCTTTATATATTGTTCTTTTCTTCGAATTATTAATGTATCATTCATTTAAAAAATATCGATGAACGCTTCAACTAAGGAACACTGAAAAGTATCTGTTGATGATGCTTCATTCGTTTTTTAAGTTTAAGTACTGCTTATTGAATTTACAATAAGATATGAAACCCGTGTGTTGAAGAAGTTTGGTGCTACGAATTTTCTACAGCGGATGCAATGCTTTATCAATTTCAATCGAAATGATGTTTTCGCTTGAATTTTTTTCGTCGCCCTTAAGTGACGCTCCAGTAGATACTTGCTCTATTTACATTAAGCAGGTTAAGTTTGATGATGCGTCCTTAAATCATTGTCCAATGAAAAAATGCCGCACATATCATGCACGTGCTCTATTCTGCTAATGTAATATCATTCTGCAGTGAAGAGCACACTTCTTGGTATTCGACAAAGAAATTTCATATCCCCTTACTTTTTTCCAAAATGCTTCGCTACCACTGCTCTTAAGTTTTTTTTCATGTGGAATTGACTATAATCAAAGAATTATTACACAAGAATAACCAGGCTTGGATTATTTTTTGACCTCTTGATTTTAATCAGTAATTTCGAAATAGGAGTTGTTATTAGTGGTCTAGTAAAAACCATCACTTGGAAGACGGTAAATGCCCATATGTACCGTTTGGATACGCTCAAGCATTCAAGTACCACTTCTATTCAGTTCAGTTCGGTGGTACTGTTTGATTTAGTTAAGTACGTAGATACCGTAAAGATTCGCTAAAATACGAATGTACCGTACAGAATCGTTTAAGTACGTCGGTACCGTATAAACTCGTTTAAGTACGTAGGTACCGTATCGATTCGCTAAAGTACGAGTGTGCCACTTCAATTCGTTCAAGTACGAATGTACCGTACAGATTCATTTAGGTATGACTGTACCGTACAGATTCGTTCAAGTACGAATGTACCGTTTCGATTCGTTTACGTACGAAAGTACTGTTTCGATTCTTTTAAGTACGAGTGTACCGTCTCGATTCGGTTAAGTACGAAGGCTAAAACCCATTTAAGTCCGAATTGGCTTGGGTACACTTCGTACAGTGTACCTTTATTTAAAGTTCGTCAGCGCAAAAAAATATTGCTTTTTATATATAGGTAACCATTCCAACTATGATATATCGTTCTTACTAACGTTACCATTTTACAATTGTTGGCACCAAATGTTATTAGCTTGTTAGTCTTCCACATGCTTCTACTTAAGCTATGAGGCTAAGCGGGTAGATCAACTAGCTGATAAACGCTTTAACTAGAGATTTGACAGTGCAGGGGCCAGCAGAGGTCATGATCGGCTCGCCCTAGTATGTTGCCACGCACTTGTCGTTCGTTCGAAAATCTGGCGAGACCTTCTCCAGCACCTTTTGCTTTTTAATCTGTGCCGCAGAAAGTGGCTCACTGCTTTCTGACGCGATCGTTACTCGCTCACCCACCTTAGAATCGGCAGGAGGCTCCACAAACTCGACGTTCTTGTGTGCCTCATCAGACGCGCATAATACCATGCCATGTGACTTGAAGCCACCAACCTTGGCTGGCTTTAGGTTCAACAAAACCAAAACCTTGCGATTCTGCATCTCTTCCAACGTGTAAAAAACTTGCAGACCAGAGGCAATCTGCTTTGGTTCTCCTCACCAATATCTATCTCTTCACAGTACAACTTCTCCGACTCCGGATGTTTCCACACTTTGGAGATGACATCGACACGAATATCCAACGAAGCATAGAGCGGCACTGCAGACTGCGCGGGCTTCGCCTTCGCTGGCTGTGCTTTGGCAGCCGCAGCATCATTGTGGACCTGCAATTTTTCCTCGGTCAATATCTTTCTGAACAAAATATCCCCGATTGACACCTCGGTACCAGACTTTAGATTGTCATAGTGCGGAGACAACGCCGTAAGTTTAGAAGGCACTGTGCCCAACTTTTTAAAGATCATTTCGGTCGATTGAGGAATAATGGGGCTCAGATAGTGAGCTAACACGTAAATGGCTTCGAGGCATGTGCGTACAACGACGAGGCGTGGCTCGTTCGTCTTCATATGTCAGGGCTCCTTCTCCGTCAGGTACTTGTTAGTATCCTTTAGAGCATTGACAATCGCAAGGCACGCGTCTTGCAATGAAAACTCCTTGTACAAGTCTTCCGAGTACTTCAGCAGCTTGTAAATATCAAATGGTTTATCCGCCTTGACATCGGGAACTACACCATTTGAGTACTTTGCGCAGGCGTTAACAGTGCGATGCACCAGGTTACCTAATGTATCCGCGAGCTCCGAGTTATGAATATTAATGAGATCATCCTCGGAGAAAGGCATATCTTGGCCAAACTTTGCTGCGCGAACAATGAAGTAGCGGAACGACTCCAATCCATACTTGTTGACCATCTCATAGGGATCAATAACGTTGCCAATGCTCTTGCTCATCTTCGATCCGTCCTTTGCGTTCACGAAGCCATGTGCGAACACCCGCTTGGGCAACGGGATGTCCGCGCTCATTAAGATGCGTGGCCAGATGACGCAGTGAAACCACGTAATGTCTTTCCCGATAATATGTACATTAGCTGGCCAATAGCGAGCATTCGGACCAGTAGGATAGCCAATAGCAGATAGATAGTTGGCTAGAGCATCGAACCAAACGTAGAGAACGTGCTCGGGATCATTGAGCAGCGGAATGCCATGTGTGAACGTGTTACGTGACGCTGACAAGTCTTGCAAAGGCTCCTTTAAACGACACAGCAGCTCTTGTCGACGCACTTCAGGCTGTAAAAATTCGGGATTTTCCTCGATGTGCTTAACTAGTCGGTCTTGGTACTTTGACATCTTAAAAAAGTACGACTGCTCTTGCATTTTCTTGAATGGCGTTCCAGTTGCCGGATCTTGGTAGTTCATGAGCTGTGCTTCAGTCTCCGTAACAAATGTCTCCTCACGCACATTGTACCACCCTTCGTAAGTCCCAAGGTACACATCACCATTATCAAGTGCACGCTGAAACAGCCATGGGGCGAATTTTTTGTGCACATCACTCGTGGTACGAATAAAGTTGCTGTTGCTCATGTTAAGGTCCTTCGTCAGCTGTTCGAAGATCGTTGCGTACTTGTCCACTACATCCTGGGGCAGCTTCCGCAGTTTGCGCAATCTTTTGACCATGTTCATCCGTTCCCGTTAAGAAATACACGTCACGACCAAACACGCGATGATAGCGCGCAATTACGTCCGAGCATACGTTCTCGTACGCGTGGCCCATGTGTGGCAGGCCATTCGTGTAGTGAATAGCCGTCGTGAGGTAGAAAGTTTCGACCGTCGGCTTGCAGCGTCTACCTGCGTCTCTAACAGTTCCATACGCTTTTCCTGTTGCTGATGAACCACCTCCAGCTTATCTAAGCGGGCCCCAAGGTCTTTTACTGCTGACATTCGTGCTTACCGGCAAATCTAACAGGTGTGACTATATTATTTACCAGTTAGTATGTGCAATTTCATTCCGCAAGCTATATTTACGTGTAGCATACATGACTGCTTAAAAACTTCCCGCACGCGAATCTAAAATACGGTATAAATACTGGTATGGTGCCGCACGGTACATGTAGCAGCCCCAGCTCGCTCTCCAGCATAACCGTAAGCAAGCGCAGCATGATTCACGGAGGAAACGCTAGCTGTAGCAATAGCACCCTTCATAGATATGCATCTGACGATTTAGGATCCTTTGGATCGATGCTGGACCAGTTACATGCCGAACAGATAGGCACAATCGAAGCACTAACGTGCCAGGTCGAATTTTACCGTCAACGAGAAGAGCGTGCGCGCCAGGAACTTGCCACATTACGGAGGTGCTTGCCACTGGCTAAAGGGGACGAAGGAGCTCCTACAATTTCGAAACTGGCAAGTGAAAACCGCGCACTTGGTGACGAGTTAGATTCGATGCGGATGAAGAAAAATGGATGGGACAGAGATCGTACCCGACTGGAAAAGCAAAAAAAGATCTAGAGAAGCAGTTGAAAGATGCCAAACATACGCTTGCGAGTTTTTCGCATGCTATTGAACAACTGGAGATTAAGATGCAGCGTAAAGAGGCGGAGATCCAGACGCGGTGTCTCGAGCTGGAAAATGAGCTCGGTGATACAAAGCAAGAGTGTGAACAGCTGCAAAAAGAGAAGAAATTGATACAGCAGCAACTGGAAAATCTGGAACCCATTAGCGACGAGAATGCAAGACTGCGCGGTGAGCTGCAGGCGCTGCTCACTAATGAAGACAAGAGTGTAAGTGACGACGCTAGCAGCTCACGTTTTTCATCGGAGATCAAGAAAATTAAGAAAAAATTTAGTAGCTTGGAAAATGATAAGAGGAGACATGAAAAAGAAATCTACGGCGCTGCAACAAAATGTAGCAGCATGTACCGCTGAAATTTCTGCGGCTCGACTTGAAGTTGAACGTAAGAACAACGAGATTAAGGAGTATCAACTAAAGCTGGACAATTCCACCATATGCAGACTTTGCGAGAGCAGTTGCTTGCAGACGAAAGCTCGAAGAAGGAATTTGAATCACAGCGACAGGAGTTGTTAATCGTGGTGTCAGCACTCCAACGTGAAAAAAGTGACCTCCAATCCAAGATTTGTAGTTTTCAGAAAGAGCAAGAGACGACCAAGTCCGAGTTACAAACCGCCGAATCTCGTCTGGCCGCTAAAGACCAAACAGTGGTAGTATCAACGCTGCGAAGTGAAGTTTCCGCCGTAAAACAACGACTACGAAGTGAGCTCATGCATGAGAAAGAGTGTCTAAAATCTGAGATCGAAATTTTAAATAGAGAAATCGTGCTGTTGCGAGGGCAGCTAGCAGAGAAAGATCTTGCTGTTCACAACATGGAAAACGTGATTTTTCAAAGAGACGAGAACCAGAAGCAGAAAGATTACGATATTCGACAATTGCGAGAGCAAATCAACCGATTAAACTGTGAGCTTGATCAGTCTCGAGTCAAGTACGAGCAGCTTCAGCAATGCAGAACTTCGTTATCCGAGGAATTAGATTTCGGTTTTAAAGAGTTGCTCCACGACGAAGAGAGCGCGGCTGTTGCTCGTGAGGAGATTGATAAGCTACGTAGCGAACTGAAAGAGGTTAAAAACGAGAGTCGCGCATTACAATCCGAACGACAGAAGCTGGCGGAGGAGTTGGAACGCGTTAGTCGTAGCAACAAAGAAGCCAGTACGCGGCAGAATGAAAAGATTGACGATTTGTATTGCCAGCTTCTGGAAAGGAGGCAATGATTGCGTCACTAAAGATTACCGAGCGCCAGTAACCTTGCTGAAAGAAGAAAAGGAGAAATTTGAAAGAGATATTGCTGATGTACGTTTGCGCTGTGAAAACCAAGTGGAAGAGGAAGTACAAAAGACCCATGGTCTTCGCTGTCGTATTGAGGAATTGGAGAAAGATAAGTTATCCTTGAAAATCCAAATTGAGGCACTAGAAAATGAAAGCACAAGTTGGAAAGAAAAAGTACAGGTGGCTGAGCTATCCCTTCGCCAGAAGGACAAGGAAATCAAGAACTTAGAGTGCGACATTTCTCACCTTAAATTGGCATTACTTGACGCGAAGAAACGAACTGAAAAGGGACAAGAAGAAATCGCAAACTGAGGAAAAACTTATGAAAGAGCGAAAGACGATGGAGCGCGAAATGGTTCAACTCGTGCGTCGCATTGAAAATGCCGGACAACGAAATTTTGAGCTTGGTGAAAAGGTAATTGCGCTTGCACAGTAATCAAAGATGGATCAAGCGGATCGAGTGGTGTTCAGCTCTCAAGTGAAGTGTCATAAGGAGCAAGTAAAAACGCTAGAAACCCAACTCGGACAGTTGCGCCGTTGCAACGGAAGGGATTCTGATGCAGTTAACGGCCAGGACACCACGACACAGTATACGCAAGAGCTCCTGGCCGCGTGGGTCGCCCATTCGACGTGGCCCGTGCTCCACGTCCGCTTTTACCAGTCGCTCGCGCTCTATCGCGCGGTGGAGCGCCAGCTACGGACGGTCGCGAACGCCTCGACCGCGACTAATGTCGATCTCGTCTGTGACGCCGCCGCGAATGCCACGCCCGAGCTCGTGCGGCTCAAAAATGCCATTGGCATGCACGTCATGCCCGCGCCGCCCGAGCTCGAAGAGTATGAAGACGTCGTGCTCGAGACCCTGGCCGTGGGTGGGGGCCCTCGTCGTCACCTACAAGTCGCCCATTATGCAAAAGTATGTCCCCGAAACGTGTGGCCTCCGCGTCGGCTCGTACGAGTACGCGACCGAGACGGACACGCCGCGACTCGTGCCGTTGCCACGCGTGCACGTGACGCCACGGGACCTCTAGAACGCGATTCACGCGTTGGTAGCGCTGATCGCACGACGCGCGGCGCGCTTGCACTACCTGCGCTTGCGCACGCACTACTTGTCGGCGGTCGTTGCCATGGAAATAATTTTTTAATGATGGTGAGGTATATTAACGGACGATTTCCGACCTAAGATATCCGTAAAATGTTCTGTAAAAGAAAGTGGTCTTGGGACGAGTCGCTCTTGCGACCCCGAACCTTAACCCGTGTGCCGCCGAAGCAGCAGTAGGTCGTGGATGCTTCGCCGGTCAATGCCGGCGGCGCGTGACGCGAGGCAGCGTCCTCATGCTGTGATCGTGTTCACCTCAGTCGCCGCCCTGTGCAGCATGTCGAGGCAGGGGCCGCGCATCAACGCGGGCTTGTCTCGTGGGAAGGCAGTCGTCGTGCCATCTTAGCCACCCGTGGCACCCCAAACGGGGGATTCTCCTGCCAGGGGTGGGGGTCCCACTGGACCTCTGAGTTGGACAGGACTGCTTATGCTTGAGCCGGCAAATTGGAGAATCAGGTCGTGGCCATGGATGCGGCCGTGTGTGAAGGCGACCGGGACGAGCGCCTCGACACGACGTGGCGGGAGAGTGGACTCGACCCATGACGCAAAGTCCACGTCGAGACCATGCGCGCCTTCTTGTATTGAACGACGAGGCCAGTCCAACCCCATAGCGCCGTCGGGGTGGCACGTTGCGGTCGACGAAGGCCCATTCTTACTCGACGTTTGACGGCAAAGGCGATGGCAACAGGGGGCCAATCACGTTTTCAAATACAGTTTGGAGCGCGATGCGCACCGCAGCGTCAGGGACGAGCACGAGGTGCGTCAAGAGCGGATACAACCACGTCCGATGGCGCTGGCACCACACACAGACACAAGGCACCATGCGACAGAAACGTAAGCCCACTCCGTACACACACGTCGCTCCGTTTTGCGTCTTACCTCGTCGCTCGTCCATTTGACTAGTACCATTAGCATCGCCACAACGAGCGACGCAAAACTCGCCACGCGCTGCGGCGCATCCTCGGGTCCCCCCTTGTCCTCGTTGTTGACGCCAGGGACCACGTGGATGCCATTCCAGGCCAGATATTCCGTCACCGTCGAGTGGATCAAGCGCGCCAGGTCCTTTCGCGCACCGTCCGCTCGTCCTTGTCCTCCTAGCACTACTGCAGACAAGACATGAAGATACCGGGCTTTCCCCATCACTTCCTGTGGCAAGAGACTCGAGATGTCCTCCTCGATGCGTGGCTGCACCAGACAATAGCGCCATTCTCGACCATGCAACTCGCGTCGCCACGCCACGGCGTCGTTCACTTGCCGTGAAAACTCAAAACTCGCACAGAGACTCGCCACGAGCGCGTGCGCGTGGCCGTCGGTCAAGGCCACACGTCCACGATTCGCGAGGACGGTCCCGACCATCTTTTGCATGGCCAACCACAGGGCCAAGTGCGTCGACGACGGCACGCGGGCGTGCGCCTGCCTCTCGTCCAACATTCGCGTGGGCCAACATGGCGTGGCAAACGTATACCCGAGCGTCGCCACGACGTCAGGATACAAACTCAAGCACGACCGCGCACGAGGCGACACGAGGCCACGTCCGCGTCGTCTCGATGCGGTGCCACGCCCTCCAGCATCCACGTCGGCGTGACGCGGGTCAGGACGCGGCGCACTTCATCGGCAATCAGGCCCCACACTGCGCGAAAACTTGTGGCCATGCGTCACGAGCATCTCGACGGCAGACGCCGTCGAGGTCGCGACCGACTCGTCCGACTCGTCGTCCACTGCGTCCAGACACTTGCCCACGAGACTCAACACGTCCGGGAGATACCCCACGCGCTCGTACACGTGCCCAAAACAGGGCACGACGCGCGCCCGACACACGGTCGCGGGCGTGCTGCCCGTCCCTTCCGGACGCGTGCCGCGTGGCAACTGGAAGACGCGGCCGCGCGGCAGGGTCCGCTCGAGCGCCTGCACCTCGTCCACTAGCGGCAGCAACACGGTCTTGAAGAGACGGTGCCACGCGCGCGACGACAACGTGCGCCCGTGCGTCGTCAACCCGTCAAAGAGCGCGTCGAGCGCCGCCACTTGCACATCCAAGCGTCGATCCACAGCCTCCACAGCCAACGTCGTCAACGCCGTCACCACGTGCCACATCAAGTGCATGCGCCGTGCCTTGACCGGTGCCTGGTCGTCCATATCGCCCGCCTCGAGGCCTTTGTTGCCATCGCCGTGCATCAACTGGTCCATCAACACTTGCCGCAAGAGCTCGACGCTCTAGACGCCCACGTGCGTCAACTCGAACGTCTCGGGCCGCCCGCGGGCCACGTCGTCGGCGCCACACACGCCAAACGCGACCAAACACTCAATCACGTCGTCCACCACGTCCACGAGCGCGTCCGGGGGCGTGGCCAGCACCTTCTGCGCCATCTCGAACGCCTACGCAACGCTCCGCGCGTCACTCCTCTCGGCCGCGAGGCGCCACACGCTTCAAATCGTGTGCCGCCCCGTCCGCATCGTGTCCATGCGCGCGAGCACGACATGTTCCATGCACCCGAGCACCAACTCGCGCGTCTCGCGCGCCAGCGCGTAGGCAAAATCACTTCAAACGGCGCGAGCACGCGCAGGGGCTCCTTGTTGTCCTTGTCGCTGTCGTCGTCGTCGCCCAGCGCGAGCAACTTCATGCTCAATCGCCGCAATGAATCGATGGCGTTGAGCCGCACGCGCACGCCTTCGTGGCACTCCATTGTCGTGAAATGCCTTGCGAGCGTGGGCCACATCGTGGCCCAGGCCGCGCGCGTCCGCGTCGGGAGGTTCATGTCCACGACTTCCACGAGTTTCTGGGTGAACTTCAGCGGAAAGTTAGTGATTTGTCGTGCTTGAAAGAAAGCTATTAAGTTGAGATCAAGAACCTCCAGGAGAAGCTAGGTCAGGTGGAATGTGACTTCAATGTGGTTAAACAACAGCGTGATGAGGCGGTGGAACGAGATCGACTTCTTGTGCAGTGCCGAAATGATATGAAAGCGACAGCGGAGGATTACACGGCGGAGCTTGTTGAGGAGATCGAGGCACTGCAGCATCAAATGGAGATTGAGGGCAAACGTTGTGCTGTGCTGTTATCTAACGAAAAAATGCTGTTGCGTGATCTTCATGAACGCAACGCTGCTATTCAAAAGCTACATTGCACACTCGCGCGCTGGACAGATCCGGTAACAATCGCTCCAATAGCTTGTGTTGTTGGAAGAGTGTGTAGCCATTTTTGGTTTTGCACTCTTCCGGAATGGTGGAATCCCATTGGCTGTTTGGATTGGTATACATTTTTCATGTTTACGGCGGTTACGGATTTAAGTCGCGTTAGGTACCGGATAGCTACTTAAGTAACCTTAAATAATATACTTACTTTTCCTTTTGCTTTTATATAGTGAGTACGCCTACTGAACTCTTCTACGGCTACGGCGCGCGCGCACCAGTTTGATACCTTCCACTGATCCTCCCACGCTGAAACTTTATCAGCAGGTGAGTCTTGATCGTGTGAAGTGAACGCAACGTTTTCTGTGCCATTTTAACAGGTTATGAGCCCAAGTTGTGCCAAGTAGTCAAGTGAATTGTTCTTGGTTTTTCAAGTGTACTTACGTGAATTTTTTCGTGGTTACGTTACGTGGATCTGGTGGAAAGTCCCCTGTCGACAGGGCCAGTTGAATTACGTGACTGATTGAAGTGTTTGAAATTGATTGGAGATGGTTGGCTCCGATGGAGACAATGTGCCCTCCGCCAGTGATTTTAAGGCGTTGGTGCAGAGTCTGAAGGAAGTGGCGACCCGCCTGACTGCTATTGAGGATGTACAGGCCCGGCAGTCACTTCCGAGTGTGTCCTCCGGGTCCAGGAAAGGGTCACCAGTACGGGTGCAGGACGCCGGGTTCAGGGACAGCCTACAAAACTACCGTCCGTTCGGCCATCAGATGACTCTGAACGACCTGGCCGAGGACGAAGGGGTGGAGGTCGGTGCTAGGCCACACCCGCAAGTGAACGCAGCACCTCGCGGAGTGCCGGTCGGCATGCAAGGTGTGGGCGGGGCTGGTGCACCCATAGGGCAAGCAAATATGCCGGTGCACCAAGCCGGGTACAAAATACCCAAACTAAGTATTGAGAAGTTTTCGGGGCGCGAGGTGTATCCCGGCCTCGGTGCAGGGTACCGCCAATGGGCGTACCTGTTCATGGAAGCGGTTGAAATTGGCGAGTTGACGTCCGGCTTTCAATGGAGCGAGCGACTCAAGGTCAACAAATTTGGCGAACATCTTGAAGGCACTGCCGCGGAATATTTTCGCTCGAACATTGGTTCGTGGTGGCAGGTGCGACCGCAGCTGACTTACGTCATGGAGCAGATGTGGTTGGGATTCAAGGTTAACATATCCCACCGCCAAGCTGCGGCCTGGTTTGCTACGGAAAAGGATGCGAGACGCTCCTGGACCGAACATTATCTATACCTAGTAGCTCTGGCTCGCGAAAGCGGGTCGAGCGAAAAGTTAATTGTTGAAAATATCGTCAAGTTCGCTGCGCCCCGATTGAAGGTGATGCTGATGGCCAGGTATGATCCTGGCAGACAGGACTACCTGGGCCACGCTCAAGAACTGATCGCCTGGGCGCAGGAACTGGAAGATGATGCGTTCAAGGGCAGACAGGCCGTTAAGTTGCAGGCGCATGCCGCAACATCGGTTAAGGGTCGCCGGGCATGCTATACATGCGGTGACGAGGGGCATATACAAAAGTATTGCCCCGAAAAGCGTCGCAAAGGTGACGGAAATGGGAACCAAGCGATGAAGCGTGGCGGAAACGACAAGGCGTCGAAGCGTTTCGTGTTATCTACTGTGGATTCCAGCATCGACGCGGATATTAATGCATGTGGAACCGATGACGATAACGAGAATATATGGATCATTGACAGCGGTGCGAGCAGGCACCTGGTTTCAAATGTTGATTTGCTAGATGATGCAAAGTAGTGCGGTCCTAGTGACACGTTCACATTGCCTAATGGTGGCACCCTGAAAGCTGCTATGGTCGGCAGCCTTACGCTGCGGGCGTGCGATGCAAGCGAAACGGTCGTTGTTTTGACCGAAGTATACTTCGCACCGAAACTCGCGAAAAATCTGATATCGCTTGGTAGATTACGCGAAAAAGGCTGTGCAATTGTCGACGACGGTCACAAGCTGCGTGTCATGGTCAAAGGACAGAAGTTGTTCGATGTAGTGACGCACGGGTCAGTTTTTGTGGCAAGATTGAAGGCCGAAAAAACAGATGGAATTTCAAAAAGTTTTGAAAGCATGGTTGTAAACAGTGTGCTGGAGGATGTCGATTCCGACGCACATACTGGGAGTCTGCATCACTTCCACGTGCGGCTGGGTCACCTGGCCTACGACACTGTCGAAAGGCTGGCGAAAGACCCCAGGTCAGGCATCGTGCTCAACGACATGAGCAGGCCGAATTGCCTGACCTGTGCTGAAGGCAAGGGCACAAGGAAAGCGCAACCGAAGACAGACTCGGGAGCTAACGCACCGATTGATCGCATCGGGGGTGTAATATGCAGTGACCTCAAAGGCCCTATCACCCCCCGCGATAGGCGCGGCAACCGATATTTGGTTGTTTTCGTCGACCATTTCTCGAATTATGTGCGCGTCTTTGCGGCGCGCACCAAAGCCAAGGCCGCACGAATGTTTGGGCACTTCATTGCATGGTTTGAGAACGAGTTCTCATGAAGAGTGCACGTGCTGCGCACCGACGGTGGTGGCGAGTACCAGAATGCTGATCTGTTTTGCAAACAGACTGGTATTCGTCGCCAGGTTACCGAACCCGGCACACCTGCGTCAAATGGCAAGGCGGAGCGCATGAACCGAACCATTTTTAACATGGTTCGGTGCATGATATTCGGATCGGGTGTTCCATTGACGTATTGGTCGGAGGCGGCTGAGTATGCGGCATATATACTCAACCGCACCCCGACAAGGTCAAACACCGGTCGAATTTCGCCCCTAGAAGTACTCACCGGCAAGCGGCCGGCGGTGAATGATATCGTGGTTTTCGGGTCCCCATGCATGGTTTGGCGGGACCCGAAGAAGAAGGCGTTGTCGAAGCACGCAGAACGCGCACTTATCCTTGGCAAGAGCGACGAAACCAAGGGTTATAAAGTGTTGCTGCTTAAGGACAGAGTTGTCGCAGTAACCAGGCACGTCACAGCGATCGAGACGCTAAGCTATGAGGCTAGCAACAAGATCACCAAGGTATTGGAAGGTGAATGCAGCCAAGAGCTCGATGATTTGGCGGAATCTCGTGCCAGGGAGAACGTTACAAATGTACCAACTCCAGGGCAATCAAGTGATGGAATGTCGGAGACTGGAGCCGCGCCAAAGGGCACGGAAACCGATGGTCAGGGCTCAAGGAAGTCGCGCCGAAAGCCTAAGAAGACGCCTAAAGGACGTGATTATGAAGCGTCGAAGTTAAAAGGGACGGTTGCAAGAAGTGATGTTTCGAAAGCAGCCGATGAAAATGGCAAAAATGCGGGGAACGCTCTATGCGTCTATGCTGTTTGCGAGCCAGATGTTGGGTCGTCAAGTGCGTTACCAATGCAGCCGGACCCCAAGAATTATCGAGAGGCGCATGGTGGCCCTCATTCGGTGATGTGGAAACACGCCGAAATGGAGGAGATCAAGTCACTCGAAGAGCTAGACACGTGGGACATCGTGTGCCGACCCGCCGGCAAGGTGCCTCTCCCGACCAAGTGGGTGTACAAGACGAAAGTCTGTGCAGACGGTTCGGTCGAGAGGTACAAGGCCAGGCTAGTTGCCAGAGGTGACAAGCAAGTTTTTGGAGACGATTACTTGTTCACGTTTTCAACCGTCATGGAGTTGAACAACGTAAAGTTGCTCTTGGTGCTGGCACAAGTATGGGGGGTAGCGGCACGCCATGGCGACGTGCCAAGTGCCTACCCCAAAGCGATGTCCGAAAGCAATGTGGAGATATACCTGCAAGTGCCACAAGGTATGGAAATCACGGACAAGAAATTACGTGATTATGGTGTGAAATCGCCAAAGGAGCTCGCGCTCAAATTGAAACGAAACCTGTATGGTTTGAAGCAAGCTGGACGCCTGTGGCATCAATGCCTGTGCGAGACATTGATGAAGTTTGATTTCGTGCAGTGTGTCACGGACACATGCATTTTCGTAAAGCATGTTGGAAACGAAACTGCTGTGGTCGGAGCGTACGTTGACGACCTCCTGATCACCGGTACTAGTGATCAAATGGTTGATGAATTTTTCAAGGACATGCAAGTGTTAGAACTAAAGGATTTGGGACGTGTCACGAAGTTTCTCGGTATTCGGATCGATGGGAATCCGAGGGATGGATATACACTGGACCAAGAGTCGACGATCAAAGAAATTCTGATCACACATAAGCTGGAGAAAATAAATCCGGCACGCACGCCGGTGATAATGCTCGATGAGGACAAGGATTTTCAAGAGCGATTGCCATTGCAACCAAGGGGCAACCTGCCCAGTATCAACCACTTTCAATCGCTGGTGGGCAGTCTGCTGTGGGTCGCGAGGTGCACACGTCCTGACGTTTCGTTCGCTGTGCACCGCGCCACAAGAAAGACCCACGCACCCACCATAGGTGATTACAAGATTGCAAAAAGGGTGCTCAAGTACCTCAAGGGAACGAGCAACCTGAAACTGGTTTTGAAGCACGACGAGGATCTGCCGATGCCGCTACGCATCATGGTGTACAGCGATGCGGATTTTGCGGCGGACAAGGCAGACAGAAAGAGTGTTTCAGCGATGGTGCTTTTCGTTAATGGTATGCTTGTGAGCTGGGCCTGCAAGAAGCAGACAGCGGTGGCATTGTCAACAGCAGAAGCGGAATTTGTTGCTGCTGCAGTAGCTGGCAAGGAGGCGCTGGGTCTGAGAGAGTTCCTTGCGGAAATTGGTATGCACTCGAAGACACCATTAGTGTTCAAGATGGACAACCAAGCCGCCATCAAGCAATTGGAGGACGAGTCGAGCGCTGCTAGCACGAAGCACGTCGACATCAAGCTAAAATTTCTAAAGGACTTCACGAGGAAGGGCATTGTTTCAGCTAGTCACGTGCCAAGTGTGGATATGCTAGCTGATCTACTGACCAAGGACCTCAATGCGCCAAGGATTCAAGTGTTGCGTGCAGCGCTAGGATTGCAGTGACGATGGTGCAGCCTCCGGTCTTCCAGGAGGAGTGTTGGAAGAGTGTGTAGCCATTTTTGGTTTTGCACTCTTCCGGAATGGTGGAATCCCATTGGCTGTTTGGATTGGTATACATTTTTCATGTTTACGGCGGTTACGGATTTAAGTCGCGTTAGGTACCGGATAGCTACTTAAGTAACCTTAAATAATATACTTACTTTTCCTTTTGCTTTTATATAGTGAGTACGCCTACTGAACTCTTCTACGGCTACGGCGCGCGCGCACCAGTTTGATACCTTCCACTGATCCTCCCACGCTGAAACTTTATCAGCAGGTGAGTCTTGATCGTGTGAAGTGAACGCAACGTTTTCTGTGCCATTTTAACATGTGTTCCAGTCGTATGAGATAGTAACGGCACGGGCATCCCCGTAGATCGCAGTAACCAATCGACGTCTCGTACTACGAGCTCGCTGTCTCATCATCAACTTCAGCAGCAGGAAGGTATGGATCAGTTTCATTCGGCCTCTGTGTCCAATATGAGGCCAATAATGACGACTTCCCCCGTTACACCGACGGCCAGCACCGTTCAACACTATGGGGCGCGGGCGCATTGTTCCAGTGACGACAAGTGATCGTGCCAGCGCAGCGACTCCCCCTGCAAATCCCACAGTGACTCCACGTAGAAAGGCAGCCGCGAAGGTGTACATCCAGTGAAAATGATAATGCAGAAGATGTCGTAGATGATGCCTACGACTAAGATGCAAGCGAAGAGCAGGATGACGACAGTCCGAACGAGTTGTTCTGCGACGAACAAGAAGTCGAGGCGGAGTCCATACATAGTCTTTCTCATTTTTCGAGTTTCTCGCACAGTATGGCAATAACAAGCATCAGGTGGTATGTTCTGACGAAGATATGCTTTTTTGCATTGCAGCTTCGTGTTCGGAACGGTGCACGGCTTACAAGCGCAACGAAAAGCTTGAGCTGTCTATTAGAAATGCACAGAAAAGATTGAAATCACTTCACACGATCAAGACTCACCAGCTGACCAAGTTTCAGCGCGGGAGGATCAGTGGAAGGTAGCGAACTGCGTGCACATCGCGTCAGGACCAGCAGATATTCAGTCCAGAGTCTGTTTCGTAATGCAAAATGTAAACTGATATATATTATGTATGGTTACTTAAGTCACTATTCGGTCCTAATGCAACTTAAATCTGGTAACTGCTTTCATATGAAAAACTGTATGTCTTACCTGCATCAGCCAATGGGCTTCCACTATACGGAAGAGTGTAAACTCCAAAAATGGGTACACACTCTTCCAACACTCCTCCTGGAAGACCGGAGGCTGCACCATCGTTACTGTAGCCCTAGCGCTGCACGCAACACTTGAATCCTTGGCGCATTGAGGTCCTCGGTCAGTAGATCGGCCAACATATCCACACTTGGCACGTGACTAGCTGAAACAATGCCCTTCCTCGTAAAGTCTTTCAAGAATTTAAGCTTGATGTCGACGTGCTTCGTGCTAGCAGCGCTCGACTCATCTTCCAATTGTTTAATGGCAGCTTGGTTGTCCATCTTGAAGACTAACGGTGCCTTCGAATACATGCCAATTTCCGCAAGTAGCTCCCGCAAGCCAAGCGTGTAGCCGGGTGCGTACACGCACGGTGCGGCTAGCGCACAGAGGAAGACTTTCCTTTAAGCAGCGTTCGCCGCTACTTAGCCGATACGCCCTTAAAAAGGGCTTAGTAGGAGAGAGCTCTCCTACTCGGGGCCAAGATTCCCGGGGTGGTTTACAGATAGCTTTCGCTAACCCCTTGTAACAAGACTTCCCTTATAAAGGGAGGTAGCGTAAGGGAGAACTCCCTTAGGCTACAATACTCACTGCGCGCGCGACCGGGCGTGGTCGCGCGCCTAGCTCCGCTAATGCCTTCACGGCAAGGTTCCCTTACTAAGGGTGTAGCTAAAGGGAGGACTCCCTTTAGCTACTGCACTCACTGCGCGCGCGACCGGGCGTAGTCGCGCGCCTGGCAGTCTTAAGTATTTTTGTAAACTGAATATATTTAATATGTAATTAGCCTAAATTAATTTAAACTAATATAAATTATATGTAATACTAAGTAGAATATTCCTAATTCGTACCTAGCTAACATGTAGTGTACACACCTGTGTACTGACACGTGGATGGCCGACACACCACCACACCAAGGGCTCCTGCCGTGATTGGTTAAAATAACCAAAGGTTCGAGACCTTTCAACTCGTTCAATACTGACCGCAACCTGGTGTACTCATGTACACCAACACTCAGTGTTACCCGAATGTAACCCCGTTACATCCTCCACCATCAAAACTATTGCTTACGCAATAATCAAAATCTTGTTGGAGAACTCCAACGCCAGTACCTCTGGCTGTCCATTGTACACCTTCAGCGGTGCTATGGACGCAAACTATTCCGACAACTCGAAAGTGGACGCCCTTGGGGAGCTCTCCCCAACGGCTGGCCATGTTGATAGCGCCGAACGGCGCTATCACTCATCCAACCCATTCCCCACACGTGGGGAAAACGCACTAACTCGTGCGCCACCGTTACCCGCTAGGGGTGATACCTCCAGGTTGCCACAGGTAACCACCACCAATGAACCGTCCTTGGTTCAAGAGGCCCGACGTGCCGGACGGGCACGGAAGGGACCTCGCGACCCTCAAAAGAGTGCTAAGAACGCGGTCAAGAGGTGTTTAGCCTCCTATACCCCTGGTCCAGCGGCTATACTGCCGCGTGAAATTGCGCATCGGAACCAACCTCGGATGACATATCCGAATCGCCGAAGGCGATCACCACTACTGAGTGGACGCAGCTCAAGAGGCTCAAAATGCCGCACAGGCGTCACAAGCTTCCTTGCACGCCCCCCCCATGCGCCCTCCACGGGCGGTATATCGTTTTGGAGGTCCTCGTGACCTCCCAAAGTGGGCCAGGAATGAGGTACAGAATGGTTTAGTCTTCTATACCCCTGGCCTCGCGACTGTACAGCCGCAACACATCACACGCCGGAATCAACTCCAAGAAAAACTGCTCACGCAGAAGCAGTTCACTGCTACCTCATATCGAGAGCGCCTCGAGAAACAGGCACAGGGTCCCGTTGTTGGAACCTCCGCGAGGTTCCCTTCATTCTCCTGCAAGGAGAATATGCCAAAGAGGCAGAGCAGAAGTTTCGCGCTTAGGCGGGGGGAGAAACGTCTCCCCGAGTTTCTTAAAGCTGTACAACAGCTATTCCAAACGTGACGTTCGGATAGAGAGGGTATTGTGCTTGGCGTTTGCCAGAGCCAAACCCATGGGGCAGTTACGTGCCCCTTATCTCATGCGCTATGCTAGCGCCCGTGCCCTCACTACGGTGCCGGAGCACAGTGCGGGTTCCGCATCTGCCTCCGGAGGGCTCCCAACTACTGGGAGTGAAGGGGCTTACCCCGCCCCTTTGGTCGTTGAATCACAGCGGGATTCTCCCGCTCGAAAGCGTCAATGACGTCACGGCAATCCTGCCGCAGGGGAGTCTCGAACTCCCAAGAACTCTGTGAATGTGGATAACCCTTCCACTTCACCAAATACTGGGTTTGACCCCGATGATGGAGTCGCGCCATCAGACGCTTCGCCCCGTCCTGCCGTCGGGCAGCCTGTCGGCCGCCCTGCCGGGTAGGCCCAACAAACAAACAATAGATTCTTCTAGGTCGCTGGGGCCGTGGAAGGCGCCCAGTGTGCGAGCCGTGGCGGCTACAAGCGCAGACCCGAGCTGCACCCGGTCGGGCAGCCTGCCGGCTGCCCAGCCGGGTAGGCCAAACAAACGGACAGGAGCATACAGGGCTGACATTGGGGACTCCTCCCCCCTCAAGCCCTGGACCACACACACGTGGCGTCAACGTAACCCGAGGATTTACGAATCCGTTCACATTAAACGGGGTAAGCCCCGTAGATGCATGCACCGAATTGTCTATGGCAAATTCGGTCATAGGAAGCATCTCACTCCAACTCGTGGAGAATACGGACATAAGCTCCGGAGAAAATGCTTAACAACGCGATGAACGCGTTCCTTCTTGTCCATCAATGGACTCTGGCACCGCTGCCAGGCGAGCATCTTGCTCAAACGGTCTACAAAGACCGAAATGCCGGTGAAACCGGCCTTTCCCTTCGGAAAAACCGAAGATAAATCCATACTAATGGATTTCACGCGATTAACGCGTTCCGTCTTGTCCATCACTGGACTCTGGCACCGCCGCCAGACGAGCATCTTGCTCAAACGTTATACAGATACCGAAACGCCGGTGGAACCGGCCTTCGGAAAAACCGAAGATAAAATCCAAATGGATTTTCAACACGCCGTTGGAACGGCTACTCCGCCAAAGGCTCACCTTCATTTTTATAGGTGGACTTGGCCCACACGAACGATTGGCAATTCCCAATTGTATGCTATAGGTTGACTTGGTCCTCACGAACAGTTGGAAATTTCCAACTGTTTCCATAGCAGCTGAATCTGAAGAGGGTTTGACCCTCTAGCACGACTCACAAGTGCGAATATACGCACCGCCGACCCACTTGTACATTTGGGTCACCAATACAAAGCTCTTAAAGCGCCGTAGGTCTTACCCCGACCTAAATGACCCCCGGTAGGGGCGTCATGTGCCTCAAAGAGGACTTTATATTTCAGTTCCTCATCATGAGGAACAACCACCCGCGGAGTGTCCTCCGCGCTCGTGCTATAATATAGCAAACCGTCACAGTAACTGTAACGGTGTAACCAAGCTCTAGCTCGACTTGACAAGGTTGGCTCAGACGAGCCAAGTCCCTTTTCACCCAACGCGCTGATAAGCGCCGTACACTGTGGGTCTTTCTCATACGCCTGGCGTATGAGATCCACCACAGACGTGATGACGAATGTCGCGTGAGCGAGCTCGTAATCGGGACGACGCAACAACGCGTCTGCAAGCACGTTCTGCTTGCCAGGTTTATACTTAACCTCAAAGTTGTACTCCGCAAAGAAGGAGAGCCAACGGGCCATC
>CM047581.1:7998680-8013395 GCA_026184515.1 Peronosclerospora sorghi | reverse complement strand
TCGTACGAAGAGATACCTCACGAGGTCCCAAGGGTGCAAAACCTGTACGGCGGCAACAAGATGATACGAAGAGATACCTATCACGGTCCAAAAGGTGCGAAACCTGTACATCTAGCGCAACATGATATGACTATACTTGTGCGTCAACGAATCCCGTACGAAGAGATACCTCACGATTTCCCAAAGGTGCAAAACCTGTATGGAGAAGCACAAGGTGTTAATAAAAAAACAAGCGAGACACAAGGACAGTAAACCTGAGTGTCGAGGGCCTCTAGGAAAAAGACAACCGGTTGGGGTGTTAGCGGTGCAAAACCTGCATAAAAACCATGAAAGACACATGAGTAGGAAATGACTGAGCTCAAGCAGTAACAGCATAGCCTCAGCATGATGGGGTAGGAGTCAAGTATAAACTTGCCCCCAGAAGTGTAACGAAGCGAGTGAACCACCTGTTACACAGAGGAAGGTGATACACATTAAGGGAAGAAGAAGAGAGTATAATGCTATCGTTGGAAGGGCACTCACCTGATGGAGTCATACATGACAAGTTGTTGGAGTTCGGAGTACACGTGCGTAAGTTTGAGGACGCGCGGACTACCTGTGGAGGCTGAGCATGGTATACCTAATTTTGGATGAGATTATAACGGGATTTTCAAGTGGAGTTTTCTGGCCAATCACGGGATATTTCATGGTCCACGACATCATGGTCCACGACAATCCTGGATAAGTACGCAGGCCTGGATAAGTACGCAGATCTGGATAATATCGAAGCCAGTGCAGAAGTAACCAAGAAGTAACAAGGTGAACAGATACTGGAGGTAGATATAGGATTTCTTAATACTTTTAATATAATCAAACTTCCCCCTTTACGAGCAGTCGCCACACCAACCAAAAGAAACATTTTCCAATCCTATACAAAAACTAAGTACAACCCGAGGACACCTTTAAGTGAACGCGTGTTACAGCGTAATAAAGATCCTCTGCGGTTATCTAAGTTGAAGGGCAGCCTGAGTGTTACCAGGAAAGTGTCCATTTTCAGTGACTTTGTATTAAGGTTCGGACGTAAGTACTAAGAACCTGGGAAGTTTAAGCAAGAGAAGTGTATTGTATCGCTTCCTTGTGTTGTTTTTGAGTGAAGAAACCTCGAAAATTTAAGTTCCTCCACGACAATCAACCGACCCGTTTGCACTGACTTTCGTCTTGTACAACCACTTGGTCGGGAGAGGTACCTTGCCCTCAGGGCAGCTAACGACGTCCCACGTTTCGAGATCTTGGAGGGCCTTGAGCTCCTCCATTTCTTCCTGTTTCCACATCTTCGTCTGCGGGTCGCCGTCTGCCTCACGATAATTGCTTGGGTCTGGTTGATCGTTGAACCACTTGGTGTCTTGCAACCAGGATCACACACCGCATACACACACAAAGCGCTTTCCACATTTTCGTCATTTTCGTCAATTTTTTCCGGAGTTTCATCACTTTAAACGGCCTTTTTGGCCCTCGACGCTTCATATTCTTGACCTTTAGCCGTCTTCTTCGACTTCCTGCGCGTCTTCCTGGTACCTTTCACAGATTTTTCAACGTGTCTTGACTCGGTTTCAGCCTCCGGTGTTCCGTCGTTTTTGCGCCCTGGACTTGGCGTATTCAGAATAGTGTTTCTCGAACGCAATTCGGCCATTTCCTCCAGTTCTTGGCTGCGTTCACCTTCTAACATCTTGGTCACGTTGGAGCTTGTCTCAGCGCTGATCGTTTCAATCGCGGTGACGTGCCTCGTCACCACGACCACCCTGTCTTTCATCAATAACACCTTGAAACCTTTCGTTTCATCGCTCTTCCCTAGAATTAGGGACCGTTCGGCGTGCTTCGCCAGCGTCTTCTTCTTTGGTTCCCGCCAAACCATCCACGGGGACCGAAAACAACAATGTCATTTACTGCCGGTCGCTTGCCGGTCAGCACTTCCAGCGGCGAAATTCGCTCGATATTCGATCTTGTCGGAGTACGGTTGATTATGTACGCAGTATACTCAGCCGCCTCCGACCAATACGTTAGGGGTACACCGGACCCAAATATCATGCACTGGACCATGTTAAAAATGGTCCGGTTCATTCGCTCCGCCTTGCCATTTGAGGCAGGATTTCCTGGTTCAGTCACTTGGCGGCGGATACCGGTCTGTTTGCAAAACCGATCGACGTTCCGATACTCTCCGCCGCCATCAGTGCGGAACACGTGCACTCTGCACGAAAAATTGTTCTCGAACCAGGCGATAAAATGTCCGAACATCCTTTCTGCCATGTCCTTGGTTCGCGCCGCGAAAACCCTTACATAATTTGAGTGGTGATCGACAAAAACAACCAAATACCGATTACCTCGCCTGTCGCGGGGAGTGATCGGACCCTTGAGGTCACTGCAGATCACTCCTCCGATTCGGTCTATCGGGGCGTTGCTGCCCAAATCCACCTTCGATTGCACCTTCCTGGTTGCCTTCCCCTTGGCACACGTAATGCAATTTGGCCTATTCGTGTCCGTCAAAGAAATACCAGATCTGGGGTCCCTGGCCAACCTTTCAATGGTATCATAGGACAGGTGACCCAGGCGCATATGGAAGTGGTGCAGGCTGCCAGTGTGGACTTCTGGACCGACGTCTTCCAACACACTATTGGCAACCATGTCACCTAAATCCTTCGAAAAATTGTGCGCCCTCTCGGCTTTCAACTTGGCAATTAAAACGGATCCATGCGTCATCACATCAAATAATTTCTCGCCTTTAATCATGACTCGCAGCTTGCGGCCATCGTCAACTATGGCGCAACCCTTTTCACTCAGTCGACCAAGTGAAATCAAATTTCTGGCTAGTTGTGGTGCGAAGTATACTTCGGTTAAGATAACGACCGTTTCACTTTTGTCGCACGTCCGCAACGTAAGCCGTCCGACCTTGGTTGCCTGTAGGGTGCCACCATCCGGCAAGGCGAAAGTATCATCAGGACCACAGTCCTTTGCATCTTCCAATAAATTCTCGTGCGACACCAAAGGGATACTAGCACCACTATCGATAATCCAAACATTTTCAATGTCGCTTTCATTACCACATGCATTTACATATGCACATATAGTGGTATCCATGGTCGAAAGCACGAAACGCTTTGACGACCTTTCACTTCCGCTACGGCTCGGCCCTTGACTGCGATCACTTCCACTCTTCCGTTGCTTCTCGGGGCAATACCTTTGTATGTGCCCCTCGCCACCGCAGGCGTAGCACACGCGCCTCCCCTTACCAGATTTTGCTGCATGCGCGTGCAACTTAAGGCCGGGCTTAGCCTTCACTGCATCGTCCTCCAGTTCCTGCGCCCAGGCAATCAACTCTTGCGCATGGCTGAGGTAATCCCCCCTCCTTGGGTCATACCTTGCCATCAGCATTATTTACAGCCGCGTACTTGACGATGTTTTCGACAATTAACTTTTCACTCGACCCGCTTTCGCGAGCCAGAGCTACTAGGTACAAATAATGTTCCGTCCAGCTGCGCCGCGCATCCTTTTCCATTGCGAACCTGGTAGCAGCTTGGTGGTGGGATATAGTCGTTCTGAATACCAACCACATCTGGTCCATCACGTAGATTAGCGTCGGTCGCACCCGCCACTACCATGCAACATTTGTCCGGTAGTACTCCGCGGCGGTGCCTTCCAAATGCTCGCCAAATTTGTTTACTTTTAACCGTTCGCTCCATTGGAAACCAGAAGTCATCTCTGCAATATCGATCGCCTCCATAAACAGGTAGGCCCATTGGCGGTAGCCTGCACCCAAATCGGGATACAGCTCGCGCCCTGAAATCTTTTCAATACCTAGTTTAGGTATTTTGTACCGGGTGTATTGCACCGGTACATTTTCGTGCGCGGCGGGCACTCCGACACCGCCTGCACCTTGCGCCGCATCGAGCGCCCTGCTTGGTGCTTCATGTGAATGTGGGCGTGGCCGGGCGCCAGCTTCTACCCCTTCGTCCTCAGCCAGGTCGTTCAACGACATCTGCTGACCGAACGGACGGTAATTCTGGAGACTCTCCCGGAACTCGGACTGCGGTATATGCACCGGTGCCTCCCTCTTAATCTCGGGGGATATCTTCGGGGATGCTGACCTGGATTGCCCTGCATCTGGGTTGCTCAAAGTGCTCGCAACTTCCCTCAAGTCGCGCACCAGCGTCCGAAATTCATCCACAGAGGGCACATCGTCTCCGTCAGAATCAAACATCATAAACTTAATACAAAACCTTCAGTAACGTTCTTCAATCACTACCCCTTCGATGGGGGACTTTCCACTAGCTCCACGAAACGTAACAACGAGAAAATATCCAATAGAGCACACTCCAATCACCTAGAAAACTCCACGAGATTACTTGACGCAAAATGGGCTCATAACCTGTTAAAACTCAACAAAAATAGCTGAGTGCACTTCACGCGATCAAGACTCACCTGCTGACGAAGTTTCAGCGCGGGAGGATCAGCGGAAGGTGTAAAGAGGCGTGCGTCGCGTAGTGGCCACAGAGAGTTCAGTAGGTGTACTCTTGACACAAATGCAAAAAGGAAAGTAAAGTATATTATGTATGGTTATTTAAGTTGCTATCCAGCACTAAAGCAACTTAATCTCGTAATCGCTATTATGTGCGTGAAATGTATGCCGTACCTGAACAGCCAATGGGATTCCACTATTCGGAAGAGTGCAAAGTCCAAAATGGATACACACTCTTCCAACATCGCACTCGTCAAGCATCCGCACGCACTTCTTGTCTAACGTTTCTCTTGACGACGTGCTTTTCTTCTTCAGTAGTCAACAGTCGACTACCATCAGTCCAAATGATGCAGTGCAGTCAACACGTACCTTACAGTACCGAGCATTCAGTTTAGATAATGGTGCTTCAATTTGGTTGGAGGAAATTCAAATTCGTGAAATTTGGGGGGTATCCTGTGAATAAAAACATTTGGGGGGTATTTTGTGAAATTCCGCTCAGAAGGGGGGTATTCTGTGAAATTCCGCTCAGAAGGGGGGTATTCTGTGAAATTCCGCTCAGAAGGGGGGTATTCTGTGAAATTCCACTCAGAAGGGGGGGTATTCTGTGAAATTTCTCAAAAAATAAATACTAAATTAGACTATTCTCTCTAGTGGTACTCCTAAACGGAATGAATCTCTTGCAAGGGAAAAGCAACCAGTATCTGCGCGAAGCCATCCTAGAATGCAGCGTAGAGAAAGCAAGGCGCTACCTAACGCTCAAGATCGGTAAGGCAGATGTCGGAGCGCTTACAGAGAGTGGAGGTTTCTCCATGCTGCATTGCGCCTGCCTCGTTGGCAATACGCAGATCACCATGATGCTGCTTCAGTATGGGGCCGACGTGTTTGCTCTTACTGACGTACGAGGGGTAGCAGCATATTCAGATGCCAGAGTAGGTTTATCTAATCCACAATAATACCTCTATAATTCACTAGGATGGCTACACGGCGCTAGATCTAGCTATCTGGAGGGGCCACTTACAGATTATCGAACTATTGCGGTCTCAAGGCTGCGTGGCGCCGATAAAAGGTTTTTTGATTTTATAGATATAGTGACTCTCATTTAAGTGTTTTTTTGTGCTGCTGTAGAGCCCGAAAGTCTTAATGGCAAAGTAATCTTGCACTTGGGACGCAAAGCCACAGTAGTCTTCTTTGAGCCCTCGACAAGCATTCGCACGAGCAGTTTACGTGGACTCTACTATGAAGATAATGGAGATGCGAAGCTGGTGAATCTTTGGGCTGGAACGGACTATAAGATCATTGGCTCAAACCCGTATTACGAAGAGCTCCGCAAGTTTGACTACCAATACTCCGAAATCCCTATGACTTTGCCTGAAGAGTATGACGCTATGCTGCAGGGTGCACTTCACGGAGCAGCTTTTTTTGATAATGATAGTGACAGCGAGAGTGATAATGAAATTGGGGAAATCGTGGAAGTTCGAGTACCTCCCGGTCCCTTGGGTGTGTTGCTGGATAGCGGAATCCAGGAGTGTGCTGTCGTCCATGGGTTTACAAATCTTCCAACTGGTGAGAAAGGACCGATTGAATTGCACGGCGACGTGTATCCTGGTATGTATATCGTGAGCATCAACGAGACGAACGCTTCGTTGATGTCGCTGCAGCAGGTGTCTCAACTTCTAGGCAAACTTGCACGGAAAGAGAAGCTCATTCGCTTTGCCGTCTTTCGTCCCGGCTCACCGCGCAACCGAAGCATTGCAAATACAGCTTCCGATGCTTCTAACGAGCGCTCCTCCATCACTTCCTCTGCATCGCTTCCACCTCCCATGCCGGCCACGATCAAACCGCCAACACCAACTTCGGGTCTCACAAGCTTTTCGTCGCGCTTCGCAAATCTGGCAGTCTCTCTCATGGAGAAAAAGCCTCCCACTCCTCGCTCCAGCATTACATCGTCTACGGATGTACAGACTCATCCTAGGTCACCGAGTGTGCATGTTTCGGATGGCACAGAGTATTGACATTGCCCATACCAGTGAAGAAAATAGGAGTATATGTTGGTCAAGTATGTTATGTGGCCTTGTTAAGCAAGAACTAATTAGATGTCCATTTATGGACGTCACGTCTTTGATCTTGTGCCCACGACTTAATACACGAATAAACTCATTATCTCTCTTTTGCATGCTAAATAATACGTTTGACCAGTGCTTGTCTCCAGAGAAATCTAGAGGACCATGTAAAGCGTTCCCTGGAAAATGTCGGGTCCTGGCAAAGTCCAGGACGCAAGCGCACAGTTTCGGTTGAAATAATACTGTTTACCCGTCGTCTTAGAGATCACAGTCTGCCATCCCGATCCCGTGCCGTCAGGGCTTTCACCAACGTCCTCAAAGGTCGAATCTACAAGGTAGTCCACGAAGCTGCCATCGCCCATCGCAAGAGTCAAGTTAAACAGGCTTGTGCGAGGTCCGCCAATGTTCTTCAAATACTGTTGAGCGCGTCGAGCTGCAGGAGCTGCGTTTCGGTCCAACAAGCTGATGAAGTTGGCTGCAATTTTGGCTGCCCGTTCGGCATTAGCCTTAGTCTCAAAGTTTGAGAGCGCGGCCATTGCTGTCTGCGTGCTAGCTGGTGCCTGGGCTGTTTCGTTCATTTCCTTGCGAAGGTCACGCAGGCTTGCAGAGATCTGGTTCATGCGGTCTAGATGCATCTGGAGGTCTTCTAGTTTGATAGTTTCGTGTTCTTGTTCTGGTGCTGGGGCGGGGATCGAAGGTGATGCAGACGGTGGGACCGGAGGTGGTGCTGCACGGAAGTTGTTTGCGTTTTTCTTGTTGTTACGAGCATTTGCAATACTGTCGGTGAGCATTTCAGCAACCCGAGGTGGCGGCGGCGGGGCATTTGCAGGCCGTGGCGCTGGCGCTCTTCTTGAATCACGACTGTTTCGTCTGCCAGAGCCAACAACTACCTTTTTGGCCACTTTTCGAACCACATTTGATACTCCAACTTCCTCACTGTCTGGATGGACTTCTTGTACACCAAGCCCACCTGACTTCTGCGGAGCAGTTCCATTATTTTCTCGATATTGCAAGTTGTTCACAGCCTTTCCTTCCATTACCAGGCTCCGTTGCGGTACATTCTCAATATTTGCAGCTTGGACTTCTTCAATCTGAATATCATCCTTTCCCATTTCTTTAAAGTCGATGCTGCGGCGTGGAACAGTATGAAAACTTTCTGGAACCACTTCTTCTACAACAAGTTCCTCTACCTGAACAGGAACTAGAGGGCCAGCTTCCGATCTTCTATCGAGAGAGCTACTCTCCACAATCTTGGAGTTTTCATCCACAGTAAGAAAGCTCGTCGAGTCAGAATCGTTTGACGCTGTGTCCAGACTAGCATTTTCTTCTTCCGTCAGAAAGCTCGCCACTTCTACTTTGGATACCTTTGGCATATCTATATCCAGGGTCATGACTGTTGATTGTGATAAAGGTTGTTGTGCAGCAGCGCCCTGTCGGGGACCTTCCGTGTTAAGGAAGTTACCTGCATCTTCTTCACTAATTTCTTCTTCCGAGTCGCTATACTCCGCCAGCTCCGCCACCTCGGCCTTATAATCCCTTTCAGTTCTCGTTGACAGCTGATAGACTTCATTATACGTAGCATTATCAAGATGACGCTCAACAGGTGCAGATACAAGCGTACTGTCACCAAGAAAATCAGACTGAACTTCTTCCAGCCGGTTTTCTTCATTCCCAGGCGACGAAGATGATGTTGACGCCTTTGACAAACGTTCACTTTTGCCCATAGAAGAGGGCATTGCGCGGAACTGAAACATGTTGCGTACCTGCGTGCGCACTGCAGAAGATCCATTAGCACTGCTGCTACCATTCCCGTCTTCGACAGAGCCCTGAAAGCTTGTATTTTTGGTCGAGTTGGCTAAAACGCTGCGACTCATCTCGTCGGAAGTCTTCCCTGTCGGCAAAGATGGGCTGTCAGATGCGAGAGAACTGCGGATACTGCTGCCTTCCGAGCTGCCACGGAAGGTATCGCTTTGTCTAGCAGATGATGCGCGTCGCGGCAGTTCCCGACTCTGCATTTTGCAGTTACACTTGACGCAAATGCGGGTTTTGCGTTTTCCTCCAGGGGCTGTAAGATCACTCAGCCGTTGGTGAGCGGTCACAAGCTCGTGCACACTGCACTGGCTGCAGATGACATCTCCACATGCCTCGCAATTGTATTTCTTCCGCACAAGAGAGAAACTACGCGTGCAAACCACACAACAAACACGGCGGCTCAGTGGCACCATGTCCCTAGGACCAGCGCGCACTAGCATATCGAGACGGCACTGGTTGATATGATCTCGTATACAAGCTGAGCGCATCGCTGCGATATCGACCATTTTGTGCACTAGCCAGGTAGGTAGTTGTTCGCCTAAGTCGTTAATCATCATGGTAACAAATTCCAAGCTACCCGGTGCTCGCTCACTCCACGTTTGTAGTGTCAATGTCTTCGCACGTACAAAAAGATGTTTAGTGTCACGAAGAGGTAGCATGTCGAGATCTACACTTTTGCTAAGGCGATAGCCAATACGACGGCCATCGCCATCCTCAAATGAGTCCACAAGCTCCACATAGACGTAGTCACGATGCTTGGCAACGGAAGGTGCAAGCGACCGCATGCATTGCCATTTGACACATACGAAACGCTCTTTGGACGTGCGCGGCACAAGCGTATACAGAACCTGTCCATCGAGAAATTCGCACGGGTTTACAGTGTTTTCGTGATCTACAAAATCGGCGGTGGTTTCTGTGATCAGCAGATCACTAATCTCCCTGAAAGTAGCGCTTACGTTACAACTCCCTCTTACAGCAGCGTCCATGAGCGTGTCGGCTGGCCCGCTTCTCGCGCGATGGATAGTCACAGCATCTCTTGTCCTGGTGGGCGTCCAGCGCACGCGACCGAAGCCAAGACTGAGGTTGTATGCGTCATCCACGGATCTATCAATGAACTGCACAAGCGCCTCAACTTTTTCTGTCGAAAGCTCGGGCAGATTTTGTGTTAAATCGCTGGCCATAGATGACATACTTTCGTCTCGTAGACTCGAAGGCGACGTGGCAGACGACGATCGAGCGGACAGAGATCGCGCCGACAAAGACGTGGACACCAACCTAGATGCAAAACTACCGGAACGGGAGGAGGGAGAAGGTGCAGGCGATGTTGAGGATGAGGGCGAGCGAGCAGACTTTTTGTTTCGAGGCTGATCGCGACATCTCTGCTGCTGTTCCTGTTGCAGAGGCTCAAAAGGATCATCTTCATCATCATCTTCGCGTTCAGCATAAGAGGTACGTCGGTTCCTGTCTCCATTTCGAGCACGTCCACTTCGACTGCTGCTCGTATTCGAATCTTTGTGCGCATGTCGGCGACGTCGGTGCAAGTTTAGTTTAGCGACGCTCAGTGCAGCACTGATAGTCCCGGAAGCTGCAGCGCTCAGTGCGGATACAGAAGCAGGGGATCCTGCGAAGGAGCGCCTAATGGGAGCGGGCGCACCACGCGGAGACGTTATAAAGGGCGCGTATTCCGGGCGCGGCATTCCGATGCTACTGTGCTCGCACTCGGAACTGAAGGCGAAATAGAGAGCTGTACTGGCTTACGAACACATGGCGCGACTAGGGCATCAGACGGGTGAAAGCCGGGCCATTCTACAATACTGAGCGCCAGTCAATGGCGGTTGTTAATCGCTGAAGCCATTTTAGTTTTTTTCAGCCATGGATTGGTCAAAAAGAGACTCATCGATCGGTTGTTAAGAGTTGGTAGGTTCAAATCACCACTGTACATGTACATAAAAAAAGGGCACCAAAATTAAGGGCTGGGGAGATATGTGGCGACTATGTGATGCAATAACGCACGGTGTAGCTTAGCCCAAATAAAGTGATCCCATTTAAGATTGCTTAGGCTGACGTCAGCACAATCGTCGCCGGATTTGGTCCACGGAAGAGTTGTTGCGTGCCGTCAGTTGTTTTAGTGGTTTCATAGAACGGTATTTTAAGGAGCAAATTAACATCAAGACGTTATTTATCCTTATAAAGACAACAAGTGTTCAGCACTGGGCACACGGTACAGTGTAGGTACTACTTCAACTTCTAGCGGTGCAGTCAAACATGACAAGCGGTGACCCACAAAAACGGTGGCGTGCAGCGCGTCTGGCGAGGCAGTTCGCCGCTCCTTGTAAAGCATCGAAGGAAGCCAGCCCATCGAATTCGACAAGCTATCGTTAATAGACTATCTTTCGGTGAGATACAATCAGACGACACTGTCAACCAATCGGAGCATCCTGGTTGTAGGCACATTCGGCTGCCATCGGCGACTTCAGCTATGCGCACCTCTGAGCTGGTTCCGATATTCGCAGATGCATGGACGGCATCGCGTGGATGAAAAAAATGAAGCATTTTTCTAGCTGAGCGCCTCGTCGATTCTTCTCCCTCGGAGCCGTTCGGACCTCAGATGACATGTCGCGGTTATCAACTCGACGGTAAGAAATTATTTAATCTCATGAAGTAGCTATTCATTAAGGAAACTGACGTAGCCGCGAATAATTTCAGGTTAAAGATTTAGTATGGTTATATTTGATTTAGGTAACCTACATAATACACTTTTCCTTTTACTCTCTTCTTCGACTTATACACCTAATTCACTCCGCGTGGCGCACGTCACACACAAGCTCTTCTATCTTCTGAGATCCTACCTGGTAAAAAACCTTCAGACAGGTAGTATAAGATTTCCACGCGCCTAATACCAGTGTGTGTTTGTGTGTTTGTTTCAATTCCTACACAAATAACTGTAGCCAACTGATATAGCTGATATAGTCATACGCCTTCTCACATTTAATCGTCTTTATTTTCCATTGCTATTTTTGTTGGCTTCATGCTTGCAAGTTTTGCCTTCGGCTTCTGAAATATGGTGTGCGATCTTTGGCTGTGAGCAGCAGTGGTCATCCGCTTGTCGTGTCCTGATTGGACAATTTATGGTGTGCTACGTAAGATCTAGCGGCATATGAATACCGGCTTCTGTCTATTCCGGCTTTGATGAAGGACAATTAACGTGCGGACACACATCTTTGCTTTCATCGACCTGTACATTTCCTTCGACTGGAAGGCACCCACTCGTGCCTTCAGCGGCCTCCTGCAGTCTTTCCGCAGCATCCTAGCTCGCCCCGTTTGATAGGGCGGGGTCGCAGCTGTCACTTCATGGGACTATTCCCCGGGAATGCGTTGTGCACCCTGTGGTGGAGTCCAGTTCAAAATCGAACACCGAAGTGTCCGGAACTGAGCCACCATCGTGCCCAGCCGACAAACTAACGGAGGGGGTACTCCGCGAACCTTCGCCTGGGTGCCGATCGGGTGACCGATCGGCATTACAGGACTCCGAGTCCGATCCGTCTCGTGTCTCAGCTTGTGCAACCATTGGTATGGGTGGATACACACTCGGTGGACCGTTGCTCGGTAGAGACTTTAGTGGTTGTCGATGCGGGTGTACCACTTATGGGGTACTGATCAAAAATTCCAACGAAAACATAATCCAATACAGCCGATCGACAAACGAAGCGGAAACCTTCACTCCGAATGCAGTTAAATCTGGCACTTGACTGCAAAGCAGTGAGCAATCCAGCCAATGATAGTTTCTGGCACTTGATCGCAGATCGCGATGAGTAACCCAGCCAAAATAACACGTCTGCTTAACGTGGCCGAACGTGAGGGGGTGAGTGAACGTAGCGGGCGCCTCTCGTCGTGGGACTTCCGGTGGACCTCAGTCCTGGCCGGGCTAAATGAGCGAGAGGGGACCCTGTTAGCCCTCTGCTCCCAATGACTCCGATCGGAGCGGCGACTTTAGCAATCCAATGTAATACGAACACTGTATTTAATAAACCAATTAAAATCCAATATGTAAACTACATGTAAACCGTGTGCATTACCTCAAATCTGCGTACAAAACACTCCATGCACACGATTGGCCCAAAACACTCCATCATTTTAGCCAAACCGATAGATCTGCCTTGACAACTGGTACACTGGTACAAAGTGGTCGATAATTTTCAAGTGCACTTCACCACAATCCATCACTCCTCCCCGGGTCAACCTTGACGCCACCACATCTTACCCCCACTCCTGCGCTCTACTTGAGGTAGACAAAGTCGGATTAGGCCCTAATCACCGACCTCAACGATCGCAGGCATGGGGGGTCAGGTGCAGTGAGCCGTGGTTTGCAGGAGACTTGTTTGGCGGCATTTTTTCAGTGGGTACCTGTACGCACGTTTTGTTAGTCATTGACTATTCCCTGGCAGACTACAGTACTTACCATTATAAGTACGATTCTACCTGCGGAAACATTTGGCAAGGATATCACTATCTGGGGTATTACCAAAATCCGCTAGTGGGATTGAACCAAGGGTCTCCAACATGAAAATTAAGCAACATACATAATGAGCCACTATCCATTTCGCTACTTGTATCAACACATCCACGGTACTTCAACAAAACGACATCAGGCGGTACGCATGTTCACCATTTTTTAATTTAATTTTTAATATTTAAGCTAGGTAGATTAAGAAGTATTTTCGTCTTTTTTTCTAGTAATAAAGACAACTGTCAACTGAATACCGGCTTCTGGATATCATACAAACATCTGTCCGATTTCATCTGTTTCTGTAATTTTTGATCATTTCTTGCAGAGTTTCTTGTGATCAGTATTACATGCCAAGCCAATATTTTTGCCTGTAAAAGGTTTGCCGCTACTGCTAAGGACTTCAGAACAACCTCAATTGAATTCCACTTGGAGACATCTTACACGGAACAGTCGCCATCGGAGCGAAAGCGAACTTGGCAGACCTACTGTTAGAAATACATTTATGCTTACTTGAAATCGTTATAAAGGTTTTTAGAAATGATAATTTCGATCTTTTTAAGTGTTAAAACTGTGTACTTATAATTAGTGTCAGTTACATAACAGATGTAGTATCGCAATAGTCTATTTACAGGTTAGGAATGAAAATCACTTCTTAATACACATAATTGAGCACTTATGCTTGATTATCTTTATCTAATGCCTACGAAATTTCTTGGGTGTTATTTTCATCAAGAACGGATACTTGGTAGCAACAAAATTCAAGAATTCCAAATTCGGTATATTCAACGTTAAAATCGACATTTACGAGTCAAGTTTTCTAGGTTCTTGCGCAAATGGACAGAAAAACATTTCAAAAGGTTATGAGACCATAGATTCATGACTTTCGATCGGTGTGAACCTCAAAATAGAGAAACCAGCCGGTAGTGGACCAGAAGGAGCCAAAATTCTCGAGATTTACAAAAGTCTGTGATAGACTTGACAAACTTGAGAATTCTCGCGGGATTCCTGACAGAAACCACTTCGGCTTCAATAATCCAATGCGGCTTGGCACTGGATGAGATTGGCGTCGCTGGAAATCATGCCGGGAAGAAAACCAAGGGTACAAGATTATTTTCAGGATGGAAATTTTTGTAAGCAATCTCTAGTGCGAAATCTACAGTCCGTGTTAAGAACGCCCTCGGCAAATTACAGTAAGATGTCCATTAATGCGTTCGACGGTACCGAGGTCTACCGTGGGTTAGGAGAAGGTTTCAAGGAGTGTAGGACCATATTTATTTTAGGCATATTGCTATTGTCGAATCAGCATGTGGATATTGCTGGACGGAATACATCAAAGTCGATCTCCTGGGCCACTACCTGAGTGAAGCAGATGATAGTTACTATTATAGACAAATTAATACATGGTGGGTGGAGTGACCGTCGTTGGTTTACGTCAAAAATGCTTAATGCATTTTATACGACTATTACCTCGGCTCAAACAATGAAATTATTCACGAGTCGCAATCATCCTAAAAGGTCATGTAATGACCATTACCATTATCTGATAGCTGTTTCAGAGGCAATGGGAGGGAGTGAGCTTCTGGGTTTGGATAATTTGGTGTATCAGTCATCAGTTGAAGACTGTTTTAATAGTGAAATTCGACCATTTAAGGGCGGATCAGTTAAGGCATGAAGAAGAACTTTGCCAATTCGCACAAGCTGTCGAAGGTAAAGCAAGATTAAGTCGATCCATGGGTGTGAGTGATACAGTAAACATGGTCGTGTGGTGAAGTGGCTGAAATCTGTGGTTAAGTGTATATTAAAAGTATACATAGAGAATAATACGGGTGACCGTCCACGACAGTTTG
>CM047581.1:7972605-7998670 GCA_026184515.1 Peronosclerospora sorghi | reverse complement strand
ATACGGGTGACCGTCCACGACAGTTTGTGGTGAAGTGGCTGGAGTCTCTGGTTAAGTGTATATGAAAAGTATACATAGAGAGTATACGGGTTACCGTCCACGACAGTTTGTGGTAGTACGCGGTCATAAAAAGGTATACGGATGATCGTCCACGACAGTTTAGCCGACCATGAAGTAAGTTTTCGGTATTGAATCCAGTGCTGAAGTAACCAAGAAGTAACAAGGTGAACAGACACTAGAGGCAGATATAGGATTTCTTAGTACTTTAATTATAATCAAATTTTCCCCCTTTACAAAGAGTCATTTCTTTCAACCAACCAACCCTTTTCAACCCATACAAAAACTAAGTCTAAAGACATCCCGAGGAAACCTTTAAGTGAACGCGTGTTAAAGCGTGATAAAGATTCCTTTGCGGTTATCTAAGCTAAGGACAGTCTGCGTGGTACAAGGAAGTGTCGATTTTAAGTGATTTTGCGGTAAGTTCGGACGTAAGTACCAAGAACCTGGGAAGTTTAAGCAAGAGAAGTGTAGTCTATCGCTTCCTTGTGTTGTTTTTGAGTGGAAACATCGAAAATTTAAGTTCCTTCACGACATTCAAAAGCATGGAGAAGAGCATCAAATGCTACGGATGCGGTAAAATTGGACACATTCGGTCCAAATATCCAAAAAGGACTGACAAGAAAGTATATTTTTCGCTAACCTTTAGCGAAAACCTTAAAAAATCGATGGAACAAGTAGATTTTGTATAGCGGTGCTAGTATTCACTTTTTCAACGATGTTTAGTATCTACGTAATGATGGAGAGGTGGATGGTACATATTTTCAAGCGGATGGAATAAGATTGAAAGTTACAACAAAACGTTGGATCAAAAGAAAATTAATATAAGCGGTGAAACAAAGGAGGTTCGCATTGATAACGTTTATTACGCTAAACACGTGTCGAAGAACATCCTTTCATATGGCCCCTTGGAGGAAAAAGGATGCGAAAGGCATATGTGAAGGGCAAAAAAGTTGATGATACATTCTGCCTCACGAAAGTCGATTTTGGATATTGAAAAGGAAAATAAAGTGTTGATGGTTATGTTAACGTGAAAATACAAAATAAACCAAGTGATGAAACAATATACGGTGTCCCGGAGTACAATGAAACAGAATCAAGTCGAGCATCGGATATTCAACGGTGTTCCTTGAGATTATCATGCTAAACTCGGGCATCTTAAGTACGATGCAATTGAAGGTTGTCCAAGGCCTCAAATAGTGGAATTTCTTTGCACGACCACAAGCGAATAAATTGTTTGACGTGTGCCCAAGGCAAAAAAGCAAAATATCCGCGATCAGTTAAGTGCAGTGGAATTAAATGCATCGATTGATCGTGCGGGTGGTGGTATTTTCTCTGATTGAAAGGGCCGATTACACCGAAAGATCGATTAGGCAACGGGTACATGATAAATTTTGTGGATCAGAAGTCTAATTATGTTCGGGTATTTCACGTCAAGACAAAAGATGGCTCAGCTTTGTTCAGCGTCCGTTCAACTGTAAGGTGCATCCTTTGCGCACCGATGGTGGATACAGCGCAAGAACTTAAGTACTTTTTGTACCAAGACTGGAGTTAATCATCAAGTCAGTGAAGCGAATAATCAGTCAAGAAACAGCAGGGGTGGACGCATGCACCGAACAGTTATTAACATGGCACGGTGCATGATTTTTACAAGTGGATTGAGTTTATCTTTTTTCGTGATGCGGTGAAGTACGCCACCTACATTTTAAATCGAAGTCCAACCAAGCGACTGTCGCCCATTTATTTTTGGCCAAAAAAGCCTAATCTTGTAGAAATTGTTGTTTTGGATTGTCATTCACTGTTTAATTGGAATTCGCTCGCTCATAGAGTGCAAGTGGTTATTATTATTGGAAAAAAATAGAAGAAGTCAAGGGGTTCAAGGTTAATTTGAAGAATGAATGCATGTAGTAGTGACTGAACACGTCCAGAACATCGAAACACTTGTTCAAGATCAAAATACGAAGATTAAACAAAGTTTGTTGGAAAATTAAGGGTCAGAAGGAGAAATTTTGAAGAAATCCAAGGCTCCAAGAAGATGACGAGGAAAATTCGAAGTTACAACGCGAGAGACGCAAGAAGAAAAGCCAAACTAAGAGGAATCAAATTGATCAAGGAAATAAAGAAGATGTTGGAGGTAAAAGCAAGGATTTCAAGAAGCTGAAGATGTTGGGTATGTAATTTTTTTTTCGGAAGTGGACCCAAACATTTTGGTCATGCGATGAAATGTTTGAATAAACAAAGTGGATTTCAGGAATGAAAGAACTTGAGCTAGAACGAAATCAAGTTTGAACTGTGATCAAGAAACCAAAGAACCGCCGACCGCTGCACACCAAGTGGGTTTCAGGACAAAGTTTGACGAAAATGACCAAGTCGAAAGATACAAGGCAAGATTGGTTGCATGTGTCAATGAGCAGTGTTTTGGACTGGATTACACGTTGACGTTTTCAGCAGTGGAACTTTCAAGTTGATATTATCTTCGGAGATCAAGTGTAGAGTGCCTGTAAGACATGGTGACATTCCAAATGCGTATGTTAATGCATCAGAAGATGAGCACGATATGTATCTGCACATTCTGAAAGAATCTAAGATATAAAATAGTTATCAATCAGGACAAGAATGAAGAGCAAGAAGTACAAGTTTTGAAACTGAAAAATACGCTTTACGGGCTAAAACAAGCCGGAAGATTTTATAATTGATTGATACATAGAAAATTGTTATGATTAAATTTTTTACAATGTATCACCGACATGTGCCTGTATGTGAAGGCGGTTTATAGGGATAGAATCGTCGTCAAAAAATTAATGTTGATGATCTACTCGTGACTGGTAGTAAGGAGGAGATAGTAAGGAAGTTTCTCAAGGATTTGGAAGTGTAGGAGATAAAAAAAATCGTGGCATGTTCTCAAAATTTCTCGGAATGAAAATTATTTTTGACGAAAACCAATGATTGAAGGAAACATTCAAAATTTGTCCCCGAGGACGCCAATACAGTAAAGTCTCCAAACGGGAAAGATTTTGAAGATTACTGGTGGAATCAAGTGATGAACTTACAAATAGCGGAAATGTGACGATTAAAGATTTTCAATTCTTGTTGGAAGTTTGCTATGGAAATGAAGGTGCACAAGACCAGATATTTCCTTTGCAGTACACAAGGCTAGGAGGCAGACACACGCACCAACCTCCATGCACTAACTAAAATTTGGCAAAGGAGATTGCAATATATCTAAAGCGGGACAAATAATTGAAGATAAGTGAAGAAACCCGAACTTACCTCGGAAGTTTTCAAAATTACAGGCTACAGTGATGCTGATTTCGCAAATGCGAAGGACGATAGAAAGTCAACTATTGGCTGCCTAATATTCATCAACGGGTGCTGGTGAGCTTAATATGCAGGAATCAAGATGTAGTCTCGTTATCTACTATGAAATCCGAATAAAATGCGGCATCAACGAACGTAGTGGAATTACTCGTTTTTAAAGAATCTCTTGAAGAACTGGGAGTAATGACCAAGCTACCGATGAAGATTCACATGGACAACCAGCCCCTATCAAGGCTTTGAAAAGGTTTGAAGGAAGTTCGAAGATGAAGCACGTGGACATACGAATGAAATTTCTATTTAAAAGATAAAAGACGGACTTATCGGGGCTAACTACGTTGGAACTGAAGAAATGATAGCGGATGCAATAACTAAGCAATTGGTAATACCAAGATTTGAAAAGTTGCGAAGCGCGATCGGCTTGCAACGAATGTGATTGTCGAAATTCACTTTAGGAACGGGTGTTGAAAATATGCACTTTACCGGGTTCTACTTGAAATCGGTATTAGGTAAATTTAATATTGAACAATGCTAATTTCGACCTTTTTAGGTGCTAAAATTGGGTACTTATAATTAGTGTTAGCTACATAACAGTAGTATCGTATCGCACGTAGCTTCAACTCATAGTCTCATATTTACATGTTAGGAAGGATAATCACTTCTTAATACACATTCAATTAAGCAAGTCTGAATACGTTATCTTCTTTTAATGTCTTCGAACAGTCTTGGGTGTTGTTTTCAACAAGAACGGATACTTGGTAGCAACAAAGTTCAAGAAAGACGAATTCGGTATATTCCAGGTTAAAATCGTTTTATCGACTCAAGTTTTCTAAGTTCTTGCGCAAATGTACAAAGAAACAATTCAACAAGAACATATCAGACCTCTACTATCAAACATTAGTTGACAACAAGAATAAATGCTTTTCACCCAGCCTGATCTATACTATTAACAAATTTAGGGGCTAACATCAGCTCAGTGAAAGTGATCAGTCGTGAAGTCGTAGAAGTCACGTCTGCGGACGTTAAACTGATAAAAGCCTGATTTAAAATCATTCCCCTGGTTTTCGACTCGTTCTATCCGCAAGTTGGCAGATTATATTATTGTGGATGAATCGTCAGAATTAGCAGATGTTGCTGCAACAACATAATACGGGGAAGCCTCCCCCAAATCCGAGTTGCAGTTTTAAATATGATTATTTTTTATTTTATTATAACGAATTAAATAGATTTCAAAAGCATCGTTTTAGTTTTCGTATAAAGACGCATAAAATTTTTAATCACATAAAAAATCTGCCTGTTAGAAATGTACATTCTCGGCATTCAGTATGGCGACGTCCGTTGATCTGAGCACACACATTTTAGGTCTGACATGAAGTGGTCATGTGACATTCCACTCCATCCAAGGGCAATCGATTCTGTTAACTACCCCACAGTCAAACGCTAATCTCGCATTAACAAAGAGGTTGGTGCCGAAGTCCTACCTGATGTGGTCGGCAGCTATTGCTTAGTATTAAACTATTTTGGACTACTTGCAATCAACCAGGTTAGTAACGGCGGAGGGAGAACGCAATCTACGACAATACTGCCATTATACACAATGCAAGTAAGCTAGCCAAGCAAGGCATTATGCACTTAATTGCAATATACTGGGTCCATACCAATGTATCAACGCATTCGTGACATCCAGATATGCTTTATCTCTTACTAATCGCTACCAACAAGCATTAAGCTTCAAAAGTTGACATTTCACTCAAATTCAACAACACAAAAATTTTACGTGGTATTCACGTGGTGGAGTCCAGTTCGAAATCTAACACCAAAGTGTTCGGAACTTGAGCACCATCACTCCCAGCCGACCAACTTACGGGGGGGGGTACCCCGCGAACCTTCGCCGCTGTGCCGATCGGGCGACCGATCAGCACTGCAGGACGCCGATTCCGATTTGTCTTCAATAATCTTACCTTGTGTACCCATTGGTATGGGTGGTTACACACTCGGTGAACCGTCGCTTAGTAAGGATCTTGAAGGTACCGATATGGGTGGTACCACTTCTGGGTTCTTGATATAGAGGTGTTTCTTTAATCTTAGTTGTTAATTCGGCTCCATTCATAACCAAACATCCAACTTGAGAAAGTAATTTATAAGCTATAAGCAATTCTAGAACACCTTCAGTTAGAACACCAATATCCTTAATAAGAACTGAAGCAAATTCAACTTCAATTTTAGGATGACCGAAAACCAGCGATAGAAAATACAAATGAAATCGATCTTCAAATGGAGCGGAAATCGTCACTCCAAATGCGAAGAAAATCTGGGACTGACTGCGTACAGCAGTGAGGGTTTAACAGGGTTACATTTGGTTACATTTGGCTATATTGTGTACGTAAGTACACGACGGTTGAGGTCAAGTATTGAACGGTCCGAAAGGTTGGACCTACTGGCTATTTTAACCAATCAGGGCAGGAGCCCTTGGTGGAGGCGTGGCAGCCTGCCACGGGTTGGTACACAGGTGGTATACATAACATTTCTCCTAGGTACGAATCGAGTAAGTTCTACTTAGTATTACATATATTTTACATTAGTTTAATTAATTTAGGCTAATTAAATATTAAATATACATCAGTTTACATTTCACACTAAAGACTGCTAGGCGCACGACCTCGACCGGTCGCGCGCGCAGTGAGTGTTGTAGTGAAAGGGAATAACTTCCCTTAACTACCCCCTTTCAAAGGGAAGCCTTGTATCAAGGCGTTAGCTTATACTAACCAGTAAACCAAGGGAAATCTTGGCCCCGAGTAAGAGAGCGATCTCTTACTAAGACCTTTTATAAGGGCGTATTGGCTAAGTAGAGGCGTATCGCCGCTTTAGGAAGGTCTTCCTCTGTGCGCTAGCCGCACCGTGCGTATACGCACCTGCTACAGAGGGGACCCAGCCAATAGAAATCCTGGGGCGGACCGGCGGAACGGCACGTTGACCAACCAATAGTCTGGGGAAGATCGTGATCACGATGTGGGGCCCCAGCCAATACGAGAGAGAATAACACGTTCCAAACGTGTGGGACTTGAAGGGTGAGTGAACGAAGTGAGTGCTTCCCGTCGTGGGACTTCCGATGGAGCTGTGTCCTGGCCGGGAAAAAAGGAGCTTGAGGGGACCGTGTTAGTCCTCTGCTCCCAATAACTCCTGCGGAGCGGCGACTTATGCAACCCAAAGAAAAACGAACACTATATTTAATATCCAATTAAATTCCGATATGTAAACTACATGCAAACCGTGTGCTTCACCTTAAATCTGCGTAGAAAACACTCCAAGCACACGATTGAACCAAAACACTCCATCCTTTTAGCCAACCCGATCGCTCCAACTTGATAACTGGTACACTGGTACATGCTGGTAAAAAATGCAATAGCACTTCACCACATTCATCGCCATCCTTAAACTCGACAATTGTCGTTCTGATTTAAAGATCTGCACATTCTTTCAACGCTGCACTCAAATTACTATATCCTGCAGCATATTTCTCTTTTTATATTGAGAATTGCTACTACTTGAAGAATGCGCAGTCGTTTCAATACCATGATATATCCTCGCTGCGTCAATGGAACCAAATTATAGCCTTCTAGTATACATAGTGCCATAGAATAAATGTATACGGTTTTACCTCCAAATTTCACCACCAAATCTACTTTTGGAATGCCGTTCCTCACATGATATCAAAGCCAACACTCTAAAAATTGCTGGTAGCTGCTCGCCTAGCATTCGCAAACTTCGGGCAGATGAATTTTCATGTTCTCATTCGTCAACGGCCACATAAATTACATATATTCACCACGTGTCGATCCAACTTTTGCCTCAACTACTGCATTATCTCAGGCATTGTTGATACCAAGGACCCCATAGTCAATAAATAAACGTAATCCTGTCGATTTTTGACGTAGCCATATTTAGCTTTGAATCGAAATCCCATGGTGGAAACGAATTGACTGTTATTACCTGAATACATGGTGTTAGAAGATTTCAAGCCTATAGCGCTTAGTGAGCTTAAGTGGTTTTTATTGGCTTAAAATTCTTTTAATTATATAATATATTTTTACTTCTCTTTTTAAAGACTTGACCACAAGGCATTAAAAAAATAATATAATAATAGACTTCTAGCGGTTGCTACAGACAGCCAACACCGCACGCGCATCGCAAGGCTTCTGACATTCAAGTGAGAAAGCATCGACACACACAACTGCCTGTGCCAACCGGTTATGAGCCCAAGTGGTCAAGCGTATTTAACGTTTTTAAGCCGTGATTAAGTTGTGATCTCTCGAGTGGGATATTATCGTGTGGATTTAAGATTTTCGTTACTAGTGGAAGTCCCCTCACTTTCGGAGGGCTAGTGGAATTGTTTACTTTGATTTTGTCGTGGTATTTCGTTTCGTTTTTATGGATTAAAATGGACGATTAAAATCAAAGTGGAGACTTTGATGTGCACCAAGGATAGGTCCTACAAGCCACTGTGAATGGATTAAAAGATGTGCAGACACGTCTCGTGTCTGTAGAGGAGGCGCAGAGCCGTGAGTCAGTCGCAAGCACAGCTTCCGGGTCGAGGAAGGATTCCCCGGTTTCTGCCCGTAACAGCGTGTTCCGGGAAACGCTCAAAAACTACGGTCCGTTTGGTCAACGAATGACCTTAAATGACCTGCACAAAGACTGCGGAATAGAATTCGGTGAAGCCGCAGGCTAATGCGGCCAAGCTCCCGACAAATGCTCATGGAAACTTGCTAAATGTTGGCAGAGCAGATGCGCCGGCAGCACACATTCCCGGCATGCACTTTGGGCAATCCGAACAAGTGCCTGGTCCACAGTTTGGACAGGCATGGTGCACAAAGATCCCCAATCTCGGCATCGAGAAATTCCCGGGGGTTGAAATATACCCGGGACTCGGTGCCGGCTTCAAGCAGTGGGCGTAGCTCTTCATTGATGCCGTCGACATAGCGGAAATTGCGTCTGGTTTTGTTTGGACGGAGCGCCTAAAAGTCACTAAGTTTGGGGAACACTTGGAAGGAGTAGCGGCTGAATATTTTTGCGCAAATATTGGCACGTGGTGGCCAATTTCTCCGTTTTTACATGCGATTTTGGATTATATGTATTCCGCATTTCACGTAAACATATCCCACTACCAGGCTGCAGTATGGTTTGCTTCGGAGAAGAATCCTAAAAGGACTTGGCCCTAGCATTACCTATACCTTGTAGCTCTGGATCGTGAAAGCGAGTCGAGCGAAAAATTGGTGGTAGAGAATATCGTGAAATTTGCTGCGCCACGACTCAATATTGCGATCATGGCCAGATATAATCCGATGCGAATGGATTACCTGTGTCATTCTCAATAACTTATAGCGTGGGCACAGCAGTTGGACGATGATATGTTGAAGGTAAGGCAGCCTGCACGGTTGCATGAGAATTCGGTGAACGAAACCAAATTCGTAAAGAAATGTTACGGGTGCAGAAATCCAGGAATATCAAGAAAGAGTGCCATCAAAAGGGAATAAAGATGCAAAAGCCAAGCAACTCGAAGGACAAAGGGGGTTCTAATGGCCAGTGGAATATGAAGGTTGCGTTATATACCATTGGGGTAGGGAAGGACGGAGTCATCAGTGGAATGATTGGCGAAAATGAACTATCGGAAACGATGTGGTTCGTGGATAGTGGTGCGAGTAAGCACCTGGTAGCAGACGAAAGTTTATTGGAAAACCCGGTCACGTGCGGAACGGATGATGGTTTTATGCTTCCTGATGGTGGCAGGCTGTCTGACACCAAGGTTGGCAAGATAAAATTGATTACGCCAGGTGACGAGCCCATCTCAATCGAATTGATTGAGGTGTATTTTGCACCCAAAATTGCCAAGAATCTTATTTCACTTGGAAAGTTGCATGAAAAGGGGTGCAAAATAGTGGATAATGGAGGATTGTTAACGATTTGATGGAATGTAAAGACTTTATTTCCGGTTAAAATATGTGGATCAATTTTCGTTGAAAGTCTGATTCCAGAAATACTAAGTGGACGCACGCAGCAGTTCAAGCATATGTTACTTAATGCTGTTGCTGCCGAGACTGAAAGTGATATACAAGAAGGCAGCTTACATCACTTTCATGTCCGCTTGAGTCACTTGGCTTACGATGCGGTTGAAAGACTAGCCAAGGACCCCAGGTCAGGCATCAGGTTGACGGATAGTAATCCAGCAAACAGCCTCACCTGTGCCGAAGGGAAATCAACCAGGAAGCAACAACCAAGAGTGGATACCGGTGAAAATTCACCAATTGAACAACTTGGCGGTGTAATTTGCAGTGACTTGAAAGGTCCGATTACACCGCGTGACACACGTGGAAAAAGGTATCTTGTGGTTTTTGTGGATCACTACTCAAGTTACGTGCGAGTTTTCGCCGCTCGAACTAAAGATAGAGCGGCGAAAATGTTTGAACATTTTTTAATTTCGTTCGAAAATGAATTTAAGTGACGAATTCACGTTTTACGCACAGATGGAGTTGGAGAGTATAAAACGGTGGATTTGTTTTGCAAGAAGACCGGAGTGCGCAGACAACTTACGGAGGCTGGTAATCCAGCCTCAAATGGAAAATCCGAAAGGATGAACTGGACCATTTTTAATATGGTCCGGTGTATGTTTTTTGGGTCGGGGTTACCCTTCATGTACTGGTCGTAGGCGGCGGAATACGCCTCGTACATCTTAAATCGCACCCCGATCCAATACCGGCAGATTATCTCCGTTTGAAGTGCTGACAACCAAGAAACATTCGCTGAAGGAGATTGTGGCTTTTGGCTTGCCGTGCATGGTGTGGAGGGACCCGCGGAAAAAATCCCTCGCCAAACATGCCGAGCGATCCCTAATACTTGGTCGAAGCGATGAAACCAAGGGGTTAAAGGTATTACTGCTCAAGGACACCGTGGTGACGGTCACTCGCCATGTTAATGCGATTGAAACACTAGACAAAGGGGCGAGTGATGAAATTACAAGGGCATTGGACATTTCGGATGAGGAAGAGCTAGAAAGGCAAGCTGCAACGCGGGAAAATAAAAAGTTCGGTGCAAGAAACTGCAGTGACAAGTCAAGTTCTAGTGGAAGGCAACGATCAAGAAGCACGCGGACATCCCAGAAGGCATTCGCGTTGGAGACGGCCAAAAGGAAGGCCAGTAAGAATAAATACGAAAATGAAGCAAGTGTGATTGAAGTATCAAGCACTGGAAGACGTGTGATGGACACTGTGGAAGCTGAAATTTCGAATCATGCGTCTGATGTGGAAGAAAAAAATTATGGTAACGTTAATGATGGAGGTGCGATGTGTGTGTATGTTGTGTGTGGAAGTATCGATGGCGGAGGTACGCCTCGTAATAGCGTACCTGACCCAAGGTCATTCAAGGAATCCCACGAAGGAGTGAATTCAAGCCTGTGGTCGCAGGCTGAACAAGAGGAAATTAGGTCGCTTGATGACCTTGGCACCTGGAAGATAATCAAGAGAAGGCCGGACAAGAAGTTGTTGCCCACTAAGTGGGTATACAAAACTAAGTTGCGTGCGGATGGGACGGTTGAGCGCTACAAGGATAGGCTCGTAGCACGCGGTGATCGACAGGTTGACGGGCAGGATTGCTACTTCACGTTTTTGACAGTCATGGAAGTCGATAACGTGAAAGTAGTCCTAGCCATGTCGCAAATTTGGGGGATACCGGCGCGGCACGGTGATGTGTCAAGCGCCTATCCAAAGGCAAAAATAGAGGACGATTATGAAATATATTTGAAGGTTCCACAGGGCATGCAAATATCAAGTGAATCTCTCGAGACTTTTAATGTGAAATAAAGTGATGAACTTTCGCTAAAATTGGAGAGAAATTTGTATGGACTGAAACAGGCTGGAAGATTGTGACATCAGTTATTGTGTGAAACGTTGGAGAAATTGGAGTTCAAGCAATGCTTTACGGATACTTGTGTGTTCGTAAGACGTGGTGCAAGTTGTATTGTCTTGGTCGGAGCATATGTCGACGATTTGTTGGTAACTGGAACTACAATGGCAGCAGTTGATGATTTTTTTATCGAGATGAATGTGTTGGAGCTTAAAGACATAGGTGTCGTGACTAAGTACTTGGGGATACTCATTGAAGAAAACCCAAGGTATGGTTATAATTGGATCAGGAGGCTGCTATTGATGAGCTCCTGATCGCACATGAATTTGGAAGAATGAATGCAGCGCGTACGCCAGTGCTGGATGTGGATGACATCAAGGATTTCAAGGAAATCTTAACGGTGACGTCAAGGGACAAATAATATCCAAGCGTTAAAAGTTTTCAATCGCCGGTCGGCAGTCGTTTGTGGATCTCTCGTTGCACTCGCCCCGATATTGTGTTCGCAATGCACCGTGCAACGAGACGCACGCATGCTCCGACGTTGGGAGATTTCAAGGCTGCGAAAAGAATTGCGAGATATTTGAAGGGCACAAGATCAATGAAGATTCGATTGATCCATGATGACGAATTGCCTATGACAATTCGCATCATGTGCTATACTAATGCCGATTTCGCTGGCGACAAGTGGATCGTAAAAGTGTGAGTGCAGCGTTGATTTACATTAATGGAGTTATCGTTTCGTGGAAATCTAAGAAGCAGAGTACTGTGGCACTGTCCACAACTGAAGCATAATTTTTCGCTGCAGTTGTGGGCGGTAGAGAGGCATTAGGTTTGCGTGAATTACTTCTGGATATTGGAATACCTTCAAGGGCGCCGTTATTAATGAAGATGGACAATCAAGCGGCCGCCATCAAGAATGTGGAGTGTGAAGCAAGCGCCGCCAGCACCAAGCACATCGACGTCAAGTTGAAATTTCTGAAGGACTTGAACAAGAAAGGTGTGATCAAGGCTACTCACGTACCAAGTTTGGAGATGCTTACAAAGGATCTGAACGCGCAGAGAATGCAAGAACTGCGGAATCAAATTGGTTTATATTGAAGGTGTTACAGCGCGCGCCGTTTCAGGAGGAGTGTAGATTTTTTACGTAACCATAATTGTCTTTGAAGTGAAATCTCATGGTGGAAACGGATTGGCTGTTATTACCTGAATACATGGTGTTAGAAGATTTGAAGCTTAGAGCGCTTAGTGAGCTTAAGTGGATTTTATTGGTTAACATTCTTTTAATTATCTCCCATAATATAAGACCGTCTGTCTGTCCGTCTGCTGAGGCCGTACCTAATCGAATTCAAACTATACTATAAATCGGACCTAATTGAATTCGACTATAAATAGCGCTTTTACAGTGGAGTGAAAACTATCTGACAGAAAACATAAAATTACAATTTTGGCTACAAAAATTATCGCTCACGCGTGACACATTCACCGCACACGCAAATCAGTTAAATTCACCTGTATCTCCACTTTAAAATTTTCAAACGTGCTATTGTTTGACAAATAGAATTAACACGCATTAGCTGTAACTACATCGAAGGTGCTCTTACAAAATTGCTTCCCTGAGGGAACTAGTATAATATATTTTTACTTCTCTTTTTAAAGACTTAACCACAAGGCATGAAATAGACTTCTAGCGATGGCTACAGAGAGCCAACACTGCACGCGCATCGCAAGGCTCCTAACAATCAAGTGAGCAAGCGTCGACACACACACCTGCCTGTGCTAACACATCCCATACAGCCTTCACAGCGGTAGCCATTTCTGCGGCATTTTTCGTTTTAGTTCGGAGATGGACCTCGCCTTTTATAGTCCTCAAAAGATTTTCAATTGGGTTTAAACCCGTAGAAATTGCTGACCAATCAAGTTTCCTTAGTTCATAGGCTTCGCGCCATCGCTCGCAATATCACCGCTGTGTATTGAGAGCCGTCTTCCATGAGTGTCATGGAGCTAACGTCACTTGGTAGTACCAAAATCCTAGCAAGACTTCTTAATATACATTCTCTACAAAGTCGGCCGCCGATCGCATTCCGGCAGGAAAGATGATAAGAGGAGCCTTGGCAAAGGCTCAGAAGCTTCCCAAAGCCATTATCCATTTATCCCGGGCTTATAAGTTGGTGCTAAACAGCACCAATTATACTTCCCATAAGCTCTGCGCCTGACTTTAATCTGACAAGAATTCTTCCCGACTTCAAAGGAGGATTCATCCGTCCATATCACATTTTACCAATCATCAAACAACCAATTCAAGTGTTCCCTCACGAAATCCAGTCTCTTTGCTTTATTCTTTGCCCATATCCATGGTCTATTCGGCGCCACACGATTGTTAGAACCCACCGCAGTCAAAGTTTTCCTGTAAGTGTTCCAATGCACCTTTGTGGTGAATTTATGGGTGATTTCTCCATGCGGCTGACGGCAATCTTGGAGTACAGTATGACGAAACTGTCTCTTGTCCCGTTACGTAATATTGGAGGCCTCCCGGGCGTTTTTGGGAATTCCACGGTCCCTTTCTTCTCATGGAACCTTAATACTATATAAACCGTAGATTCTGTTTACCCTAGTCTTTTTGCTATTTCGGCTCCACTAAGGCCACCTTTGCTCATTCCGACAATTGTATCCTTCTCTTTTGTGGCCAGGCGACGCTTCTTAATAGAGCTTGAAGAAGCTTTAACTTGAAATGGCGTTGAGATCGTCATACTTTTATTTTTCTTGTGATAAGAGTTTCTGGCTGGGTGAGTGAAAATACTGTATACATTTATTGTAGGTCTGTCGGAAGTTGACACGAGTTGGGGGCACGTGTAACTTTCCTTAATGGCAGTTCAGACCGTTAGTGCCTGACTGCCGTTGGGATGGAAGTTTCTCTGAAAGAAGCGCGCCCTACCTGATCAGGGTATGTGCCCTCGAGAGCAAGATGTAATGCGACTTAAAAGGTAAAAATATACTAATTATAAATGCGTACTTAAGAACCTAACCTAAAACTTAATATAAAGATAAAATCCCAAAGTACCAAAAATGCATACATGCAAAAATGGCCACAATGATCGCGTACTACTTGAAATTTGTATGCAGCCTAACACCAGGCTGCACACACGCGTAGCATAACAAACTTTCAACACTCCTTCCGCGAGCATCGTGCCACTTCTTGTACTAAACATCATCAGCCCAATGCAATCTTGCTGCGTAAGCGTGAGACCCGCACTGCACACAGTGGCTTTGTCAGAAGATCTGCGATCATATCATCACTGTCCACGTGCAGCGGTCTCACTGCTTCGCGCTTGACGTAGTCCTTCAGGAACTTGAGCTTCACATCCACGTGTTTAGATGCTGCACCACTTGCTTCGTCCTCCAGCTGCATGATTGCCGCTTAATTTTCCATGCGCAAAAGCATCGGCATCTCCACCTTGAGTCCAATCTCCTCCAGCAACTCCTTCAAACCTAATATCTCCTTTCCGCCAACTGCATCAGCTACAAACTCTGCCTCCGCTGTTGACAACGCGACTGCACCTTGTTTTCTGCACTGCCAACCAACAACCATCCGTTCAAGAAAACCACGCAACCGCTCACGCTCTTCCTGTCTTGTCTGTCACCTGCAAAATCCACATCTGTGTAGCCAACCAACTGCAAACTGTACTCGCTCCTGGCTTTACATTCCAAACGTACCTTGATCTCCTTCGAACCTTTTAGGTACCGCATAATCTTCTAGACTAACTTGTAGTCTCCTTGCCTTGGTACGTGCATGCGTCTTGTAACCCTGTGAACTGCAAACGAAATGTCAAGTCTGGTACACCTTGAAATCCATAGCAAACTTCCGGCTATCGATTGAAAATCCTCTGCGTCGGAACACCTTCCGCTGTTGTCTTGGGCAAGACATTATCATCTTCACCTTCGTCATTAATGTCAACAATCGGTAATTGCACGGGGTTATCGTGCCCCATGTTGTACTTGCTTAAAAAAATCATCAATAATCTGTTATTGATCCATCGTGTATCCACTGTCTTGACTTCCACCAATACGTATACCAAGAAACCTCTCTACCGGTCCAATATCTTTTAATTCAAGTATCTGCATCTTCTCGAAAAGCTTTTCAACCAGCTGCACTGTCGTTCCTGCTACCAGTAAGTCACAACGTAAGCTCAAATAATCACAATGCCTTCAACATCCTTTCTCGAAAATATGCACGTGTCTGTCATGCATTGCTCGAACTCCAAATCAGTGAGTGTCTTGCGCAACAGCTCTTACCACATGAGTCTAGCTTGTTTTAGTCCGTATAGGTTCCTCTTCAAACGTAAACCCAAACAATTAGTAGAATCAACTTCGAAATCTCGCAAAACTTCATCCTTAATCGTCATGCCTTGGGGTATCTTCAGTAAAATTTCAAAATTCTTCTCGGTATGGGCCTTCAGATATGCGCTTGGAACATCTCCGTGCCGCGCCGAGACATTCCACACTTGATCCATCGCCAACACTACCTTGACGTTACTCAAATCCATCACCGTCGAAAACGTAAAAATAAAATCTCGTACATAGACTTGTCTATCCCCGCGCGCTACCAGCCTTACCTTGCGTCTTTCTATGGTCCCGTCTGCCTTGATCTTTGTCTTGTATACCAATTTCGTAGGTATGGCTCGCTTGTCCGGGCACTTCACCACTTCCCAGTTATCCATGTCCTGTAATGCTCTCAACTCTGCTTCTTCAGCCTCCTTCCACTTTCAAGCATCATCTCTCTTGTGCGCCCCGTTGTAGTTTATCGGGTCATTCGGGTATCTCTACTTGATTCTCGTATCATTATGTTCTATCACCGCGTATACAGCTAATGCGTGCTCCTGCACATCTGCGCTCCTTGCGTTTGCTTTACTCACGTCAGTGACGACTCCGTTCCAGGCTTCTTCTTCGTCTTATTTCGCTTGAGTGTATCCTTGTATTCCCTGAACTTCGCCGTTTCTTGCGCCACACGTTTCGTCTTCTCGCTATCCTTACTTGATATGCGTGGTGTCTGCTCCACCGTACCATCAGCGCTTCTTTCTCGCCTTCATCCCTTGGTTCCATGTCATCTTCTTCTTGATTTTCTGCGTTCAAATCCGCTTCGTCCAACGTAAGATCATCACCGGCCAGCGCTCTTGTAACTTGTTGAATTTCATTGGTATCCAACGTCTCGATTTGACTGATGTGTATAGTATTCGTAAGGTTCGCCGTCAAAATGGATCCATGAACTTCCACAGTGAACAGCAAATCTCCACATAAACGAAATTCCATCTTGTCATTTCGATGTACGAAATAACAACCCTTCTGCATCAACTTGCCCAGAGAAATTATGTTTCTTGCTAGCTTCGGCGAATAATATACTTCTTGTAACGCTATTATCGTGTCCGGGTTGCCCATGCTCCGCAAACGCACTTTTCCAATCTTCGTGACTTGTAGAAAATTACCGTCAGGTAAAGTGAGCTTCATTCCATCTGCAATTGTATTCACATCTTTCAGCAGTGTCTCATATCCGACGAGATGACGGCTCGCTCCGCTATCCAGTATCCATGTGTCGCTCTTGTTTAAGTCACTTGGATTTAATGCACCAAACCACTCTGCACTCGCTTCTGTAGTCGCCAATCCTTACTCTTTCTCCGTAATATCTTGCGTACTGCGGTATGCTTGCTTCCTATCAGGTCTCTTGCTGCAATCCCGGTGAATATGTCCTATACTCCCACAACCGTAACACGTAACTGCCTTTCTGTTGTCTTGCACCGCGTCACGCTCATCCTCGGCCCTCTCCGGCTTCTTATGTGGTCTACCTCGACTTCCTGCGCCCACGCCACCAGCTCTTGTGCATGCATAATGTAGTCAGTCCGCGACGTATTATCGCGTCATCATAGAATACTTTAGGCTTGGCACTGCGTAATTGACGAGATTATCCACTATCAGCTTATCACTGGACTCGCTCTCGCGCACCAACGCTGTCAAGTAAAGCAGATGATCGTTCCACGATCGCCTTGGATCCTTCTTGCAAGCAAATAACTGCGCCGCCTGCTGGTATGAGATCGTGAACTTGTACGCACACCACATCTGATCTAGCACGTAGTGTAAAGTCTGCGAAATCTGCCACCAAACGCCAATGTTTGAACGAAAGTATCTTGATGCCGCACCGTCCAGATGTTCACCAAGCTTTTTCACTTTTATCTCTCCGTCCACGAAAATCCCGACGAAATCTCTGCTATCTCCAGGGCTTCCATAAACAAATATGCCCAGTCCTTGAATCCGGGTCCTAACCCAGAATAAATCTCGATGCCCGTAAATTTCTGCACCGTTAACTTTGGAATCTTGTAAGGGTGCGGCTGCATACCCTGGTTCCCGTAATTTCCAGCCGCATGCCCATATTCTGGTATACCATCAGGCACTCCAAGTCGCTCTCGCGGCATTCCCGCTCAAGGCGAACCTCTCTTGATGCCTTCGTCTGACGACAAACCGTCAATCGTAATCCGCTGCCAAAATGGTGCGAAATTCTTAATACTCTCTTGGAAAGGTGAATGTCCACCCCCAACCGATGTATCCTTGACCGTAGCGGGCGAATTCTTTCGCCCGAGCCTTGGAGCCTCTCTCCCTCCATTGATTCAAACTATCGTTCATTTTACCAACTTATAATAGAGGCGTCTTCAACGCGCTCTCAGGGTCGAACACGTCGCCCTCGTCCATGATGAACAGACGCTAAACCAAACAATTAACCGCGACAACAGCGCAATCAACAGCGCAACAGTCGACTTCAATAAAAAACAACTCCAAATAATCCAGGAGACCGTCCTGACGTAATCGCCAACGCCGAAGGACGAAACTTGAGTAATATCTTGAACTTTATATGCGCTTACGTGCCCCCGTGTCTCTTGGGCTCATAACGGAAGTTGACACGAGTTGGGGGCACGTGTAACTTTCCTTAATGGCAGTTCAGACCGTTAGTGCCTGACTGCCGTTGGGATGGAAGTTTCTCTGAAAGAAGCGCGCCCTACCTGATCAGGGTAGGTGCCCTCGAGAGCAAGATGTAATGCGACTTAAAAGGTAAAAATATACTAATTATAAATGCGTACTTAAGAACCTAACCTAAAACTTAATATAAAGATAAAATCCCAAAGTACCAAAAATGCATAAATGAAAAATGGCCACAATGATCGCGAACTACTTGAAATTTGTATGCAGCCTAACACCAGGGCGTAGGTAGCATAACAAACTTCCAACAAGGGTACTGTACAATTGGCTAATCATCTTTTCCTCGATCTCAAAACTTTACTACTTCACATTCTTTATCTTCATCCTGTCACTGCTGCAAACTTCGATCTCGCATGTTACAGAAAAGAACGTTCCTAAGTTCGTTTTACTTAGTGCGCACTTTACCATCAGTGGGTTCCCACGGTCAGCAAAGCAAACGGCGGACCTTCGAGTTGGTGCGGCGTATTACAGTATCTAACTCCACACCTCCCACAGAGCTCTTCTTCCGGCAAAATAGTAACGAACGACGGTAACGCCTCTATTGCAAAGCGTTCGATCGCCAAAAGGAGTCTGTAGACAGCACAGTACATATTCATTTGATGAGCCATCAAGCAGCAGCAGACCGCACTATTAATGGCAGCCGAGCAGCAGAAGAAGCCGAGGTGGAACGATTATTTGAATGCATGGAGGAATTACGTGTGTCGGAAGTAGCTCGGGCCGCTAGTGGCTCGGAAGACGAGGAAGTGGAGGAAGAGGAGGACGAAGATTCGAGTGTCTTGGACGATGATGAAGACGATGAAGACAACGACGTAGTAGGCAGCGAGGATGAAGAAACGAGTTGGATTGCTTGGTTTTGTTCTCTCCGGGAAAACAGTTTCTTGTGCGAAGTGGACGAGGATTACATTGAAGATGATTTCAATCTCACGGGGCTCAGTAGTATCGTACCATACTATGACTACGCGCTGGACATCATCCTCGATATTGATACACCAAACGAAAGCAACCTTACGCAAATTCAGCAAGAGATGGTCGAATCAGCGGCTGAAATGCTGTACGGACTGATCCACGCTCGTTACATTTTGACCACGAAGGGCATGGCGGCCATGTTAGAGAAATACCAAAACGTAGATTTTGGTCGCTGCCACCGCGTTTATTGCCAAGGACAGCCGGTGCTACCTGTTGGACAGTCCGATGTGCCGAGACACACAACGGTCAACGTCTTTTGCCCCAAGTGCCGTGATATCTTTTTCCCTAGATCACAGCGAGCAGGCCGTACGTGTGATATCGAGAAATTTTCAAGATACTTTGGTGTTGGATTGTATAAGCTAATTTTATGTTTTGGCAGAGATTGATGGCGCATATTTTGGCGCGACATTCCCGCACATGTTCCTTATGACGCATTCCCACCTAGTAGTGCCTCCGCCAACACAAACATACGTGCCGCGTGTCTTTGGCTACAAGATCCACAGCTCAAGCGAATATTACACTGGCAAGAAAAAAAGTGTCTCTGGTCGTGAGCGAGAAAAGTATCGGAAGGTCAAAACCCTGATTGCCCGTTTGAAAGGTCGACCAAATGACGAACAGGCTAGATGAATTTCTGAAATATTGGCAGAAGAAATGCCTCGTCCTTGTTTTAGATAGAAGGTTGCGTATTCGATACCTTTTGCGTTTGGAGTTTCGCGATGACGGCAGTGCTTATTACTTTTCGAACGCTCTCCGGTAGATTACGCGTCACAAAGTAACCGGATACTTCGACGGTACTTTAAAGTATTATGCATGCATGCATCATTAGTCGTCCTGTTGGGTGCCATGTTTGGTCTGACATATACAATTGGTTCTTTCACTGCTGTTGTAAAAAAATTGTGTAGTCTTTTTAACCATGACGTTCGACAGACCTGAACTTTTATTATGTGATCTTTGGATAGCAGCAAGAATGGCATCAACTAAGCTGCGAAGAAAAGAATTAGTCAATATTGGAGCCAACCAGGTAATCTTTATTTATTGAATTTCAATAAATGACAGTGATAGTCAACCAGGTAATTTTCAAAAAAAGACAGTGATAGCTCGGCTACGGTAGATTTGTTTGGGCATACATAGCGTCGTATTGGCAAAACCCGCAACCAAATCGATCGCCTCGGATGGGTAATTTTCTTCACACGTTTTGTAATGTGGGGCCTCCGTCAACACCTGATCGACAGTCTTCCTTTCCCGAATATTTCTTCAAAACCGGAGATTTTCCACGGTCGAGTCGATAATTTTGGCCTTATGAGAGCGAAAAACAAGCACACGTTAAGTCTGATAACCAGTTCAAGCGAGGAGCTAATATCAATCACCTTTACCAACCTGTAATAAGCCATATTGAAAGCTGTTTCTTTTAACTTTTGTTTTCGCCCGTGAAAGATCCTGCCGAATTCTGATAACACGCCGACAAAGTCAAAGCACATCATGCCCACGTTATCAATTGGCCTTTCATACCAGCACCACTCTGGCCATAATGGACGCGATTAAGGATTCTCGCTCGGTTTGTTTCGTCACATTACGCTTTTTGTTGAAACCAACCAGGTGTGTTGGCCCCGGGATTTAACACTGGACCTTCCGGTCCCGTATTGAGCCGTGAACCACTCGACCACGGTCGGTCAATCTGGTTAGTTTCGTCACGTTACACTTTTTGTTGAGACCAACCAGGTTGGGTTGGCCACGGGATTGAATCCAGGACCTTCGGGTCCCGTAGCGAGCAGTAAACAACTCGACCACAGTCGGTCTTCGGGATTCTCGCTTGGTGCGGGGTGTGGAAACGCATGAAGTCATTTTGTGTTTGCGTCTCTCCAAGATGGTGAAACCACATTGGCTGAAATGGGTGTGTACATTTTCGGCTACCTCTTAGTATATATTTTACGGGAATATACAAATAAGGGAGAGATTTTGAAAATAATACAGATAGGGGAGTTATTCCAAAAATATTTACAAATAAGGGAGTGATGTCACTGCAAATTTGAACGCCACGCCAAGTTGTTTGCTCACGCTGCGACGTTGCTCGCTCTCAGCCTGCCATGCCGCTTGCTCTCGCGCTCCTAGCTCTCACTCTCCTAGCTCTCACGCTCCTCGCTCTCACGTTGCCACGTCGCTCGTTCACGCCGTCCAACATCACCACACACGTTCCTTTCACACAGTCACTTCTCCTAGATATAACCTCATAAGGACAAATGGAAATATGGAAGACGTATGCTACAGGAGCGGAAACTCGGGCTGCGCATCCACTGCTTTTGGGCAGTTGTGTTTCTCAGGAGGGGAAGGGTGGGAGGTGGAGGGAAATACGTCACCGCAGCGAGAGAACCGGGCAGGATGCAAGCGACCGGTACAACTCTGTCTGACATACTGGTCATAATCGTCCATGGGGTAGGAGATGATGATGAGGAGTAAATTCACCCAAAATCGTCAAAAGTGAAAATAGTATGAAGCATCGCTTTATTGCTGAAAGAACCCGTTGCCAAGAGCTACAAATCGGCTCGATGCTGCTGGAGGTGATGGCTAACCAGTGATCTCCATTCCGGCGCCAGTTTCTCCCCTATTAATACATGAAAATGGCTATCCCGAAATGTTACGATCGCAGAGGCACGGTGGAGTACTTACAGTGCCACCTTGTGAGGAGTTCGAGCAGAACGGAGTGCGGGGGCGAGTGCAGTGCGCATATAGGCGATTTAGACCACGGATTATAGACTAGTATACTACGGAGGATCTGCGTAGGTGGGTGTATGGTGATTGGTACATTTGATGAACTTGACGACTGTCGATGCTCCGCGCAAATTTGCAGTGACAACACTCCCTTATTTGTAAATATTTTTGAATAAGTCTCCTGTCTGTAGTTTTTTTCCAAATCACTCCCTTATTTGTAAATTCCCGTATATTTTAGCATGGTTATATTTTTGGGTAACTGTACATACTACACATTTCATTTTATCTGTTTCACAGACTTAGCTGAAACTTCCACCGCATGGCAAGCGCGGCGCAGTTGTTGATCCCTGCGAAAGATCCTACCTGGTCAAAAGTGTTCAGAGCAGTTAGTTTAAGATCTATTAAGTGAATACAAGTGTTAACTTTATTTTTTTTACAGGTTTTGATCCCAAAGCTGGATTGACTGTCGCGTGGATTTATCTTGGCATTCAAGTTTGTATCGATTTTGTTACGTTTTCTGGTGGAGCTAGTGGAAAGTCCCCATGGGTAAAGGTCTAGAGAAGTGGTTTTATTTTTAAACGATTGATTTTCGCGATAAAATGAGTGATTATGACGATGAAAGCGTGGGAGGGTCGAATGCTGCCCTACAAGCCATCTTTAATCGTCTGAAAGATATTTCAGCGCGCCTAACTTCCGTTGAAGAGGCACAAGGCAAGCGTTTGGTTGAACATGTGTCGTCCGGGTCGAGGAAGAGCTCCCCGTCATGAGTAAAGAACACTGAGTTCCGCGAAATCTTAAGGAACTACCGTCCGTTTGGACATAGAATGACTCTTCACAACTTGGCCGAGGAAGAAGGGGTGGAAGTTGGCTCAAGTCCACGCCCGAATGTTGGCGGAGCAACCCATGTGGCACCAGGTGACGTGCCGGGTGTGCGGTGGAGACGCAGCCACCGGGCAGATTCATGCACCACAGTTTTCTCATGCTATGCACAAGATACCAACGTTGGCCGTCGAGAAGTTCTCCGGCAAAGAATACTACCCACGCCTAGGTGCCACGTTTAGGAAATGGGCTTACCTATTCATGGAAGCCGCGGAAATCGTAGAGATGTTATCCATGCTGAATATTGAACCGCATCCCCCTAAAAAGATAGTGATAGTTTTATATGGACAGAGCGCCTCAAGGCCAACAAGCTTGGGGAACATTTGGAGGGCATGGAATATGATTATTTTCGAGCGAAAATTGGCGTGTGGTGGCAGACGTCGCCAGATTTGCACTACGTACTGGAACAAAGATGGTTGGGATTCAGAGTAAATATATCAACACCACCAATGATCTATTTGCTTTGCCGATGAAAACGATTCCAGAAGAAGTTGGACTGAACATTATCTCTACCTAGTAGCTTTGGCCCGTGAAAGTGGGTCAAGCGAAAAGTTAATTATCGGATCATAGTAAAATTTGCTGCACCGCGCATGGACATCATGCTGATGGCCAGGTATGATCCGGCTAGGCAGGACTACTTGTGCCACGCTCAAGAGCGCATAGCATGGGCTTAAGAGCTTGAAGACGATGCGGCGAAAAGCAGCCCCCCCGCTAGAATGAACGCGAATTCGTAACATCGAGTGAAAATAGGCAGGGGTGTTATACATGCGGTAGTGAAAGGAACATTCAAAGGAAATGTCCGGAAATACGATTTAGAAATGGAAGCAATTCAAGAGCAAGATAGTCCAATAAGCCAGGCAATGGTTGGTCCAAGAAAGTTGTTCTTCCGACGTTGGAGTCGATGATTGATGGTAATATGAATAATTGCGACGATCTGTGTAAAAAATGTAGATGATTGATAACGGGGCCAGTAGAACCTGGTGTCGAACGCATAGCTATTGGAAGACGCAAAGGAATTTGGTCCGAATGACACATTTGCCCTTCCAGACGGCGGTGTGCCAAAGACTACCGAAGTCGGCAAGATTATGCTACACACAAAATATGAACCCTCGAAGGTCATTGAATTGGCCGTGTGCCGAAGGCAAAGCGACACGGAAGCCGCAGCCGAAGAGGGACTCGGAGAAAAAGTCCTATTGACCGTATCGGAGGAGTGATACGCAGTGACATTAAGGGTCACACCACTCCTCGCGATCGACGTGCAAACTTTTTTTTGTCGTTTTCGTCGACCATTTTTCGAATTACGAGTATTTGTTTGCCTACCGTTCGAAAGACAGGGTGGAAAAGATGTTAGAACGCTTTCTATCCTGGTTCGAGAACGAGTTTCACTTCCGCGTGCATGTTTTAACAACGGATGGTGGTAGTACGTCGATCCGTTCTGTAAACATACTGGTATTCGCCGGCTGGTTACTGAGGCTGGTAATCCATCCTCAAACGGCAAGGCAGACGGATGAACCGGACCATCTTTAATATGGTCTGGTGTATGATTTTTGGTTCGGGTGTTCCGCTAGTTTTTTGGTTGGAGGCGGCTGAATATGAAGCATACATACTCAACCGTAGTCCTACAATGGTAAACCAAAGGCGTCTGTCGACGATAGAAGTGCTGACCGAAAAGCGTCCAGTTCTAGCAGACATTGTGGTTTTTGGGTCACCATGTATGGTATGGAGAGACCAGAAGAAGAAGCTTCTGACGCGGCACGCAGAACGCGCTAATCCTCGAAAAAACAACGAAACAAAAGGGCATAGGTTTTTCTTATGAAGGATCGAATGGTCACTGTGACGAGACATGTAAGCGAGATTGAGACATTTAGTAAGAAGACCAGAGACTAGATCACAAGGAATTTAGAAGACGAAGTCGAGGGTGATCTAGTAGCCCGTGAAGCATTACGCTCGCAAAAGAACAGCAAAGTTTTCGTGGAATATGAAAGTAAATTTGATGACACGTCTAGTGTGAATGAGGCGCATAGGAAGAAAAAAAGAATTTGGAATCACGTGTGCGCAAGTCGAGCCGCAAGAAGAAGAAAACGGAAAATGCGCGAGAATAAGATAACTCTCGCAAGTCCGTCCAATCAAGAAGTAACTAATTTGAGTTTGAGCAACATTGAGGAAACCGGCGAAACCACCGGCAGTTGCAACAACCAGGCTGCTGGAGGTGTGCTATGTGCTTTTGCTGTGTCGGAATCAAGTATAAAAATGAAGCGTACCGAAGGCAATGGGGCCAGACCCCAAGAACTATAAGGAAGCTCACGCAAACGATGTGGAGAGATGCTGAACAGGCAGAGTTACGTATCTCGAGAGATTGAAGACATGGAAAATTGTGCTTCATCCGCCAGAAAAGGTACCTCTCCCGAATAAGTGGGTCTATAACACGAAATTTAAGTCTGATGGGTCGGTAAAGAGATACAAGGCGAGAAGTTTTGCCAGGGGCGACAAGAAGTTTATGGCGATGGTTACTTTTTCACATTTTCTACTGTCATGGAAATAACGTCAAGGCTATTCTATTGCTAGCCCAGATTTGGGAGGTCATCGCACAACACGGAGACGTGCCGACTGCGTACCCCAAGGCTAAAGCAGAGGACGAGATGAAAATATTCCTGCAGATACCTCAAGGCATGCGAATTGAACAAGGGCAACTGGAAAATTACTGTGTGGAATCACAAGACGAATTGGCCCTAAAGCTAAAAGGCAATTTGTATGGGCTGAAACAAGTCGGCAGATTGTGGCATGATTGCTTGTGAAAGACTTTGCAAGGTTTTGATTATGTGGAGTGTGTCACCGACATTTCCATCTTCGTAAAAAAGGATGGAACTGAAACGGTTCTAGTGGGTGCTTATGTGGATGACCTTCTGGTCATTGGTACCAACGAGAAATTTGTTAAAAAAAATTACAGACATGCAAGTGCAGGGGCTAAAAGATCTTGTTAACGTTACAAAATTTCTCGGTATGAGGATCGGAGGAGATCCGAAGTATGGGTATGTGCTGGATCAGGAAGCTACGTGTGGTGAAGTGACTGGAATTTACGGTTGAATGTATACGACAAGTATGCATCGGTTGCATACGATTGGATTGTTTTGGCCAATCACGTGATATTTAATGGTCCACGACATCATGGTCCACGACATCATGGTCCACGACAAGCCTGTATAAGTACGCAGGATATGGTCGCATATGA